>VZRQ01007201.1:248620-440681 GCA_013397975.1 Machaerirhynchus nigripectus
TGCCCAGCCCAGCCACGCCGCCGGGGGTCGGCAGGCGGGCGGCTCCCAGCGGGGACGGAGCGCAGCCCCGTGGGGTGGGTGCCGCGGGTGGTGCCCCACCGGCCGAGCCGGCTTCGTCCCCCGCCCCTGGGGCGGAGGCTCCGGCCCCCAGCCCGCGAGCGGGTTCGCGGCGGAGCGGGCAGGGCGGTTTGGCTCCTCTGAAATGCCTCGCTAATGGCAGGGGAAAACATATGGCCCTGGAGAAAGCCGCTGGAAGCGATAACTGTTGGACTCCTCCGAGTTATTTCCCCGAGTCGGTGCGAGGTGAGAACTTCCTCCCGGGATGCCCTTTCGGGGGGATGCGGGGCTGAGCACATGGCTGCCTCCCCTGGGTCTGCCCCGCGTCTGTCACAGCACCGCCTGCCAAGGGGCCTGCCGGCGCCTGCTCTCCTTTCGGAGTGCTAATCTGACCTCAAGAAAACTTTAGCTGGGTGAGGGAAGGAGGCTGATCCAAAAGGTAATTTTCTTAAACGTGTTGGGTTTTTTCCCTCCTTGTCCTCTTTCCCTTGCTCAGACAAGACATCCCTGAAAAGGAGGGAAAGCAATGGGATTACTGGTGTCTAAGGGTCCAATATATATGGCAGCTCATAGTGCAGAGAAGAAGGTTAAAACTTGCAAAGACCTGGCACTGGCGAATTAACAACTCTAGTGAATCGCAGTATTAACTTTTAAGCTTGAATTTTATGGCACTTTGGATGTTGATTCTTCCTCGTATTTAAAGTCTCTAGATACTCAGATATTTAGGGATGAAACATCTTCTTTGTGCTTGCAATGACAATGCTGTTGCATTTTGTAAACATCAGGACAACTTTCATCTTTAATGTAGACCTTTTTATCACTCAGCTGTAAATACTTGTACCGTTTGTAAATCTGCTGCTGATTTGTTAGGTGGCTTTGCAAAAGGTCACTTAAGTTCATCCAATACAGGCATTTTTTATAAAACGCCTGTATTGATTTAATGTGGTACAGAGTCAGACTTGGCATTTATAAATTATTTCACATTTGTACTTGTGTGCTGTGAGGGCCATGCTTTATAAAGCAGCTATTCCTTAGTTGTGCCATAAAGCCTACTGCCAGATCTTGGCGTGTGGTGTACAGGAGGTGTGCAGCTTGGTGTGCATCTAATGTTAAGTGTCCTACTTATTTAAAAATGTTGAGAGCTGTAAAAGGGTCAGTGCAATCCATACCACATGTGCACTCATCTGACCTAGAATTAACAGGATAAAACACTTTTAAGCACTCCTGGAGTAAAAGGTAGGATGCTATTTCCTCGTGCATGGCTGACAATGAATTGCTTTTTCCAAGTGTCCAGTGCTCTGCTCCCCGAATTGGAGGGTTGCAGAACACCCATCCCACTGCTGGAAAGGCTTGGCTTAAACTGGTGAGACTGGTCAGGAGAGCAGAAGGCACCAGCAGCATGGAGGTGCTCCATGGGGAGATGAACATGAGAATGTTGGTGGCCAAGGGAGCTGGATGCAGAGACCACCATCAATCCTTCATGGACGGTGGGCAGCCCTCGCTGTGGTGTGGGGCTGTTGGAGCTGACAGAGCTGTGTGACCTTTCAGGGCCCCCATTTCATGTGGGTTAGTAACTTAGCATGTCACTTGGTATTTCATGCTGCGGTACTGAGTTTCCCCTCTGGGTTTCAGGAGGCAGCAGGCAGGTGCCTGTGCACTGCCGGGTAGGTGCAGGCATACCAGGAATGTGGTGGTAAGTGTGATTTACTGCCTCGATGGGACTGGTAGCCTGTGCCAGCAAGTTCACTGCTGCACAGAAGGCCTGGACTGCCTTCATGCTAGTGCATCCGTGTTAAGAAAATTGTATCACAAGCTAAAGGTAAGACGGAAACCATGTTTTCCAGATTCATGTGGAGGTCATTCACTGTCACTTTGCTAGAGGCTCTTTCTGTGTTGTAGCACTTGGCCACCAGCACCCTCCTTTTCTGCCCCTCTTAGGCTTGTGGAGGGCATGCTGAAGATCTAATTGTTGCTGCTCTTGATATAGGTGCAGTCTTCCACTGGATGGGAGATAGTTTTCTGTTAAAGGTTCATGCTTATGCTTCAAAATCTGGAGGCTTCAGGTTGATTTACTGAGGCAAAACTGAGTCAAATTATAGGACGCAGCTTTGCAAACATGTTTTGATTGCTTGGAGCTACATTTTGGATAGTGTGCTACTGTGTGAAGGGAAGGTGTTTCTCAAATGTGCTTTTGTAAGTATGTTTCCCAGTGCTAACTGTTTTAAGTGAGAAGTCTGCACACCGAATTATCATAAGGGTAGATTTTGGCCATTAATTTTAGTGGAATGCAGAGTAAATGAAGGCTTATGTTTACAGCCTGCCCAGAACTAGAGGGTGTATCTTTAAATTCTGGAGCATCTCTGGTCTCCCACTGGCTGACAGCGTGTCTTGTTTTCCGCTGCTGGATTATGGCCCCCTTCCATAAGGCCTTAAACACATGTGTTGATCAGCCACAAGTTAATAATTTTAAATCAAACTGGAGGGTAAGTATATGTCAATTACAAAGTGTTTTTCTTTCAAGGAAGCTTTATTTTAGTAGGGCAAGTTCTGAGAAGTTAGAATAACTAGTTTGTGTTGTCCACAGAGCTAAAGGCCTGTAGGAGTTGGAGGTTTAAATTAAAAAAAAAGCTTGGACTGTCTTAAGTGGAAGGTACAATAGCTGCTTGGAAACTGCATTTTAAAGAGGAGGAAAAGCTTGCCAAGTGGGGCTGTGGACGTTGCTGTGAGAATAAGATACTGCAAGTTACCAGAAAACCTAAAAGGAATGAAGTAAAGGAGGGGATTGATTGCTGGAGAGCAGAAACTGCAGGGATAGCATGTGAATTGCCAAAAGCTAGAGGATGAAGAAATTTAAGATGAAGAAGGGGAAAAAAAAACCAAAAGAGCAAGAGAAGAGAATTCGGCTATGATGTTGTGAGGACGAGGCTGTATAAAAAATGCTTGATACCTCTAAAATTAGCAGTTCTTGTTTTAGTCATTTAGTTCTAGATACAGACGAGGCTTTGAATATGGGAGAAAGATAGGATGCTGAATGGAAATGACCAGAATAAATGTCTTATGTCTGCTCCCAGTCAACCTAAGTCTAGGGGTCTTTGCTTTTAGGCTTTGAAAGAGTTGGTGCAGGGCACTGGAACCAGGTTAAAAATACAGAATTGGGTGTTATCTGTTAGGTTGAATGTAGCAGTTGTGATAGCAAGATAGCAAAAGATGTATAGTTCCATTTATTTTAAGACAATGAAATCTTCACAGCTTTTACTCTGGTCACAGTAGAATTCAAGGATTTAGAACAAATTTGGAGCGGAAAGAATAATTAGGTATACAAAGCTAAGTGGTAAACAGGATAAAATGTATCATGTATTTGCAACAATTAGGTCATGAAAGACTAAAGTCATATTATTAGTGGTTAAATACTGAATGTCCTAGGCAGTAGGAGCAGAAGGCTTCAGTTCAATGTATATACATCAAAAATAACTGAATTGGAAGTGTGGGGCTTAGCTGAAGAATTGGAGGTGTCTCCTGAAGGAGAAATTGTGCATTTGCCTGCATGAATAAAGGAATCATTCATGTCTGTCATCAGTATTAGTGGGGAGCGGGTCTCTTTACTTCACCATACTGGCTGAAATAACTATATGAAGAGGATGATTGCTGATGAGGCAAAGTTGGGAAATATAGTCAGCACTTGAGGTGGGTTGGGTTATTGCACAGGAAGAATTGAATGTCTGCAATGACTGAAACAATAGGAGTGACAGGAAGTTAAGTAGGTCTAAAAGCGAAGTTATCTACTGAGTGATTATTAGCAACACATCTGCTATCAGCTGGCGCGTCATCCCTTAACACAGGCTTGGAGGAAAAGGCCTGACTGCCATAGTGAAATGGGGATGACTCTTATTTGATACTGAGTACGAAATGGGAGCAAATGTGATGCTCAGGAAGAGCTCTTCACTGAAGATAGACAAGTTATTAGGCAAGGCATTAGGGAGATTTTGTGTCAAATACTGTACATAGTTCTGGGCTTTTATGTACAGAAAATATTAAATCCTAGTGGAACACGTGGTTGGACATCCAGGCTACAAAGATCATGTAGTGTGAACAGTCTGGAGTTAGATGAGAGACCAAAACTTAAACTACTCTGGCTTTTGTGTCTTAGTAATGGCAGAGATGGGAGATAGCAGCTGCTTGGAAATTCCCTGGGGCAAATTCTTGGAGGAGAGGAAGGGTCATAAAGTGAAGATTCATCTGTGATTTTTGGATTAAAAACTTGATGTACAGAGGGATAATTTGATGAATGAATACAAGAATAATGTACATGGGGAATTCAAAAGGAATTTTCTTACTGTCAGATTTTGGATGCCCTCCTAGCTGTTCGTCTCCTGAGTCCCGGCTAAGTATTGAAGTTTGCATGTGATTGTTCAGGAGTTGAGCAGTTCAGGCAACTGAAGCTGCCATGTTTTATGCTTTGGTGTTCACAGTTAATCAACAGAAATAGAAGTCACTTCAGTAAAGGAGGTGTGATGAGCAGAAGCACTTATTTTTTGGGAGCATGTGTTGTCTAGTCACGTGATGGTGAATGGAATTTATAGCAAGTAAAAACACTTAATCTGTGACATTAGTAGCTGTTTTGTTCTCTTTTTAGTGCATAATGGAGTGGAATCAAGATTAAGTTATAAAATATTAAAGATAACCACAAATTAATATGTGTGGGACAGAAAATGCATAAATGGACATGCAGGCTGGAGGTCAGGTTGGCTGACTTGCACCCATAAATAAATAAAAGGGTATGTTCTCCTGTTGAGTGAGTGCCTGTATTTATCCTGTGCCTGATTTCATGCTCTCTGGTCTTAGGAGTGTTTAGTGGCACCGGCTGCGTCCTGTTGTTGGGGGCTGTGCTCCTGGGAGGAGGAGTAGGAGGCACTGCCTGGGGAGGGACTTGGGCAGAGCCTTGTGCGGTGGATGAAGTGCAGGGCTGTTGAAGACCCGTGGCTGGGGCTCCCAGCCTGGGGGACGTGTGCTTCTCTGTGGCTTCATTTTGCAGCACCTGACTCAGGCGCTGGCGCTGAGCTATGCAGAGGCCAATGCAACCTAACCACTGGGAAGAAATCGAGGTATGAGCTGTGCCAGTTGAGACACACTTTCTCTAGTGACACTGTTGAAGGCTTGACTGGTACGCAGTGAAGAGACATGTGCCCCGTTGGAAGTATAAAGATGGCACGTGCGGTTTGAAGGCTATGCCGTGTTGACTTAGTTTGATCTTTGCTGTAGTGTCAGAGTCTGTCTGTTTGTAAGCTCTCCTGTTGCTGGTCTTTGTAGGCCCAGTGAAACTTCTGGAAGTTTTGAGATGACTTCAAAAAGAAAAAAGAATATGTCACCTGTGGGAGTGTATTTTGAGAGGAACCATTGAAAAAATAAGGTGCTATGAGTGTGTTTGTGCATCAAAGCAAGATCAGTATCTTGATATTGCTTTATGTCTATTTGTTTTGAATTTATAAGGCAGGTGTTTTATTTCCTTAGAAATAATCCAGTTGCAAACTCCATTCCAGCATAGTTTATTAAAAATCTGAAGTACTGAATTTTAGGTGTTTGCTTTAAATGCCTGTTTGTTTTTTCTTTAAGGAGGAGCTATGTAATGAACTCAATGTGTCAGCATGCCCCATAGGAAGTAATTGTCAAAAGATTGTGTTGAGCCATCAGAAGAATAATTTAACAATCCCAGGGAAAATTGGATTTATTGTCCTGGTAGCTTTCAGCATGCATTATTAGGCTGTTTGCTTACTGTGATTTTTCATTTACTGCTGTTGCTCTATTATACAGGTGTTGGGTGTATCGTTAAAAAATATGAGATTAGGGTTGTGCTGGGCATTATAATATCTTTCACTTGACAGCCTTCAAGTCCCAAATATTAATGGATGAGGTGGAAAAGTTATTTCATATTTACAAGGTAGAGGTTCAACCTAAATTCAAACAGTCTTTAGCAAATCAAAGAGCAGAGCACTTGTCTCCTGATGCTTTGCTGTATTCTTTAAAAACAAAATCACTCAAATAATTTCCTGTTACAAATTGAGGTCTTGGAGAAGTCTGCATTAAGAAATGGGAGGAAATGTTTTAAGACTTTATTGGGCAGGGAAGATAATAGTAGAGTCCAGTATTGTCTGAGTTGTCTTCTTCATCCAGTTCCTCTCTACAGTATTAGACAACTCTATTTTAACTCAAAATTAACTACTCAAATTCATGAGATGACCCAGGCCTTTGGATTTGTAATGACCTTTGTATGTTGTCTCTTCTCTATCTGACAAGTTAATCTGCGCATCCTACTACTTGGGAGGTCAGGTGGCCGCAAGGAAACTGTTTCTCATGTATGCATGTGCATATGTAGATATATATGCAGTTTAAATTAGGATGGATGAGAATCATGTAAGTAATGCCTGGGTAGAACACTTTTGAGATGATGGTGATGATGATAATGTGCATTTTATTTGTGCTTTATTTCATGTATATAAAACCTAATGTTGCTGTGATATGTTCGTCAGTCTGTTGTCTTCCTGCCTAACTCCAGTGGGTTTAGACCATTTTTTAAATCTTACTTAAGAACCTTTTGTCACTTCTCGTGCAACTACGTACTTCAAGATTAGATTTTGAAAAATTCAAATTTATTACTAACATTTGTAAATTGGTCAAGTAAGTACAAGTAGGTAACATGATACATTCTATGTGCATATTGTATTTAATTGCAATATTATTATCTGTGTTGCTTTGCCTTTCTGAGCTGCAATATTACTGAATTTTTATTACTATTGAGTTGTCCCAGTGTGTTAGTTCTGGGTGTTGAATGATAATTGCAGTGAGGGTCAATCCTGAGTGAATTTAAATAGTAGGCAGTGTGAACGGGACTTCATGGTTTGCCTTTGCTCAGTTTGGATATATGTTCTTTTGTCATTGAAGATCGCTTGTGATCGTCTCTCTACATAATAAAACTTAATACAATATATAGGGACTTACTGGTAAATCAGTTAATTCTAGTAATTAGTATCTCCTAATCAGAAACTAGAATCACAGTTTCACAATGTATGATTTCTGTATTGTGTTTGTACGAATGCTTGGGGAATATTTGCAGATGTGGAGGTCTGCTTACTCAGATTTCCTGCAAGGTCTCCATACACGCTTTGCTGAAGGATTTCAGGTATTCTAGTTAATTTTGTCTTTATTTATTGCTGTGCTGTGTCTCCATCTTGCACTGTTTCTGTGCAAGTTTGGTGTTTACTCTTGTTGTAATACTGGGTCCTATTTCCTGAAAAGTGAATGATGCTTGTAAAGCAGTGAACTTCAGGACTCCTAGCTGAAGTGAATCCCCCAAGTCTTTGTGTACTTAAAACCACAGATTTCAGGTTTTTTTCCCCTTGCCTCCCTTTCCTTCTGTTGGATAGACTGTGGGGAAAAGGAGACACTGACTCTAATGAAGTACAGCATATAGGAGTGCACAATGTTCTCTTTAATTTGGAGAGAAATGTTATTTTCCTCTGATCTTTGCTGTAGTCGTTTGAGGTGTTCACTTGTGACTAAAATAAACAAAATTGTTTATCTAGAAAATAAATCCTGATTTGTTTTCTGATGGCCTGTTTATTATAGCAAGTTTGTGCTATCACACAAATTTCTTTTAGGACTAAGAACTCTTTTTTTTTTCCCCCCCCTGTTTAATTGAAAGATGATCAGTATCATTCCTCTTTTCCTTCCCTCTCAATCCCCCTTAAACCAAAACAAACCCTTCAGTCCTTAAACAAAAGTGTCTTTGTTTTTACATTTGTTTTATGAAATTGCTTGAATCCTTTGGGAAAAGCTTTCCTCTCACAGGAAGAGAGGAAAAATCCCCCCACCCTTCTAAAGCTAAAACCAGCAAGCCTGCTACCAGGCATTACTTTGTTTTGCTATCTGAATAGTAGCAGATTGCATAAAAAAAGCAATTTCTCATCTTAACGAATGGAATGTGCAATAGCAGAAATACAGAAATAGCAGAAACAAATAGACTTATGGTTTTCACTCAGCAAATGTAAAATTTGTAATATTCAGGGCAATAAATTGCTGCACGCCTTTCTGGGAGCTTCTTAGCATTGTTGCTATTGGGAGTGAAATTTTAAATGGGATATTTTGTAGTTCTGAGAGGTGGGACAATCAACTGCTCTTTGGCCTTTCTGATTTTATTTTAGTTTTTAATACTATTTATTACTAAAAGTCTCTTGGTTCTACACCTTTGTGCTGTTCTGATGCTGTAGCCCCAGTTGTGAAGCCATCCATCCTGGCATACTCAGCAGTTGTGTGAAACACCCTTTCCTGACCTAGAAACCTGGACCCTGACAGCAAACTTGAGTTAAATGAGAGATTGGACCAGAAAGACAAAGAATTATGTGCAATATCACCCTGCTAGTTTGTCTACATGGGCTTTATCCAGGTTACATACTAAAGAACAGAAGTGCTGATGAGCTAGAACAAGATTATTGCAGCAGACTTTCTCCCAAATGTAATAAAAATGCAAAATCGAGTCAGTGGCCTACTATTCTTGATCACCTGTATTATTATGCAGGCTGGAGGGATCAAGGATGAAGGAAAATTTTCTGAGTAAATGCTGAATGTGAATGAAAAAATAAGGAGGCCTCCCTTAACACCAGGTGGTAATGGCTTATCTTCTGAAGAGTAGTAAGAAATCAGACACTGGGCTGAAAGAATTGATACAGGACTGTCCTAGAGGACTCCTTTGTAAGCATTATGTGGAGAATTTGGGGTATGGTGGCCTCCCTGCGTTCCAGTGGCACCTCACATCTTAAGGTGCTCTTGAATTTTGCTGGACATTCCCTCTGTTGGTGCCCTGCATTGCTACTGTCTGCCTTCTGTGCCCAAAGCCCATGCTGTGTCAACTTTACAGCTCATGCTGGGCTTCAATGTGTGTGCAGCCTGTGCAGTCATGGGGATTTGGAGATTGTGCAGCCATGAAACAGCTGTTTCCTCATGACTGGCTAGTCCATAGTGTCCTGGTGATACCTGCATGTTTCCTGGGCTTACTTTTTTATATCCTAAACTTGCAGGTACACCTGCTTGTGCTTCCAGTGCCTGGGAAGAGAACTGTGCACTCTGCAGTGCCTTCCAGAGTAGCATTCATATCTCTCATAAGATGGCATGTGCAGAGATGATTATAAGGATGTTCACTTTATATTTGAAACATTTTCAAGTGCGCTTCATGAAGACTAGACCGGAGAATTATAGGCTTTGGAGAGATAGAAGCTGAATTAACTTGTGCTTTGCTGGCTAAGCTGCATTAATGTTTTCATTACTTGGCCTAAAATGCAGTAGGCAAAGCTGTAGGGAGAGGCCCTGTCCCTCACATATGCTGAGTTTAATAAAATATAGGATTTCTTCTTCTAAACTTTCACTATCCAGGAACCTCTATGAACATACCAAATGATGCTGTTTAGATTGTTGCAATCAACTAATTTGATTTCCATATTACTTCTGGATGACTGTTACCTAAAAGACTTTCTTATAAGGTGCCTTGCCTCAATATGAAAACAGATCCTCACGCTCCACCTCCTACGTATATTTTACTGGGTTGTGTGGGCTGTGCTACTGAGCCAGAGAGCAGAGAGGAATATTTGCCTCCTGTGCTGTCATTCTGGTCAGGGCTAATCAAATGCTACTAGTGAGAGTAGGCTTGCTTTACTGCTGAATAGCAGGATGGTGTTACCTATTTCTCTCAGAGGGGTCAGCATGGATGCTGAGTGGAAGAGCTGCCCACCCTGCAGATCCACGCTCACTCTCGCAGTACCCTTTGTTCGCGCTCACTGTGTGCCCAGAACATTTTTCCTGAAAACACTCTTCCCTGTAGGTGTTGCAGCTGAGCTGGGACAGCAGGGTGGAGACTGGAAGGGCAACCACTAGTATCCAAAAACCCTTGCAGTGAACGTGGTTAGTAGTGCAGCTCTGCAGGCCAGTGGCTGTCACCTGTTGCTGCAGGTTCAAGCCTGGAGGAATTGCAGCATGAGTTGGACATGAAGGCAAGGAGGCAGCTTGTATTATGGTTGTTGTGATACAGATACTGTCTAATGCAAAGCTGCCTGCTGTGACGTTCCAGTCTTTCTCCTACGTCTTTCCCATGCCTAGAACTTCAACTAATTTAGAGCTGAACTTCTAATGAGAAGCAAAAAAACCTGTTCCTTAATCTGTGATTTGCTTTCATGGAATACTTCATTCAACTTAGTGCAAATTGTTAAAGGCATGTTATATTTGAAAATTATGTCAGCTGTTCTTGACATTGAACCAGACAGAAGAATGCTGACAACTCCCCTGAAGTCTGGCTTCAATGAAGTGTAATTTGATACCATAACATATTGAGCTGAAAGAAGCAATAAAATAGTTCTCCACGTTGTCCCTTTTGCATTACAGTTCTGGAGTTGCAAGTGGATTTCCCATTGTTTCCTTAACACTTTTCTCTTCTTAAAAGGCAATATACAGAATACAGAACTCCTAAAAGTCACTTTTAATGTTATTAGAATAATTGCTATATTGGAGTGGAGATACTAGCCTCTTGTTCTTCTGTAGAACAGCCTCATGGGCACAAGTTCTTTTTTTCTTTCTTTTGCAGAGTTTGTTGTTTTGCAGAGTTACACAGAGATGCAGAGATTTTCCTAGGCTGAGATTTTTCTCAAGTCAATGTCAGAACCCACTTTTTCATAATCACAAAGACTGTGGTCTCTGACAAGATAAACAGAACTGAGGTGAGGTATATCTTGTTCACTAAGTTGAACAGCTCTTACAATTTTTTTTCCATGACCAACTAGCTCATTGGCATGGCAATTAACAAAAGTGTAAATGAGAATGTCAGAAATTCTGTGGTCACTGGCCTATAAACTTCACTGGCACCTATAGTGAGTGTTCTCCAAGGGTAAGGAAGAGGCAGAGGTTGGATATGGAGGAGGGAATTACAGTGCTAGAGAGTGGCTAGGTTAATTGTGGGTTCTGTGCTTTGAACTTCCGAAGGCTCCTGACAGTGAAGGGAGTGTGTTCATTAGTTGTTGTCCAGTGTCTCTTTTTTTTTTTTTTAATATTTTGATATCTCTGATCACAACTTCACAGACTTTGGCGGCTTAAAGTCTAGGAGAATTTCTTTTCCCTGATGAGAAATTACAAACCACACCCGCATATATGTTCTCAGTTACATGATGGTTTTTGTTTTAACCAATTATTTTCTGACTTGGGAAGAAGAGGGATATGTTCTTCATGAAGAGAGATGTATTCTACATGGAAGCCATGTACAAAGTTTTCAGATGATTTAAAATCACATTTCAAGACAGATCTGAATTATCTTGATTTATATATCTGGTCTTCAGCCTGAATACTTACAAAATGTAAAGTGAAATAAAATTAAGATGTCTGGTTTATTATGTTGTCTACTCATAAAATACATCTAACTATTCACAAGGGAAAATTTTCTTGGGAAAAAGATTCAAATGAATTACTGCCTTACTGCCTCTGTTGTTACTTTTCTGTTGCTTTAAATTTTTTTGTTGTTTTTTTTTCCCTTCTAACAGTGCCTAGGATGTGTATTTGAGCTAACCATTAATGCTTCACTTTTCATGTCTGTAGTACTTTTACCTGTATGCTAATGTATGTAGATGAACAGGCCAGGACTTGACCTATATAGTACAAGTGCCTTAATTTACTCCTATGTACATTCCAGGGTGTGGATATTTAAATAAAAAGGGAAAAGAAAAGATGAGCTGGTGCCTGGTACAGTAATTCTAGCTGGAGACTGATACCTGTGATAGGAGGGTAGTTACCAAAATAGCCACCATCTGATGCTGTTTTTTCCCATTCCTGCTGTAAGGGCAGCTCATGGAGACACATCTGCAGCGAGGCAGCTGCCATGGGCCTGCTTGGGAAAAGTCTTTCCTTGGTCCTCCATTCCATCTTGATGGCCGGATGCATGTGTTGGGCTTGTCCTGGCAGCAGGGTGCACCTTGCAGCTGTGCTTCCCGATGGTCTTGGGAAGAGGCAGCCCCTGGAAAGCACAGAGCCTCCCTGCTGTGCCCCAAGTTCAGGCTTCCTGCAGGAACCCACAGGACATGGCCTGGCCTGCCTCTCCCCTGGATTAGGGCATGGCTGGCCTTTGAGTTGCACCATAGGATCTACCTGGCAGTCCCTCCTGAATCCTTTGGTGTCTCTCACCTCTGGTTCTGTGACGGGCACTTGACCCGAGAACCACAGATGACTTCATTGGCTGCTGTGCCAGGAGCTCAGCTGTGCTGAGCATTCGCAGGTCATTGATGAGAGAAATAGCAATTCCTTCACGTTAAACAGTATGAGAATACCCAAAAGAACATTTCCAGGAAAGCATGCATGCATGAGATGGGGAAAAGGAGTTGATCTGGTTTCTGATTTGTGCCACTAACTGTGGGATCTGCAACATTCCTCAGCAGTTGAGAAATGTTATGGGGATGTCTGCAGGTAATCTTGAATTGTCTTGGAGACGGAAGACTGAATCCTCCTCTCTATCCCTTGGTAATCTTTCTGTAACATGATGGTGTCCACATGTGTCCACACACAAATAATATTCTTTGTTTAAAAGTCCTAAATGTTTCTGTAGGGACCTGATCTAATCTCCTAGATGAGCTTTCCTTTCTGCAGCTGGTTTGGCCTGAATCTGGCGAAACAGTTACAGTACATGGTCTGCATCCAGAGGAGAAGCGTTGCTCCTCTGAGGACTGTTAGCTATGGTAGGAACGTAGTCCTAAGCGGGAGGGCTGGGCTCAAACTCCTGCCCTGCCCTGTGCTCTGAGAGATTGTCCATGAGTTCTGAACTATGGCATTGATCCCCCACATCCTCTGAAGGGCTCTGACCACACTGGTGACAAGGCAGCATGAGGCGGGCACCCAGTGAAATGTATTTCCCAGGCCCCTCTCCCAGGTTTTCTCCTAAAATACTTGAAATGCTCTTACTTTTATCTTCCTGTCCATCCTTTGAATAGGATTGTCTGGAAATAGTTACTTCCTTGTAGAAGTTCTTGCTGGTGGTATAAGATAGCTTGGCAGCATCTATGAGAAAACAGTTACATGGGGAAGAGGTTATTTTGATATTTTTGTCTTAACTGGAAAAGTACCAAAAGCTGGGAAGTGCAAAATACATGGGGTTCCCCCCCCCCCCCCAAATTTCACACCACTTTTCAAAATAAATTCTTCTGCCTTTAAGTGGGTGAGTCCTCGCTCAAAAGTAGTGATTCCCAAATGTTCATATTTGAGCCAAGAATAAAATCTCTTTTTATGCAATCTCTTCAGAGCCTGCCTTTGAGAAAGAAAGAATTTAGTCTTCTTTTAGAGACTTTATTTTCTTTATAGAGCATAATGAGTTTGCATTTCAAAGGAAAAACTGAGAATTGCAGTGAAGGGGCTCTGTTGTATCTTGGCTTGATTTTATGCAGGATAAAGCTGTTTAGTATTTAATACAGTAAACTGTTTAAAAGGATAAGTTATATAATTACCATGAACTTTTAAATAACGATTAGTATTAGTACTTGATTGTCAGTCGAGGCTGTGGCTTTGTAAGTAGGAAAATGGTTGCAGATATAGTCAGAGCTTTTTAAGATTTTTTTTTCCCTTTCTTTTTGTTTATCCTTATTTGCATATCTTAATTATGTAAGCATCTTCAGTTTGGAAGCTGAAATGCTATTTTATTTCTCCAAGTATCTTTTAGTGTCAGCTCAGTGAGTTCCAGTTTCTAGGAGCTTGTTAACTTGCCTGTGACAGTTTCTTCATAGTCAGATAGAGCAGCTGATGTCTGACTGCTTTAAAATAATAATGAATGCCATAAAATTCTTTGTTTACTTAGTGATGTGATGCTGTAGCTTGATTGCAAATGATCAAGCAGCCATATGGTGTATGGGAGTAAGTAAGTTGTCCCTTGCTCTGTGATACATGTTGCTGGACCGCAGCTGACTCTTCAGGCTATAGAAGAACCTAGTGGCAGAATATGAGGTGGTATGAAACCACTCCTGATGCCAGTCAGCTTGTCATATATGCTTATGGGGAAGGCCCAGAAAGTAGCTTGCAAGCATTGCCACTTCATGATGTTGAATTGTGGTTTTGTTATTGTCGGTATTTGGCTACTAATGGGGTAGGAGTCGAACACAGTTTATGGGTATAGTTCACCAAATTCAGTTCTACTCCGCTTCAAGGGAAACAGCACCAAATGTAAGCAAAATGTCTCTTGCTCCTTTGGTATTTAAACTTTTTTAACAAAATTACTTAGGACTGAAAGCAGTAGCTTCTGTCTCAGAGGCAAACAGATGCTTCTCAAAGCTGCTGCACTGGAAAGTATATTGGTCTCTGTGGCTCTCTTTTTATTGCACTCTCTACTAAACTTATAATCACAGGATTTAGAAACCCCTCCCCATGCACTTTCTAGTAGTGAACCAGTCTTTCCATGATACAGAATGGGTCTGTGGACTTGGGAATGTTCATTTAGCTCCCAGGTGCACCAGAAGAGCTCCGAGACAGAGAGAGCAGGAATTCTTGAGGTCCCAAGCCCAGCCGGAAGTTTCCTGTTGCAGCACTTAATATTGTAGTACAAAAGTGTCAGAAAAGGTTGTGTGAGGCAGAAGGAGATGATACTTAAAGATGAGCCTTGTTCTTTTACGTTTTGCTCATTTTGCAGCACCAGATAAATGATAATATTTAGTTGTTAGGGGAATTCCATTGTGTTTGAAGGATTCTTCCTCTGCTCCTCAGTTTGTGAAGACCTTTATCAGGTGGGTAGACTTCATCAGTTAATCCAGGAATTTACACAAAGGTAGTGCAAAGTTCACAGAGTAGTGGTGGGCTATGACTATCAACTTAAACTATTTAATATGTTCACAGCAAGAGGATTTTTGGTTTTGTTTGTTTTGTCTTTTCTTGAGCTTTTTACTAACTATCAAGTCAATCCCCAGGAATGATGGGTTGTGGATGTGTCACATCCAGGTGTCATTCTGGCAAAATCACTGATGAGCTGATGTGTGTCATTATTGTTTGTTTTTTGGAGAAGGCAGATACTCCACTTCCTAAGACAAGGAGAAACTTCTCTCAAACAAAGCTTGATCTCCTTGTAAGTACTTTTAAATCCTGCCTGTGTATTGCAGGTGCATGCCCAGACCACATGCTGCCTGGTGACCACTACTTCTGTGAACAGAAGGATTAGAATAAAGTTTCAGCCTTAATCCTGGGTTTCCTGTGCTGATTCACTTTACAGTCTTATTCCTGTTTAGTAGCCTCTGTGTTAAAAAACATGTTTTTATTTATACTTGTTCTCTCACCAAAAAAAAAAGGCACTAACATTGTTCTTTTTGTTTTTTTATTGTTGATGAACTATGTAAAGATTTATGCTTCCTCCCCGCCCTCCTCTGCACAAGGTAGTAATTAGCAGTGTGCTATGCAAATTCATGCAGAAAAAATGACTTGGTTATCTGTTAATTAAAACTAAATGACAGCAATTTTATATTTAGGTTATTTGACAGTACTTAAATTATTTCAGATTTGAAGTCTTAGGTTTTTTTCAGTGCATGCTTTAGTCACCTCTTGTTACTTTCAAACTCTATAGTAAATATATATGGTTTCTTATGTACAGAATTATATATGCTATAATTAAAAAAAACCTAGTTTTTGTCTTCTTCAGGGCTTGAGCTGACCTGCAGAATTTTGTGAAATGTGAAAAATAATTGTTCACTTTTTTAGTGGTCTTGCTTTTTGTACTTTTATAATCTCTGCAGTTTTAAATGTGGTGTGCAAAAATTGAACTGAATCTAAAATTTATTATTGGCCAGGACAAGATCTTGCAACTAAATTTGTTCAGCAATACGTTTAACTGACAAGGATTTGGTAAAAGACTATTTTTTTCTTTATGCAGTTTCTTTTGTATATCCTTGAAAGTTTTGTATTTAGGGAGCTATTTACATCATCTGTCATCATTAGTTAAATGAATAGCAAGCGTACAAGCTGGTTTAAGCAACAGGATAGTTTCTTGGTGTTCTAACAGATTTAAAAGAAATATGTTTGAGTTGTGTAGTAATGAGATAGGATGGGGTTTTGATTAAAGAAAGCGTACTAGAAGCATATCTTTGTGGTGTTTGTTTTTTTTGTTTTGGTTTGGTTTTTTTTTTTGTTTTTTTTTTTTTTTTTTTTTNTTTTTTGTTTTTTTTTTTTTTTTTTTTTTTTTTGTTTTGTTTTTTTTTTGTTTGTTTGGTTTGGTTTGGTTTTGGTTTTGGTTTTTTTTCAGGTTTTCATGTCTTAATTTCAGTTTCTTTGCCAGTCTGTTGAAAAACTGGGCTTGGTGTCCTGGTGAGTCCTCTGAGAGTTCTGTGAAAATCTAAAGTCAAAACTTCAGGGGTTTCAAAACCACTAAGTCAGTAAGATGTTTGACATGGAGTTGGAGTTAATTTATATTTGGGTGCTACAAAAGCATAAATCTGTGGTTAAGATGTACAGAAAAATTTATGAAGGTAAATGAAGTTACGGGGCAACTGGGAAAGATTTCGGAGGCTGACAATTTCACTGATGTGTTTCTGTGAAATGATGGCCAGGGTTCCTCATTCTCACTACTCAAAAAGGTGCTTAAGTGGAAATTAGGCCTGTTGGGAGGAAGTGCTGATTAGCTCTTGTGTCCCATATGATGGAATCATGAGCTTGCCCCCCTGCATGGGGAGGGAAGGGAGGAAAGGGAATTCTTCCATCTCTGATCCATATATTTGTAATCTCCTACTGTTATTATTCAGAGGTCTAAAAATACATTGGATTCTGCTTCAGAAAGAAGATTGAATATATGTTATTGTAGGAACAGTGTTTTAGGTAGTTTAGGAAAGTAAGCAGCTGTTGTACAAAACTGTCTACATTAAGTGTAGAGTCTTCCTTTGAGACAAATAAATTTGTTTTCTATACAATTAAGTGCTGTTGGTTTGGGTTTTTTTCAGTTCTTAATAGAAGCTCAGCAGTAAGCCTTGAGCACAGAATAAATTCTTTATCCTGTGTGATTTGTGTGCATTTGTCTTTTAAATCTGTTTAACAAAGTAGTGCAACAAATTTGGGATTAGCAACATGCTAGTTAGCTTTGCTGGAGGAAGCTGGGACAGAAAAATGGGAAAGATCATGTTTTTTGCATTAGGTATGATGAGCTGACACAAAGATTAGCTGTATCGTGCATTTCTTTTCAAATGGTCCCTGACCTCATGGGTGCAAGGAAGTTGAGATTCAGCTGTAGCAGGATAAATTTGGCAAAGGAAATAAGCACGGGTTTTGTGCTGATTTGTGTATTGGCAGAAAGATATTCTCAGCTCGTAGGCTTTCCTTTTACCTCTCACAAATTTTAAAATAAGGTTGATTTAGTGCCAAATGTCTTTTGTAACACATGCCCTTGTATTGTATTTTAGTGCTCTTTACTGTTTGCAGTGCCTTTATTTTTTCTCTGGATCTGCTCTGACACGTATATGGAGGGCTGTTAACGCAAGTAAATCAGGTACTGCTCACAAAAGTTTCTGATACATTATGAAATACACATTTTACATTTCAGTAGCATGAAATCTGGACTGTAAAATCCTACTTTTAATCTAGGCTTATTTGGTTAGGCTATGTTAAATCCACTCCTAAAAATACTCAAGCTTTTTTGTATTATTATTATTATTTGAGATCAAATCTCTTTGAACTATGTAGACACGCACCTGTGCTCATTTTAATCCCTGTGTAGTTTTCATCAATTATCACAGCAGGCAGGAAGAAAATCAAATTGTAAAATGCTTTTGAAAAGTAAATACATGCAACTTGGGGTTCAGGTTTCTGTTTTAATCAGACGTCGTCTGTATTCATGTTCTTAGACAAAGCTGGGTAAGGGAAGAGCACAAAAAACCTTTTTTTGTTTTCATTGTGAAATATCTGTTTTGAAGTTGGTCTGCTGTATGATGAGTGTAATATGTTTGTGTTTGTAGAGGAAGTCTGTGTAGTGTGTGTATATGGTTTTTTTTTTTTAAGCTGGAGAAAATCTAGGTCAAGAGATTTCATTCTTATTAATAACTTAAAGCTTTATTCCTCAAAAATTATCCTCCATGGCTAGAAAGCTTTCTCACTGGGGAAGCACTGCTGCTCTTAAACGTGGATGGGAGCACTTTCCTTTCCATCAGGGTGTTTAGATATTCACCTTAGAATCGTAGAGTCATTTAGGTTTGAAAAGACCTCCAAGGTCATGGAGTCCAACCATTAACCTTATGCTGCCAGCCAAGTCCACCGCTAAACCGTGTACCTGAGCACCACATCTACACAGAGGTGCGGTGACTTCCTTGGGCAGCCTGTTCCAAAGCTTGACAGCTCTTTTGGTGGAGAAATTTTTTCTAATATCCAATCTAAACCTTCCTTCACACAGCTTGAGGCCATTTCTTCTAGTCCTGTCACTTGTTACTTGGTAGAAGAGACTGACCCCCACTTGGCTACAGCCTCTTCTCAGGTAGTTGTAGAGAGCAGTAAGGTCCCCCCTGAGCATCTTTTTTCTTCAGACTAAACAACCCCAGCTCCCTCAGCAGCTCCTCATAAGACTTGTGCTCCAGACCCTTCACCAGCTTTGCTGCCCTCTTCTGGATGTGCTCTAGCACCCCAAAGTCTTTCTTCCCCTCTGTATTTTTGAACACCATCATAAAACCTCACAGGAGCATGTTCTTTGGGTGTTTCTCAGTGTGTGGCCAAGCTTGGGGCTGGGGACCCTTTGGCATTTCCACTCGCCTGCTGTCCAGCCCCATGCCATGGTCCCAGCCTCCTGACCCATGTGTGACCAGACTCTACCCAAAAGAGGTCTTGTGGTATTGATATAACAAAATTTGGCCACAGGACTGAATTTTTTGTTTTCCTGGAAACATACATCCCTGTCAGCAAAATAAACAAATCAATATGGAAGCTTGCCAAGTCATGTTGTAGGCCACTGGGAGATGCTAAAACATGAAATCTCTCACTTGGCCTTGTCTGGCTTTCCTGTTCCTTTGCCTCAGCAGCTACTGCCCTGTATGTTTAGCTACACAGCACCAGTGAATTGGCCTGGTATTACATATCTGAACTGGAAGCACTAGGAAGAATGCTGTTAAATATGTAAACTGGAAGAATAGAGAAATTCTTGGCTCTTGCAGCTACAGTAATCTACTGTATTAGAGGTTTAAACAAACTTGGGAAAAATAGTTGCACGAAGCCTTTAATTTTATCTTAATCTTTTGTGTCACCCTAGACCTGAAAGGCAAAGGTAGTTAAATTAGGATAATTAATCATGCAATAATGTACACAGGGGGATGTAATGAATTTTTTATCAATTTGCAAGTTATGTAAATCAAGATAAGAGTCTTCTCATAAACATTCTGTTTGTAAGCTGTGGACAAAAAAAAATAGCTTAATTTAGATGTCCTCTTATGTTGGCATTTTGAAGTTGTTTCTGGTGTAGTTCCTTCAAATGTTAGAGTTTATAACTTTAGTCTGTATTTTGATGTCTGGCACTGTATGAAAGAGTGCAAACTTTAGGGAGAAAAGGTAATTTTTAGTTAAAATGTTTGTGTTCAAGCCTCCGGTACTGACTTTCCTTTTCTCCTGTTCCTGCCCAAAATCTTGTGGATGTAGGAGAGTTTGGAAAGCCTGTTTATGTGCTGCTACAGGACCGGCAAAACTGGGTTTGTGCAACAAAAGTCAAATATATTTACTGCTTTCAGGGGAAGTCTTCCAATATGTGGAGTCGCAGGTCCTAACTTCCCAAAAGGAGATGTGCAGAAGCCTTAGACATTGTAGTCAGCCCACGTGATTAATATAATTGCGTCTTCTTTGTGAATAACTTCTGTAGATGTGAAGCAGACTTCGAAGCGAGTCAGTTGACACCCACACAGAACCAAATTATAACATCCTGATTAAACTGCTATGCAGCGTAAATGCTAAAGTATTGTCAATACAAAGAAAGTTTGTTCCCAACAACTCTTCAAGTGTTGAAATTCACTTGAAATTTGCTGGATTAAAAAGTTAACTTGCATAGTTATGTTATTTGCATGTACAATGAGCAGATATATCAAGATCATTAAAAACATAAAACACATGAGAGACTAATTTCAAATGTATTTTAGGAATACCTGTCAAATTCTGTTCACATCCCACATATTTATTTTAACTTTTTTAGTTAGTGATCAAATGGTGACTTTTGGTCGCCGCTGTTTTTTCTTGGAAGTATAATAAAATACTTCTTCTATGGTCTGTGTCAAGCAGATTGAAACATACTCTGTTTGAATTGCATCATATGAAACACCTTCTCAGCAGGGTCTGAGAAAGCATGCTTCTAAAAATTTATCCCCTTTTTTATTGTCACAGAGCAGTGGTAGATGCCACATCTCTGGAAGCATTCAAGGTCAGGTTGAATGGAGCTCTGAGCAATCTGATCTAGCTGAAAATGTCCTTGCTCATTGCAGAGGGGTTGAACTAGATGGCCTTTGAAAGTCCCTTCCCATGCAAACTCTTCTATGATTCTGTGATAATAACTGGACATTTAAATGCATTGTTTCTACACTGTGCAAATGTAGGAGTAGAAATTGTAGTACTGCAATAAAAATTAAGATAGATACCTCTTTAGATGTTGGGCTTATTTTTAAAGTTTGTTCCTTCTGTCTGTAGCGCTTGTGATACTTAATTTTGTATGTTGCACATGCATCTCCTTAGATGCCTCATATTGACCTTCAGAATGTTCAAATTCATGTTTGGGATTTAGTACTTGTTTGGGTGCCTGTCTTTGTAAATAACTTGCACAGAATTTTCTGCAGGAACATAATGTTGTTAACTTTTACAAGGAAGAATGCCGTATCAAGATTTTATTAGCCTGGTGGAATCATCAAAATGCTCATCTTTAGGGATATGCAAGTGCCTCCAGTGAAAAATACCTGTTCTAATATAGAAAAATGTTGCTTGTGTTTTTTGGAGATTTTTTTGGTAACCCAAATGACCAGCGTAATTTTCTTAGTTGTGGGTTCTTTTGAAATTCCAAAGGTTAACCAGTGTAAGTGTTAGCAGTCCATCTCATTATTTAAAAAGAATTGCTAGGTAGTTTCAGAATGAGTGACAGGATAGGACAATGTCTCAGTTGCCCTTTGGCTTCAGGGTAGAAGAGAGTCCTTGCTTATGGACTGATGACATGTGAGTGACTAGCTGCAAGCTCCCATGCATCTTTCCTTTTCTGACTGGTGCTTTGAAGTAGCTATCTACATTTCGAATCTGTTTCCATTTTGTAAATTTTTTTTTAAAATAACTCTCTCTTCTTTCCTTCTTCCCCAGTCTCAGTGCTACTAAATTAGGATAAGAGTAGTCAAAGGAAGACTATGCATGTGGCTGTCTGTGGCTTTTTGTCCTGCATCTGGTGACGTGGTGTGACTGCCTGATATTTTTATTTATAAAGTAAAAGAAAAGTGTCAAAGTTCTATATTTTGCTATGCTATGCTGAGTTATGTTTATGTCAGAACAGTATGAGATTGTAGTTCTCTAAGTTTTACTCCTGTTTTGACATTTAACAGTCAAGTGGCCCAAATCAAGGTCAAACCCATGGAGGTACTCGGCAGCTGTTGTCACTTTTGTGCCTTTGCATAGGGACCTGATACTGATGCCTTAGGTTTTAACTTTTATATTTTTCAAATTCTGTAGTGCCTAGTGTGTAACTCTGAAGTTTCATGTGGCCTGTTAACTACTGTTCTCTCATGCTGGTTAGACGTAACAAAGCCTTTCTAGGGTTGCATTTCAAGGACACCTTCATTGTCCCAGGCCGCAAAATGGGTAAACTAAAAGCCTTGAGAGGAGGAGCAAACTTGGGGTAATTACATCATTAACTGAAATTATAATTGGAGAATTAACCCTGTTATGCAAATGGACCAAACTTGCAAAAGTGTGAAGAACCTGTGACCCAGCGTCCATCTTGGGTGGAGCCCCTCGTAGGCTTTACACTCCCAGGGTGTACCTTTGGAGGCCCTTCAAATAAATACCTTCTTTTATTCTCTTGACTAGCCTCTGTTTTCAGGTAGCCACTTCAAGGCATCAGTTCAAGGTTGATAAATGTTTCTAAAAGAAGCAATAAGTGGCTGAGTCCTCAGAAAGGAAGTGTAAAGCCTTCTGATTCAAACTGTTGATTTATGCTGCTCTTAGCAGTAGTGGTTGGTTTGGCTGCTTGCCCCTTGCTTGTTTGCCAGCTTCCTGCTACTTGGAAATGAACAGGGTCCTGGATTCGCTTTCTCTGGGGTATGGAAGTGCTGTACCATTGCACTGAAATTCTGGTTAGTAATAATTTGCATTAACAATAAACAATTTCATTATAACTAGATTTAAACAAAAAAAAGTAATCAATTGTGGCATCTTCTGTATCTTTCACTTGTGTACAGAATTTCCTCAAATGGCCTGTCTCTGAGCTGGAGTTGCACTGGTAACTACCTTGCTGTTTGCTTCTCTGTTTCTCAAAACTGTAGTGTGCAGCACAAAAATGTTACTATTAAATGCCTCTGATGAAGGTAGGCTTTTGCAGAGCTGGCATGTTACGTGTAATTCCTGCTTTCATAACCATCTGCTGAGTTATCCTAAGCGCTGAGCCCATGGCCTGGAGATGGGCTCCAGTTCTTGTGGTCCAGGGAGGAAGGCTTTTGGTAAGAAATGCCTTTTCCATGGTGTGCTGGGTGTGATGCAAGGACTCTTTCCACAGCCCCATTAAAGTTAAATCATCGATACCCTATACCCAGCACTCTCTTCCCCTGCAAGTGTGATACTGTTTTAGTGTTCCTCTCAGTGATGATAGTGAAATATTGAAACAGGTCACAAAGGGAAACATTAAACTCCTTGTAGTTTGTTGTAGTCCAGTATTAGGTATATTTAATAAACAACAGTAATGGTTTAATGTCATTTCTAGGAAAAGTTTTTAATGTGTGTACTCTGAAGTGTCTTGACTTGAACCTTCCTGAATCCCCAGCTTGGTCAGTAGTGTGGGTCCTGGGGTACTTCCCAGTTATGTACTCTCCGGGGGAGCTCCCCTGCTTTAAAACCTGGATGTGAGAGCCAGGTCCCCAAGCTTGCCTGGGGACAGGGATTAGGTCGGACTGCTAAGGCAGGCAGCACATCTGTGACTGGCTGACATCTGTACACCCTTGTACTGGCCCTTTTTTCAGTGTTGATATGTTTTCATAAATACTTCTGTGCTTGCTGTCTTGTCCTTTGGAAAGTAAGTTTTAGAAATAATCTCTGATTTATATCCTCTTTGTATATTTGACCCTGCAGCCTGACCCCAAGTTAAAGCTTTGTATATCTTCTTATTCCCAGCAAAGTGGACTGTAGGGTTTTGTTTTGAAGCCCAGCTGTAGATTTAGTATTTCCTGTAGTGGGTAATGTGTCTGTTTCATGTCTCTTATTACTAACATTTCGTTTGTTGACTGATTTAAAGTCAAAACTGAGGTCACCTGTTTGTATCTTTTCCTCCTCCAGCTGTAAAACATCCAAAGAGAAACAATTCCAGTTGAATAATCAGGATCCAAGTTATTCTTCCTGCTGATACTGAGTTGTGAAGAGAGAACTGACAGTGTGGGTATAAAGGAGGGTAAGCAAGTGGCTGTCCTCGAGTAGAGGTAGAATAGAGAATAAAATGAATTCTTGCTACTTTGGGGTTTTAATAACTTGCTGATGAAAAATCTTTACTTGGAAACTTGAAAGTAGAAATGTGGGCTAGAGAGTCTGTGAGGCCAGAGGAAGATTTGTCTTTACAGGCTGTAATGTCCATCTGTGTTTCAGTCATGTATAATGAATTGGTAGATCAATGACTGTTTACCTCAGCTGATTCCTCCTGCTAGTTGTCTCTTCTTATGAAGTGCATAACTAGGTTTTTTGTTTTGTTTGGGTTTTTTTTTGTTTGTTTGTTTTTTTTTTTTTTTGGCAGGGGGGGAGGTGGTGGGTTTTCCTCTGCATTTGCAGCTATCTCATTATAAGTAATTGTGCTTGTTCTGATTCTCAAGCTTATATTATAAATACAGTTCTTGTTGTGTTGGCCAGTGAGCAAACAAAGGTGACCTGAAAATCCTCCAAAATGTGTGCATGGCTTGGTGTTCTGTAACCATTTGGCACTTTCTTACTTCCTGATTTCCTGTAGATCTGATGAAGGTGTCGTACTGCCTCTAGTCATTCAGGTACTTCGGAGAACCACTCTTGCAGTTCCCTGGCATCATTCCCTGGCAGAATTGCTTGGGCACGTTTTGCTTCAGCATCTAACTGTGAGCTGAAAACCTGAGAGCTGCCTTGATCTGGTTATTTAATGGAATTGGGTGTCACTTTTACTTTGAATGTCGGTCGCTGTCCCTTGGTCACACCTAAGGGAAAAGTAACACATCTCATGTGGGGGCTCACTACCAGGAAGGGTTAGGACTCTCATGTCTCTTGCACAGTTTATCTTATACAGATCTGCCAAGATGATGGAAAGATTAGAGACTACAGCAAATTTGGTTTATAATTTGTGTAAAAATGCTGCTTCTCCTACTGTGGCTGGATTTGCAACAAAAACAATCATGAGTCCAAATCTGAAGTCATTAAGGAACATTTGTATAACTTTGATGTTGCAAAGACTTTTGAAAGTGTCTGTGTATTCCAGAGTATCGTTCTTAAGATGATAATGGTGTCACCTTTTTAGATCTAAAGTCTGTCTCATGCATAGTTTTGCTTATATTTCCATGCTTTTCTTATGCTTAGTAGATTTCCAGTTCTGGCCTTTAAGTGCCGCTGATTTTTTGGAAAATGTGCTGTAAGAATGCAGACAGGCAGTCTAACATATATGTTTCCCCTTTGAGCTGCAAATAATTAATTGCTCTCATGTACATTTGCATCAATGTCTTGTGTTCAGATTTTTCCCAAATAGCAGGCAAAGATGGTGATAGCATATGGTTGCTTCTAACGTTTGTTCTAAAGTCAAACCAATTACTTAGCTTGCATCTTAGGAACAACAAAGTGGTTATGCTTTCATGGGGACTATGAAAAATGAATAAAGCTAAATGACAGATTCAAAAGGTGGACAGTTCAGAATTTGGTTTGCTTCTGGGGTTGTACCCAGGCTGTCATTCAGAAACCATTTTATTTGGGAAGTTAATTTGAGACAGTGTAAACCGATGTCTTCCCTGGATCATCAGTAAGGTCTCAGAGAGTATATTGTTTTTTTAAAATTTGAAAATTAACTGCTTTAATGATGTCCTTTTTAGGAGCTTAATTGACTCTTTTTTTTAACTGATAGAGAACTCACCTAAAACTCTTGCAAAAGGTCTCTTACTTTGTCTTAATTTCAACTTCTATTCCCTATTTTGTGGTTCTTTGTTTGCAGTAATAAGGCATTGTGGCATTTTCCTATTCCCTTTCACAGGGAAAACGTAAAAAACTTGATTGTTTTGAATAAATTTCCTAGTCTTATTTACTTAAAATTAATTATGGTACCAGGC
The DNA here is from genome assembly GCA_013397975.1 of Machaerirhynchus nigripectus. Lineage (NCBI taxonomy): Eukaryota > Metazoa > Chordata > Aves > Passeriformes > Dicruridae > Machaerirhynchus > Machaerirhynchus nigripectus. Next base: position 274,171 of record VZRQ01007201.1, read on the forward strand.
CCCTTCTTAAGCCTATCTTCTGGTGTCACTTTGTGCTGGTTTTGGCTGGGATAGAGTAAATTTTCTTCGTAGTAGCTGGTCTGGAGACATGTTTTGGATTTTTGCTGAAATCAGTGTTGATAATACAGAGATGTTTTTCTTATCCCTGAGCAGAGCTTGCACAGTGTCAAGGCCTTTTCTGCTTCTCACACCACCCCACTCTTGAATCATTATACTTGCTTTTCATCATGTGCCTCGTTTTCCTTTCCTCATTTTTCATCATGTGCCTCGTTTTCCTCATTTTGCAGCCTTTCTTTGAACTCTTAGTTGGCTGTTGTCACCAAACCCAGGAACCTTCACAAGTTTACAGGCTTTCTTCTTTCAAGTCCCTTGGCAGGGGGTGTATGTTCACAGAGACTGAAGAGGGTAGGAGGTGGTACATTAGCATCTAAACTCAGTTCATAAATTCCCAGTTGCAGTTTTTAGTTGGTACCCCTTGAATTGTTTTAGCTTTCAGCTGGGGAGTACTTTCCACTATCTGCTGCTTTTCTGTGGAGTTTCTTGAAGGAATGGTTTTCTGTAAGAATTGTGTTTATCCTCTTTGATAGCCATCTGTCTTAGCAGACCTAATTCTGATTGCTTTTTTGTTGTCATTAATTTGTTTGACCTCTGACTGTTGTTCCTCAGGTGCAGGAGGAGAGTGACAGCGTGGAAACCCATCAGGTCTATCCATGTTTTTCACAATATACATTGGTAGACATTCCCTTGTTTCTAGTTATATGTATAGATGAGATCCTCTCTACCTCTTCTGCTTTGTTAAATAACTTTATTCTCTCACAGAGGTTTGGCTGCAGAGAGCATTCATATCTTTTTTTGACACAGAAACTGTATCTTACTTATTTGAGTAGCTAGATTCTTCCAGCTGCCTAGTTTCAGTTTCCTGATTTACGTTTCTCCTCAGTGAGAGATTAAGGTAACACCTTATCAAAGCATCAAGTTATCAAATGCTTAATCATATGCTGCTGTGCTTCCATATCAGCTTATTTCTTTGTGAAGAAATCCCACATTTTTAAAGACTTTAGTTTGGATTATGGAAACCTCATGGTAGACTTGAGTGAGGTTTGAAGGTTTAGATTGATGCCTCTGGGATTATTAGAATAAGGCCATTCATTCATTCACAAATCCTTCTAAATTAGGTTTGGCTTCTCTTCCATTAGGTGTGTATTTTTGTAAGTATTAAAACTTTGATTTTATACTTAGCAAGAGAATGAAAGAGAGGAAGAACATAGCAACTGAGGATGAAAAGTCCTTTCAGAAAAAAAGCCCAAAAACTGGTTGATGTTGATGTTGGATAGTGAAGCAGGAAACTACATGTGTCATAAAAGGCTCCAGCTTATTGGATGAAGGTTGAAACTTAGGATGTAGTCTATAAATACAAAACAGGTTCATAAAAATATTTCTAAAGTGCAGTTCTGAGCACTTTAGAGAAGCTCACTGGTAACTGTGCAGCTTTTTAATGTATATATTTGTGCAGATGCATACACACATACACTCAATACCATACTTTCATTTTGAAACATGAATATATTCAGCTCAGTGTTATTTATTTCCCATATGAGACTGGTAACATTACTACCACCAGATATGAATTTGGGACCATATTTTTTGCAGATTCTAACCAGCAATTTAGTGGAGAAGCAAAAAGAAAGGGACTATAATTTCAACAGACAGAAGGGAGGGAATTTGTGAAGCTGAATATTTACTTGCACAAAAAGTTGCAAGCTTTTTTCCCTGCAGTATTTTGTCACAAGTTTTTGTTTTTAAGCAGCACAGCTAGCAGTCTTCTGGGGATTTTGGGGATGTCTTCTATCCTGACCAGTTCATAGCTGTTAAAATTGTCACTCAGCTTGGAAATAAAAATGTTTGTTCTTGAACTTGCTCAGGCTGTTGGCCAAGGAACATGGCTGGAACAGATTTACTAGCTGCAGCTAATAACTATATTCACTTTTCCCCCTTTGACTTTTCAAATATGAACTTACAGGGATCTTTTTGCTTGCAAAGTTGCTTTGGTTGAGCATGAGCATCATCCTGAAATGAGCATCATTCAGAATTGCTGCTTAAAATACAGTAATTTGGATATCGGAATAATTTGTAATAGTACAGGAGTGTGTTTCTGGCTGGTAATCTGTTGTTGTGCTTTGTTGTACTAAACAAAGCAAGGTTGATAAACTTTTTTTTTTCTTTCCATGTTTTAACTTTTTTTCTTTTACCAAATACTAGAATAACAATACTACAGCAGGCTCATAATAGCTGAGTAGCTGTAATGCTGCATCACTCTGAATATGCTTATGCCTTCAGCTTTCTCTTGTTATTTTTTCCTAATTTGTAACCATTTATGTGCAGATACCAGTCCATCTGAAATCCCTCCATTGTTGCTTGTTTCTGTTGTAGCACTGTTTCAAAGGCAGTCAGTCTCCCAAGATGAGACTTCATCCACCCATCCAACACAAACTCTCATCTTCCATGTACTAATGTCAAAACCCAAACTCAGTCAGGCTCCCCAAAGACTGGGAATGAGGAAGCCCAAAGTAACTGGTATCTGACAAGTATTGCTGCCTGTTTGGATTGTTAACAGTATGAGACCAAAAATTATTTTCTTGAATTTGTGCTTCTGCACGTATTTTTGAGATTTTTGTTAAAGGAACCCTGCGTTTCATCACATGGTCTGTAACCTGACTTCAGTCCCATTTCTAGAGTGAATAACTGATTAGAAAATTAAAGTAATTTGAAACCACTCAGTACTGTTTGCTTAAAAGAAGCTGCTGTGCCATCTGCTTGTGCCAGTAAGGGTGCTTGACCACATACTGTCAAATAAAACCAAACCACATAAATCTAATGTACCCAAGTACTTTTCTGTATGGTTAGAGCTGGTGTTACCTCAGGTGGCATTTTGAGAAAAAGAACATAAACAGGGATTTAGGTCGCAGCTTATAAACTACTAAATTCTGTATGGTTGTTTCGCACGTAAAAAGCAGTGGTGAAACACATTAATTTCAGGAAGGCAATCTCATTATTCTTCCCTTCTGATGGTGGAATTTAAGGATTTTTATTTTTAATTTTTCTGAGCGTAAGACAGTGTTCTGGAGTGGACATTGAACAAGGACAGCTTTGTCAGCTGGGTGGAGGTTGTGCAGGGAGGCTAGGTGGTTTGCAGGCTGTGTTTCTTGCCTGCAGGGGCACAGCACTGTTACTCCCCTTGAGAAGATGATGTGCCACACTTGTGCTCTTTGCCCTGAAGCATTTCCAAAGCATGTCTCTGAGCAATTTCAGTGTGGGGAATATAATGACATGAGAGAAATTCAGGATTGATACCTGTAGGTCACCTGTTAAATTTCAGAGCTTGGAGATTATGCTGTTGGGACTGGCAGTATAAAGGTTAGAGACTATCTACAGCTGACTGAATGCTTGTCCAGTATTGCTAAGCACCTCTCTGCAGCCTTTCAGCCTCCAAAAGAAGATGCAGAGTTCTAATTTCAGAAATCTACGTTGTTTAAACCAAGATTCAGCCTCTAAGGACACCTGTTATCCATTCTAAAACTGTGGCTTTGATGATGAAGCTAAATGCCTTACCTGTTGCTGTGTCTCCAGGTATTGCTGCAGGGAGCCTCTGGGAGTTCCAGGGTGAAGAAATCTGCCTTCATTTGGAGACCTCTGCTAAAGGTGAAGACCTCCTAACAGGCCAGACAGCCTTAGCAGGAGTTCAGAAGTCTTACACCAAGGTAAAGTGGTTCATTTTTCAAGCAAATTGAATTGTCTGATACAATTTTCAAAATAAGGATTTTTCTTCTTGCACTCAAGTGCATCTCTGAGCTTTCACCTTCTTCTGTATGTATAGCTCCTTTGTACCTGATACAAATGTTTTAATAGCATATGCTCAAGTAGGGGAGAGGAAAACAACATAATATACATTGTAGGTTAGAGCCAGAAGTAATTCCTTATATTATTTGTAGAAATATATATCTGCAGTTCTTTGTTGACAAGGGAACAGGCTGTTTCTGAGCTCTACAGCACGCTCTGTTTTTAGAAACATATCCCACTTGAAGTGCTGCATTCAGAGCTCGATTCGAGTGGCCACAAAAATACGGAAACACTCTCTGTTATCTTCTGCAATGGGAGAAGAATGAGGTTTGTATATGATTATTTTCTGTTTATCAGCACTGTAGTAATTTCTTAGCATCCAGAACCCATTCTTGCTTGTACAGGATAAATGCTGATGGAAGAAAAAGACATGTGACCTCAAGAACTCTGTTGAACTTACCAATGTTACAGTCCCACACACTGGAGGAGATTTGACTATGCTATGGTTTTGTTTGTTTGCCAGGATTTTGAATGTAGTGATGATATATGCAGGATCTTTCCTTCATACTGACAAGATTAATTGAACTTAGTGGAGAGAGTTGGCTGAAAAAAGTGAGTAGTAGTGGAAATGTTTCCTACAGATTTATTTAGGATTGAATGTAGGTGCTTCTAAAGCTCTGCCATGTTCTCCATTTTTAAAAAATACCTGTTGCAAGGTATTAAATTCATTGTCAGAAAGCTCCTTAAATGAGTATTTCTTGATTCATCTGAGAAGAATTGCAGGGTTTTCTAGTTAATCCTTTATTGATCTTAATAACTTAAACTGAAGTTAGAGCTCTGAACTAGACCTAAGTTCATTGTCTTACTATCCGTGGAGTAAAATCAAAATTGGTGTTAAGTTTTTGCCATTAGCACAGTCCGTGCTTCAACTCATGACCTTCCCTCATGATCTGCTGTACACGTCTGGCAGGGAGTGCACTAAGCACAGTGAGGCCCCCTCATCCCTTTGCCTGCACCATGCTCTTCCTCTTTGCTTTGCACTTTGATTTCAGCTGCACCCTTGTTTCTCCAGTCCACTAGCAAGGTCATCTTGAACAGCTGAGGATACTGTATTCAAACCTTGACAGAGCAGAAAAAGTGATGATTATAAAGTGATTCCAAACTGAAGGCGAAAACCCCATCCAGAAATACTTATATCTGTAATGTTTCCCTTTGTTGCATTTGCCTTAGGAGTACACAAAACAATACTAGTTGAGATAACCATATGCTACAAAGACACAACATTTCTTCTGAGAGTTATTTAAACATTTATTTATTTTAGAAGTGCAGTTTTATGCATCGAGAGAGTAAAGACTTCACAGAAGGTATCCTCATAATCCCATGAGGTTGCGTGGATGTATCTAGGTGGGATGTTAGGGGGGTTAGGTTTCAAACACAGCAGTGTTAGTGTACTGTTGGGTTTTGGTGATGCACAGCACCCACAAGTGAAATGCAGCCTTGAACACTCTCACTGCTTCCAGCAAGGCAGTTTGTTCTGTGCCTCTCTGTCTCTTGTTTCCCTTTGTTGGAGGGGTTTGTTGCTAACTAGAAACACATGATACGAGACAGCCAAATGTTCTGGTGAAAATCAAGGACACTTCATAGCTGTGAAGATTTTATATTTGCCCTAGATTCTCGTTTTTTTTTTCACTGATGCAGCTGTAACTGTTGTAAATTATATGAATAATTGATCAAGGAGTCCTTGTTACCTCAAATCATGTTATGCTTATCGCTTCTCAGAGCTGTACTGCTCTTTGTTGTACTACAGCATTGCTCCTATGCTGTTCTGTGTGTGTGGTTTTTACGCCCTTAAAGTTTTCTTCTGCTTCCAACCCTTTGCTTTCCCCCTCTTCCCCCTTCCCTGCAAGAACGTGTTGTTTCTGCTTCAGTATATTCCATGATTTAACTGAAAAGCAGAGTCTTTTTTAATCGACAGCAACGCATTTTAAAAAATCCTTCCCAGCCCTGGGAACTGTGCAGTGCACACATCTGGTTTCACATAAGCATGAATTGCTGGCTTCACAGACACAGAGCATGTAGTCCTTGCCACAGAGTTAGCTAAAGTGTTCTGTAACTTGAGACTCTATTTGAAATAAAAACAAAATTGTATAGCTTCTTTACCATGCTAATGGAAAACATTTAATTTACTTTTTTCAAGCCAACCAAAAGTATGACGCAATGCTGCTCAGGCAGATTTACAGTGCCTTTTCTTCCCTAGAAATCAATACAGCTTGGAGGGGCTGCTGTGGGAGCTGGCTAGCTGAGTGCGATCCAGCTGCGTTCAAATGTAAACTTCTGTACCGCAAACCAAAACTGGTGATTTTGATTTATTCAGGCATCACTGTATCTCTGAGATAGTGTGGTTTTTTTATTTGCTTTATGGCCATTAATACTAGATTGGATTTCAAAATAGCAAGTTCAGTGGGCTTACAAGTTTTTTTTTTTCCATGAAATCATTCAGTGATTTTCTACATTTCCTGAATTCAAGTACTTAGGTCTGTGGTAATGATATCAGCAAAAGCAGATCTCTGTACATGGCCATGTGTGTCTTTCAGTGGAGTTTTTTTTCCCCCCTTAAAAACAAACAAAAAAGGCAACACCAAAAAGCAGGTCCTCATTCAGTGTGAGCATTAAGGGCTAGCATAATAATTTTCCACTTTATACAGAATAAGCTCTGAATATTAAATGTTCTTTGATTTCTCTCCTGCTGGAAGAGGTAAAATGCAAGTGTTCTTTGTGCAAGTCCAAAAAAAGATTTTTAGAATAGACCCATGGGTTTTTTTGGTAAGTGAAGCCAACAGTGCAGATTTTCATAGAACTTTGTTGCCTTTGTTTCCTTTCTGATTCCTCACTGCTTCCACATACTGCTTCCAGGCTGCTGGTGTTTCTTTCCTTATTCTTTTCCTTAACAGGATTTCAGTCTTGCTTAAGCGCTTTGCTTCTGGCAGAAAGTCTTTTCTAGAATGGCCCTTAGAATGGGATCTCCAATGCTGCTTTTCTCCCCAAAAGCTGTATGTCTTTAGGAAGTCTGTCACTGGTGGTCTGTGTCCTGGTCATACTTAGTTCTACCAGAAGGAAAATCGCAACTTGATTTCTAGCTTGCCAGAAGGACATTCAATCTTCTTTTTAAGAAGAAAAGTTCTACTTCCATTTCTCATGCAACTGTGACCCAGGTTTTTTTATCCTCCAGCCATTTTTCTCTCATATACTTAACAATCTCACAGTGAATAAACATCTTGAGAAGACAATGTAGAGGAATTGAGGTCCTTTTTGCAGGGATAGCTCGGGATATCATGGGTTAACAAAGAGGAGCTGACGCATTTTGGAAATATGTTTGGCCCATAGGTTTTCTGTTAGACCGTTCCAAAGTTCTTGGTAGCATGAAAGGTCTGTCATTTTAGTTTTCCTTTTGCCATTTTCCCCGCGCTAGCACTGGCAGTCCAGGCTAGAGTGTGCCATGAAGACTTCTAAAGGTACAATTTGAATAAAGCTTACATTCACTACAGAATATTTGCTTTGCATTGTTGCAGTACAAGCACTATTCCTGTCTAAACACTGTAATGAAGTTGTTAAGAAGAAAAGAAGCAGCATTTGCACTAAAGTTCATGGAGCATGAGATAGCTGCGCTTAGGATGCTGGTACTTAGAAGGGATTAAAAAAAGCTTCTCAGAAATAAACACAAATAACATTCTCAGACCAGCGAAACAGTATGCAAGTGATGAGAAGAAAGGCACTAATTATTATGTAGAGAATAATCTGATTTGAAATGCCACAGTGGAATCCACTTTAGGATCTGACCTTCCTACATAAAAATTGAAAAGCAGGAAAAAGTAACAGGGCATGACCTAAAAATGGTAGTCTGGAAGCTTCTTTAGGTGTGTTGGGTCTTATTTTTGTCTAGCCTGAAATACAGTTTTTCCTCTTGAGTCAAACCTGAATAAACTGGTTTGGGTGTTCATGTTGTCCTCATGGTTCCAGCTCTGCCAGACATAGCTATTACTACTTTATTTTAAGAATTGCTCTTGCTTGGAATTCGAGTCCTGCTGGAAACAGTATGCTGTCAGGAGGATGCAGTCGTGCTGGTAAGAAACTTAAATAAGATAGGGCTAATCCTATTGTATGCTTCTACTTTCAGAGGTAGTGTAGAAACTTACGTTTCCTAGTTAGGGCACCACACCATTCACTGGCTGCTTTATGGGATTTCTATCCCGTTTTTTTCCCCTGAATTGCTGGTTTGGTTAGACATTAATACTCAAAATGTTTCACACAGTTGTGGATGGCATTATACTGTGCCAACTTCGAGAAAAATAAACCAGCTCTTGTTTTCTGTGAGTCAAAGAAGGTGAGAGAAAATAAATTTACCTATAGTCTCTCTGATTATGCCAAATTTAGGTTTCTTGTATACAGGATGTTTAAATTATTTTCTTTTATTTATGTATCAGTAGAGATAGAATAAGGATTATGGTACTGGCTACCTGTGAGCTTTTGCTCAGATGATTTAAAAGTTTCAAAACCAGAAAGTCTTTGAACGTAATAAGAATTTTTGAATTGTCATTTTGGATTGGTGCTGAACCAACCTTCATTATCCTGCTTCAGGAAGAGCTAGTATTGGCTATTAAAAAACCCCCAACCACCAAATTTAAGAATTCTCCTACAAGTATAGTAGGATAATCTACTTACAGTATTTGTTTTTACGTTGATCTTTTGCATTTAGAGATTAAACTGCAAACTTGCTTCTGAATGAGGTTATCTTTGGAGTTGTCTAAATCAGCCTTAGGTTTCTTAAAACTTGCAGTGTAATAGAAGATTTGTCGAGAATTAGGCTATTAGTATGTTCTTAAAATAAGTTGGTTTAGAAAAGGCACACTTTTCAGACTCTCCTAAAAATTAGTAACTTTGTAAATCATTAATCCTAGTCAGTGGTTACATGTCTGTGAGTAGTTAGCAGTTGTCTCTTTGCCTTTCTTCTAAAGGACCTGAAACTTTTATAAGACCTGATAGTTATCAGTAGGTTTTGACTCACTGGGAAGATCTAGATTAAGAGCAGAAACTTTTTGTTGTTAAAACAGCAGCTGACTTGCTGTGTGCCCTTGGGCATGTCCTCTTGACTTCCTTGCACCAGTTTACCATTGTATCCACTGCTGTTGCCACCACCATAAAGTTCTTTGTAAGCCTGTAATCAAAATACAGTTGAAGCTGTTTCTTATTCTGAGTGTACTCAACTTCATTTGCTATGCAGTTCCGCATATGGCTGTGTAAAGTGCAGTGGAATTATGCAGTTTAGTCTATAAAGAACTTGCACAATATAAAACCACCTTGTGCAACATATGTTATAGTAGATTTGGGGAAAAAAAAAAAAACCATACACAGTTTTATTCTGGATTTACCAGAGTATAGAAAGACTGCTATGGATAAAGAGGATAAAGCTGTTTGGTTAGAAATGGGAATGCTATGATTATAAAAGTTAAGAGGGGGGGAAAATATCTGTCCTAGAAGGACTACGTGGCAGTCTTAAGTTGCCCGAATCTTTAGCAGAGGTTTTCCACTTCTGTTTCTGCCAAGTAAATGAAATTTATGAAGAGAAGTTAAACTCCGAGGTTTGGACTGTTAGTATCTTTTGACAAGGTTAATGTGGTGAGGCAGAATATTGATAATAATGAGCTGACATTTAAGAGTGGACCAGCTGAGAGATCCTTGTGTTCCTAAGTAATGTGAAGATTGAGTGTCCTGTAAGCTTATTGTTTTATGTTTTGTACTTGCTTTTGCATGCATGCCAAGACATGCTCTGGGAAGAGGCATAAACTTTTTTCCTTTTTTCTTTCACAAATACATTTCTTTCCTGTCTAGAGCTCGAAAAGAGGAGCACAAGAGGGGTTTTGTTAAATACAGCAAAATCTAATTACAGCTTGATTTAAAGCCACATTTACACAATGGCTGAGGGGTGAGTTCACTTCCACAAAAACAAACTTGTTGGCTTCCTACTGTGCATCGGGGAATGTGAAGATGCATGTCCTGGAGAGCAGCTGCCTCCCTCTGCTGGCACCAGCTTTTCTTACGCTGTGCTACAGCTCTGCTACACGATATAAAAATACAGCTGTGCTCCTATGCAAAAGAATAGTGATGCGTGAATTCACTGGTGTGTCTTCGTCTTACTGATTGTGCTGCAGGTAATACAATGCTACATCATGTGTTCCATGTGATAGGCCTGATGTCTGTTTTTTATGAGCTGTAGAAACTTTGCTCCTCTAAATGAACAGTTGTTTCCTCCAATCTGTATCTTGAACAGCTTTGTCCCTGGTGATTCAAAGGGAAAATGTGGGTGAGCAAACCTCATTTTCTTGCCATTGTGGTTTTCGCTCAGCGCACACCTCTGGAAAGCACAAGATCTCATTTTGTTTGCCTGCTGAAGTAGCTGAAAATGTGGTTTTCTTTCTTCCAACTGGTTCAAGTGTTCTGCTGTTCTTTTAACTCGGTTTCTCAGATGAAAATGTTGTACATACATACTGAAAGTTCATAATTTGTAGTATGTTTTTCACTTCCAGGGATGCCTTTCGGTCAAGAACCCCATCACAGGTGGTTTCCTAACAGCAGCGCATGGTTGAGACTGTGGTCTTTATTCTTTCCTTGTTTCCAGCTGATGAATGCATTTTTAGCAGCTTTTTGTTATTGAACTTGCACTCTATGCTCCTACTACTCCTTTCATTTCTGCTACTCTAGTTCATAAGAATTAGAATAGCAGAGTTTAGAGATTAGGTATGTGCACTGCCACTATCTAGAAAAACGAGGCTATGTGGAGGTAGAAGGTGGCTGGTGGTGAGACTGAAGTTGCTGTGCTGCTCAGCAGCACTGCTGAGCCTTGTTTTGAAGCTGCTTAGTGGAGAGATTTGTGTGGAGCAAGTGGGTTGGTGTACATGGGAAGTCCTGGGGAAGGAGGAACAGGCATAGGGTAGGAGGGGAGGGAGCGGGTCACTGACATTCACAGAAACAAAGGAGGGACAACAAAGCTTGCCCAGACGAAAGCATTGCAGACACAGTGGTGGAGAGACGGAAGTAGGGATGGAGGGCCTAGCATGGACAGCATGTGGATGGAAAGAAGTAGAGGGAGATATGGCCCTCTGAGCTGTGTCTTTGAAGTATGGTTAGTGTTGGAAAGTCCAGAAAAGAAGAGGGATACAGGTCTGCAGAGTGCTTGTAAGAGAAGCAGTGAAATGAGAGAGTCTGGCAGGGTATTTCTGACTGTTAAAGAATGACCCAAAATTGGCAGTCCCCCTGAGAGTGGGTGGGCCAACATGTGAAGAAATATAAATTTGCAAGGGGCAGAAAGGAGAAGGGACAAGATCTTGTAAGATGAATCCTTCTTTCACCACTAGAGTGATCTCCTTCGGTTTTTTGTTTGGTGTCAGCTCATTTCACACTTCTCAGTGAATTTCAGACCCAGCCATATTACTGTGATACTGGTGAACCATATCTGAAGTTGATGATGGGGGAAAAAGAGGACCGCAAAGCTTGCTGTGATACTGAGAGAGGTCAGTGAATGACAGTCACATCTCTATGTGTAGCTGTATAGAATTGCACTTCAAAGACAAGAAAGTCTCTTTACCATGAAGTCATACCCAGGGAATTCTGTCCTTCTTAAGTCTTAGACTTTTATTCAGTTAGCACAAACTTTTGTAAACAGCAAATCATCATTTCTTGTTGCTGCTTGAGATATTTCTGGGCTTTATTAGGTCCTTGCTGGAGCTCTGTTGTTCAGCGCTTTGTGTTTCCTCAGAGAATTAGTCATACGAGGGTCATCAGCTGCAGAAAGAGAAATAAGTTGTCTTCTCCAGGACTGTTTCGTCTGCATTATATGTGGCCTTCAAACCTTAAGGTGTCCCAAACTGCTGGGAGGATCCCCTTATGGACTTAGCCTTTTCCATCACGTTATGTTGAGGTTGTGATCTAGTAGAAGGAAGATGAGCGTCCGTCAAGATAAAAAAGCAGTCAGGTCTCACCTTGCAGTAGTCTTCTCCATGCCAATACAGTGAAGAAAATGCTGATGGGAATTTGAGCACATTTATGAGTGTCCAGGGATCAGAGTCAATGTTTTGTTTGGCTGCCCACAGCAGCATTCACACTGGAGTACAGTGTCCAGTGAAGTACTCATTGCCACAGCCTGTGTGGTCCCTGTTCTTTGTCTCTCAGGTGGCTCTGGGTATTCACTGCTGGATACCACACAGATACCTTAGGACTTTTGTGGCTTTTGCATTGTCTCATGTCAACCAGAAATTCTGCAGTTGGTTTCTCAAGAGGAGATGACTTGAAAGGCAGAGGTGTATGGATTGCCTCTACCTTTTCTTCTGATTATTTTTCATTGTTAAATGATTATAAAAAAGCAAAACCAATCATCAGTAGTTTGATAAGATCCGAGCTGCTAGTCAGTCTTGATATGCAGAAGTGACTTGATACGAGTTGCAAGCTTTGTTCTTTTGGGAGCTTTTCTTTCAGCTGTGACAATTGTAAAGTTTATTCTCCTAGGAGATGCTCAGATCTCCCACCCCCACCCCTAATAACTAAACAGACTAGGTGTTCCTGTTGTTTCTTTGGTGGATGCATGTTCAGAGACAATGACATTTTCAGCTGCATTAATTACCAGAGGTACACTGTCAAAATACTAGGTATGTTATTTTATTACTTCCCTGAAAGAGTCATAAAACCTAACAACAACTAAATTCTGGACTTCGTAAAATTTTTGTAAGGAAGAATAAACTTAAATTTATGAAGGAAGGATATTTCAAAAACATGTTGTTTTCTTTGTTCCAATTACATTAGATCTTCTCTCTATTTAAAACAAATTTAACTCTTGTGGTGAATCTAATTTTTATTTAACAAAAAGGTTTTTGGGGCCTTGTCTGAGTGAGAAAGTTTACAGAATTGAGGCAGTGAGTGGGATACTCTCCTGCTGCATCTACTAGATATGGTTGCATCAGAGACTTGATGTACCAAATGAGACCAGTAGGTCACATTAATCAATTGACAATTGGTCTCCAGCGTTAAGTGCCCACTGTGGATTTTTCACTGAACCCTGGTTGGTGCTGACCAATAGTGATATGGGGCATTGAGCTGTTCAGAGCAGTGGCTACGTGTTTTCTGCACTAAGAACTCCTGCACCTCTGCTTTGTGGAGGAAGCAGCTCTCTTTATCTGCAAGGTGGTGGGCCGTAAGTGAAATTCCAGTGGAGGACCTCAGTCCTGCAGTTTTACCACTGTCATTGCCTGTTCTGGGGTTGTGTCCCAGCTTACCAAAAGCTGCATCATGGCACCAAATGTAGCTTTTCAAGATAGTTCTTATCCTTCCGTAACAGCAGCTAATGTCATGGTGGTTATAGTGGGTGATCCAGAGTTACCTGCTCTGCAATGAAATTAAATGTTTCCACCTCGTCCTGTTTCTTAGAAGGTGTGTTGAATGAAAAGAATCCCTCTTTAATTTTTTCCAGAGGAACTGGTACTAGGCTCTGTGATCTCATGAAGTCCAAAGAGTACAAAGAATAAATTCGCTGTGAACTGTTTTGCGGCTGATTATATTTTTCCACCATTGTCCCTGAGTCCTCCTACAGCATCATGATGGAATGAGAAGAGCTTGTTGCTCCCAGCAAGTAGCAAGTTTCTTATTAGCAGAGTTCTTAATAGACTTAAGTATAAATACTTGTGCTAGATAAATGCACAATCTGGAAACCAAATCAGCCCTTCTCTGTTTTGTGTGTGTCGACAAGTTCAAAATAGTTTTCTGATCTGTAAAGTATTTTCCAGAAAAAAACATGTTTTTGCATAGATCTATTTAATACTGTTTAACAAAAAAGAAGTTAAAAAAATATCACTGTGTCTCTTTTATTGCTGCTGCCTGTTGCAGCCACAGTTTGTAATTTATACTAGGTTAGGTGCTCTAAGCTTTCAAAGGAGTGAAGTATTTTCTGTGTTGTCATATAAACAATATTTGATCAGAAGCACTCTAGAGTGAAGTGCTCTAGTAAAGAAAGACTAAGATACAAGACTTCAGCCAAAAATCAGTAATTTCAATGTGATTTAACTTGTTTTTATGTGGAACTGTTTGGCCTTAAAATGGAATCAGTCTGATTTTCAAGCTTGCTATATTCGCATCAGTTCTAAATGAAGTTTTCTGTTGCCCGTGGATTATTCCTGTAGGGTTTTGCCTTCTGTAGAGCTTTCTGTTTGTCATCTCTCTTTGTGTTCTACTAACAAGTATGGGTTCAAAGAAATGAATGAATCTATATAAACAATGCTTACTTTGTGACTGTTTCAAGTTGCATCTTAATAACTCATTTCTACAGGAACATCTTTTGCAATGCTCGTTCACATTTTTCACTGCAATAGGCAACCTGTAATGAAAATGTTGACTCACCTGAATGATGTCTGTTTTCTCTATTGTCTAGATCAGATTGCAAGATAACTTTAAATTACAAGTATTAGATCACATTTCCTTGGACAATTGCTTTTGATTATACTAAGTTGCTGCACTCACCTATTTAAGTCACAGTCAACATTTTAAATATCAGTGTTAGGGAAGCAGGAGAAGGTGTCCGAAATGATGCTTACTTCCTATTTTGTTAGCTTAATATTTTGAGTCTCTTCAAATTAATGGTACCCCTTGTATTAAAGAACTTTGTATAAAGAAGAAAACTGATTTATCTTGTAACAAAATATATGGGTAATCTTGGGAAGGGATCTGTGAGATGTAGCCTGGATATGCACATAGTGTAGTCTTTCATTCCTTTATAGATTGCACGACAGCAGCCTTTAATTTTTGAATGCTTTAATTCTAGTGCAAGTATTCAAATGACTCACCAGTTATCTAAAGCATCAGGTAACTATACTTATCTTTAGCTTTGTTCTATCTTCTTATCCTTATTTCTATCTGCATTTTCTCAGTGGTAGGCTGCAGTGAGTTTAATTAATGTTTAGAAAAACAAAAACCCAAAACGATGTGGGAAGTGTTCCCAAGTGTTCTCACGAATACAGCCTCTGCAGGCTCTCTCTTGGGATGGTCAAGGCACATGGCGGATAAGTCCTTCTTGGTCTCCTTTCACAGTACCTTCAAACACAACATAACTTGACCCCACCTGCCAACAGGCTGCACTTTTCAGTTGGAGGTGATATTATTTTTAAGAAGAGATGTGTTCTCTCTGCTACCTGCAGCGGTGCTTTCATTTTGGTGGTTGGTCTTTGCCAAGGCATGACCCTGGCCTTAGCTGCATTCCTCCTCCACCCAGGGATTGCTGTGTGCTGCAGAGCATGGTATTTAACCATAGTGGGGGGGTCAGCCCTTTTAGCAAATTCTAGCAAAGTCCTGAATTGCAGGGGTTCAGACAAGAAATCAGTACTATTTTTCCATCTGACTGCCGTGAAGACTATGTAAATTAAATCTATCTGTAAAAAAAAAATTATGTCCACTCTACAAGAAATACAAGTTGGCAAGTATGAGCGGCTGCCTGTGTTGCTGCTGGGAAGGATCTTGCCTGGATAATTTTGTTTTCAAAGTAGTATTGGTAAGTTCCCCTGAGATTTGTAGTAGTGAGATGCAAATAATCTATACAACAATGACAATTCTACTGTTTTCATCACAAGTTCTGTAGATCTGCCTGCAGCAGGCTTTGAAAGCTGGTGAGGTGAGTAAAGATGTATTGCCACCTGGGAGGCATCCTTTGTTTTCTGGAGTTCTCTGCCTATTGATAGCTTTTATGTGTATGTTTTGTTGCCTTTTTCCTTTTTGATACATGCTTTTTAAATTTCCTTTTGCTTTTGTTGTGTTTAGGCTTTTTCTGACATAGTGTATTTATCAAGTGCAGACATGCATTTCCTTCACCACCAGCAGCTTCTACAGATTTTAGACTTAATTTTTTTAATATCCAGGCCATCTCGCTTATTTGAGTGACATGTTTGGTTAGATATTTTTTCCTCCTGTATTTTTATTTACTTGAGGAAATTACCTGTAATTTCTGCCAAACATTAACTCAGACTCAGCTGCAGTAAGGCTGGAGGGGTGCAATGTGTTGGGAGACGTGAGATGTTCTAATATATGATATAATTGGGAAGACTTTAAGGAGTCTCTGGTTTTACTCCAAATTTCTTCTTTCACTAGTTTTGGGAATTGAAATAATAAGTATACAGAGACCCAAAACAATGATGTGAATACTGCAGAACACGACAGATAATTTTCAGCCTTTTCCTTCCTGCACTCTTAGGTCTGTGAAAGTAAATTCAGATCCCAAGTTCTGAATGAATACAGACTTCTGAAATAGTTCTTTGCTCTAACATAGAGAGTAGAATTTTAAAAAAGAAGTCATACATCTAATTTGGTTGGTTTTTGGTCTCATTGTATTGGTGTGGTGCAAAACAATAGTAGAAGCTACTTTTACCGGATGTAGTGTACTAGTTTACCACAAGAGTTTATTATATTCCAAGTACCCAAGGAGAAAACGAGCCTTCTAAATTCTTCCCAACATCAGTATTTCAAAGCTGTATCAGTTTGTTTTAAATGAAACAGATACAGAATTTTATAAATGGGGAAGTTTTATGTACTCAGAACCGCTTGAATACTGTAAGTGAGATAAATGATTAGATTTTTGCAAGTTAGCCATGCGCATGCTGCAGCTTGTGTGCTGAAATGATCAGCATGAAAACTCAGTACTATGTGCGGGGTTATTCACCTTGCTTCCCCTCAGTCCTTCCAAATAGGAATATTCGTGCTGGTGAGTGGGATATGGTGGAATTGCTGGCTGCAGTCCAACTGAGTATAGAAATTAAGACATTTTTCAAGCGATGCCATTTTTCATAGTTACGCGGTTTCTGTTACAGAATACAAATAATGCGTACAGTGAAGTCGGTGTTGAACACTTAGGCAACTCTGAAACTTGCTAATGTTTCTTTTTTCTAGCAGCCCTTTTACTGTGGTTATGCTGCGTATGTTTTGACTACAGACTACTGGAATTTGCTTTGAAAATATCAGTGTCTATTTTATTTGAGGATTAGTTTTGGAGCAGCTTCTTTAAATCCTGACTAAGGCAGACGTCAAGAAGAGACTTTCTTGGTTCATGTCAGTAAAGATTGCATTGTTGTAGAACATGCAGGACCTAAATGTTTGAGACTGCCTGAAAGGTCCAATTCTGACGTCACCTAGTTTTGAGTGCTCACCTTTTGACCTTATTTTCCCCTGTTTGTACCTAGTTTCTGTAGGGACAAAAAGGGTTACTGTTAGGCTATTAAGGTTATGTTGTATGGGATTACTGATTTCCCTTCCTACCTCCGATTTGTTTAGGACTTTAAGACTCACTGCTGAGATGTTGCCGTCTTGATATAGTGGGAAACCAGTGATTTCAAAAATGTCCTGAACTTCACTGGTTACGTTATTAGGAAAGCTGAGTTATACTTGCTGTATGTTGGTGCTCACAAACTGTGTATGAGTTTACCGTAAAGACTAGGTTCAGGCCTGTAACCATTACCCTGATTTTTCCTAATCTTACGTTGATGTGAATTCTTGCCAGAATAATAAATGCCCACTAACATGATGTGTGTGTCAGCAGTGTTAAATTACAGTGCCTGTGAGCTGAAGGTTGTTATGTATTTGCAATTTGCTTAGTTTAAAACAGAAAATTCTAATGCTTGTGCTTTTAGAAACTTATTCTGGAAGTGCTGTGGAGTTGCATCTGGGACAAAGGTCTGAAAGGTTCCATCCAGTTTGGGCACTTAGTAAGAATGGCCACCTGAAGAAATTCGGGTTATTGACACCAGTAGTATTACAAGTGGATACTTATGTGAGGCTGCTGTGCCATGCAGATGTGTGCTGCTGGGAAGTTGGGCAACTTTTTTTTTCCTCCCAGGACTAGGAAAGGAAGATGAGGAAAATGCCTGCTGCTTTGCTCAAGGAAGGTTTGAGAAGGCAGAACAGTAAGTAATTTGTCCCCAGAATGTGGCAGAGTTCCCCTAGTGCACATTTCCTGTTTTCTTCAGAGCACTTCTCAGCTCTCATCACTCTTGCCTTCACCTTAGTTGGAGCACTATGCATGGAGGGGGGTGTCTGCTTAAATGTTCAGAAAAGGATGGAAAGCAAGGGATGGGAGCCTTTTGGCTTGAGGAGTGGCCACTCATTTGTCTCCATTTATGCTAAGGTTTTATAGCCCTTCTTATGTGACTTGTGTGCTAATTTTGCATTAGAGGATTGGACAAAAGCATCAAGCAGTTCTTGGAAGAAGGGTATGGGCATCTTATCAGCTCAGCAAAATTTAACTTGCTAGGTGTACAAGCTGCCAAAGATGAAAGTAGCTCTTCTTCAGGAACATTAGATGGAATAAGAGCCCTGATGACTCTTTCATAAAAGAGCTTTTGGCTTGCTCGATTAAATAATTAAACCTCTCTTCCTGGAGAGGCTTTTCATCTGTGCCAGCAAAATGCTTCTGGCTTCTTGTAAGAAGACGGTGAGACTGGGTTCCAGTATGGCGAGTCATGGTTGCTGGTTTTGTATGGACACAATTTCTAGAAATTTAATTACAATCTTTCTAAGATAAAAATCTAAATTTATTTTACTTTTGGCTAAAAGGGCTTGACATTTAATAGGCTGTCTTCAAACTTGTTAGCCTTGATTTCTGTGGTAACCAAAGCCATTGCATTCATCTGGGATTCATTGTGCTAAATATCTTCAATTCTGGTGTAAAGTAATAAGATCTTAGAGTTGCTCTGAAACCCTGAATTATGGGTGTGGACTGGAGACTTGAAGTCTCAGAGGTTTGCAATCTCTGAGCTCCCAGAGAGCTGCCTGGCAGCAAGGAAGGTTTTGTCCAAGTGCCTGTATGCATTAGTGTCTGCAAAGAACCACTTCATGTTCCAACAGTCGCACCTTGACTTGCTTTCTAGTTGCATCTTGCAGCTCACCATAAACACCTTC
The DNA here is from genome assembly GCA_013397975.1 of Machaerirhynchus nigripectus. Classification (NCBI taxonomy): domain Eukaryota; kingdom Metazoa; phylum Chordata; class Aves; order Passeriformes; family Dicruridae; genus Machaerirhynchus; species Machaerirhynchus nigripectus. Next base: position 292,981 of record VZRQ01007201.1, read on the forward strand.
TCGCATAGAGAGATGTAAGAGAGTGAAAGACAGTCTTTGAAGAATAAAAAAACAATGAGGTTTAGAGAACCTGATGGGTCTTCACTGTCATCACAAAAGATCAAAGAAAACCTTGGAGCTGCTCTTTCTACTCAGGATTGGAAGTAACATTCTTAATTACAGAAGTGAGCAAGTCTGACAGAGGTTTTTGTTCAAAGGGAAGAATGCTATACTTCATCTTTCAGTCTTTTCCCTCTTTGCAGCATTCAATTTTTGAAAAATTACACCTGTCCTCCAAATGGAAAGATTCGTATTTATAGTTTTCCCAGGCCAATCTTATCTCAGTTGGATATACTTAGCATCAGGTTGTGTCACCCATTTCAGCAAAGTGGTCATAGTGAAGATGCTGCTAAATAGAGGAGAAGAAAATGCCAGCAGGGGTGATGCAGATTAATAGTGTGGAGGTGCTGGAAGTTTACTTACTATATTGCAAGCTCTTTTTTCTGCTTTTCCACTAGGGAAATCAGTATTTGTCTATCAGTTTTCTGGCTTAAGTGATGCTCTCAGGGGTCCCTATTTTCAACCAGCAACTACAAAAAATTTGTCTCCACTTAATGAAGCCCTTTTGTGGCTTGTTCCAGTGTAGTTTTAACCTCCCATGTCCTTGTGAGCAGTTAACTTTTGCTACCATTATACCTTGTGTTAGGACTTCAACATCTTACGTCAGTCACGTTTTGTTTTTTGGGTTTTTTTATTGAGCTCTTTTTTTAAACCTGTTTGTTCTGGTCTGCAAACGTGTCTTTCTCACTTAACCGTTTGGAAGCAGAGGCTGTTTTTTCTATCACATATTCTGCAATTTTTGACTCGCTAGGGTCATGATTATTGATTTTATGTGAGTCAGTCATGCATTATATGGGGTCCATGTTCTGGATGCACTGTTTTAAGCTATTTCTGTGCTCATTGTAAACAGTGTGGTCCCTTTCTCTAGTTCACCAACGTTGTGGCCATCTAGCTGGTCAGCCCAGATGCTGGGAAATGGTGGCTACGAGGCACACACGTTTTGGTCTTGAGAAGGCCTTGGTTGTGCTGACAGGTGTTAGGCCTTTCGAAATGGACAGTTCATACTGTGTCTCTGCTGGTAGCTGTGAGGAAGGGAAGTAGAGGGAAAAATAAGTAAAGTGGAAATACAAGCAGTCACAAAGCATATTTGTGTAGTTTGAGGCGATTGCTGAAATATAGTGTAGATTGCTGAAATATGGTGGAAGAAAACCTTGCACTGAAGGAAAAATGGATGGAACTTGAGGAGGAATGGAAAGTTGACAAACCCAAAAGATGTCTTAGAGTGGTATGTGAAGGGAAGCATGTTTTCAGGGTGATGAGAAATCCTTTAAATGACCTTTTGTTTGGTATTTGTGTGTTCTTAAGAACAGAATAATACTGTGTTATTCCACATTTGGTTTCGTGTCTGAAGTGCAAGTGCTCAGCACAGTAAACCTCTTCCAGGCTTCACTTCAGATCCTTCTTTGCCACATCCATCAGTGGTAGGATGAAACCCACCTCACTGGCAGCTGAACTGCTCCTTCCCTGGGTCTCCAAGGTGGCAGTGATGGACCGGTGTCATCCTTTCAGTCAGTTAGGTCTGCAGTGAAGATACTGCCAGTGTGTAGGACTGTGGAGGTGAGGGATGGTAATGTACTTTGGAATGTGGGTGTGGGGGATTTTTTTGTTTGCTTTTTTTATGATTCTGAGATAAAAGTGAGTAAGAATGCTATAAAAAATAGTCTGTAGGAATGGATCTTAGTGACATCCTGCAGCGAGTCTCTGGCATTAATATAGAGAGTTCTCTACCTGTTATGAAGCTTACAGAGGAGTTCTGTCTGAGGCATTTATGAATATAATGAGCATATTTGAAAAAAAAAAGTAGCTTGAAGTTCCAGGTTAGCAGTCCAACTTCAAAACATGATTGAGAGCATTGACATATGCACACATGTGGACAGGTAACTGCTTGCTTACCAGTCAAAACTGGATCAATTCAACAAGTGTCCCTGTGCTACACAAAATGAAAATAAGTTTGTTGATGCTGAGTGCCCACCTCAAGGCATTTGTGACTTCCAGAGAAAAGTTTATATAGCAAACACTAGGCCCATGTTTTATTTTCCTCCATAAATGATGATGGGCCTAGTGATGAGTTTGCCACCAGTTGGCAGACTTCACAAATACTTGTTAAGAAAGGAAAGAGCTCAGCAAATAGCTATTGTGAAATCAAAGGTAGTTTTCAAAAGAAAAAGAAAATAATGCTAGATAAATATATTTGGGAAAGAAAACTGAAATGTAGAAAAATCTGTGGAACAGAAAATTGTCCCTTATCTTTTAAATTGTGCAAATGTCAGAAGTACCATCCAAAAACCTTAAGATTTTGTTGTTACATAAACATAACCATGGGATGGTTTAGCTTACTTCTAAAAGTCTAATGAATGCATCAAGCCAAGTAAAATATTCATTAGCATAATTGGTTCAGTTCAACCTCTCAAGGCTACAGCTTGGAAATATACACACTATTGCCTTTAGAAATGCAGCATGTTGATTCACCAACCATTTTGCTCAACTCATTTTCATTCCATATGCTTACTATACTTTGCAAAATCTAATTAAGTAACTGCAGTAGCAGTTTCCAAGCAATATTTGATACATTTTTAAGCCAAAGGTTAAGTGGTATCCAGAGTGAAACCTGTTCAACCTATGTGTTGCAAGACACGTAAGAAATTTTTAAGATATTCTTGCATTGAAATAATTGGATATGGAAGTAACTACACAAGTGATAATAACATAGTAAAAAGTTACTTGTTCCCAAAATATTAATCTGTTTGTTAATTCACTTAGATATGCCTAAATGAAGTGTAAAATTCATTAATGTGCTACCTAGACAGTTACCACTGTAGGAAGCTGGGTTTAGTGTCATATGATGAATTCATCATACCCTCATAGGTTTTCCTCTTTTCTCCCCTCTGTGATGGGCATCTGCCTCAGACCATATGGTTTCGGAAGATTTTAATTGAAATTCTTCTGTCAAGGAACTGAGCTAGAGAAAGCCTAACTTGTTTATAATTGCTAAAAATGTTGTAGAGACCTTCTGTTTCCATGCGGAGGAGCAGGAACTTGAAGCTTAGCACAGGCGGGTAACTTGTGCCAGGGACAGGCTTTTGCTTTCGATGAAAGTCTGCCGAATATTGGCCAACTTGCGTACCTTTCACAATTTTTTCATTTCCAACAGAGGCTTGCTGGAGTCTCTTGTGACTGTGTCCTCATGAAACCTGTGTTCTCTGGGATTTGATAAGTCTCTTGTGACTGTGTCCTTAGGAAACCTGTCTTGGCTTCTCTTGCTGGCACATCTATAGATACCTGCATCCTGTCACAGGTCCAGTGTGTGGTCCAGGTGCTCATGTGCCATCACCATGGGTGGCAGGGCAGGCTGGTAGAGCTCTGCATTGTCCTCAGTTGGGAGTTTTAGCCATCTGCCATTGCCAAATGTGGGTTCTTGTGAATGACCACAGGCTCTAAATGTTCGTCCCACTGTGCGGTTCCCCATACCTTCCTGACCCAGCATAATGTCATGATGGTTAAAAGCTAGTGTAAAAATTGAGATAGACATTGGCACTCTTCTGGCTGATCTGCTAAGCTAAGCACAGAGGTTCAGTGAGTATTGATTATGTTGCAGAGACAAATAGGTGTTTCTTGAAATTCACCTTTGCAGCTGTTTACGGGTCCTTCAACTACAGCTGCTGCCATGAGGTTTTAAAAAAGAAAGCAACTCCAGGAATAAACACCCTGCTGCAATGGTATGTTGAGAGTGTGCTGCCAGGGCAGTCCTTGCTGGGGATGTGGGCTGAACGTGCCCTTGGAGCCAGCAGCTCTGTGGGAGGAGGCAGGAGACTGGCTGCTGGGGAGCCGTGCTGAAACTGAACAGGGTGGAGCAGCGAGGGCTTGGGGAGCTGCTGGGCAAAGGGGGGACACACATGTAGGCTTAGCAGCTTGCATGGGAGGGAGCCAAAACTGAGAGTCCCATAGCAGCTGAAGCCTGGTTAATTCCTGTTTCAGTTTTCTTGGTCATTTTTAACATGTCGTGCATGCCTTGGTGGTTTGTGGATGGAGATTAGATTAAAAGAATGATTTCAGTTCTTTGACTTTATTTTTTGTGTTTGTGCATCTTTTCTTTTGCTTAGCAAATGTGAGCATTCCCAGTAGCTGGATCAGAGGACTAAGGTAAAGACTTTTATTGGTCTTATTCCCCTGTTGCTACCTTTGGCAAAATGTTGTTAGAAAAACAGCATTGTGGATCTGAGCATCAAATCATTGTGCATCTTTTTCACGTGCCTCTTGTACTATTCCAATTAAGTTTTTAACCCCTGTATAACTGCCTCTCCTGCCTTTCTTCATTAAATATATAGTTTCCTTGTTTCAAGCAGTATGGCTGAGAAACTTGGAATATTCCACAGTATTTTTTAGAAGCACAGTTTATAAAAATTGATGAGCTCCTTAGATGATGTAATCTAAAAAGAAAAACTTAATTTTAACAGCCTCCTTCTTTTATTGCAACACAAAACTTAATGTTGACTGAACATTGAATCAAGGAGCAAAATGTCACTATTCCTGCATTTCTTTTTTATTTCTAGCCATATATAGCTTTGAGAGTATTAGTCTTCCTATGCTTCTAGCACAGAGCAGCTCTTTATGAGCAGTTTTCACTGGCAGATTAAGAACACTGTGACATAGCTATTTACATATTGCCAGTAAATATGGTCTTGCACCGTTACTACATTGAGGTCTTGTTCCCTTAGTAAAATTTTATAAAGTAGCAAATATAATTTTTGTACTGAAGTAAGTGCAATATGCTAAAAATGTTTATAGACAGCCTTTAATATCATGCTCTTGGACTGTGCCTGATACTGTGTGGTGCTGGTGATAAGAGTAAAGAATCAGGAAAAATGCCAGTGTGGGCACAGTGGAACTCATTATTGCAGTGGGGTTCAGGATCTTGCTAGTGTAATGTTTATGGATATGGTTTATGTGTAACTTAGTGAAACATCTTAAAAATGCATTGTAGTTTGAATGTGCATGATGCTGTAGCATTATGATATTTTTGTAACATCAGTTGTGAAAAATGTACTCTATCTCACAAGAGACAGCTGGCACTGCAACTGGCACTTCTGATAGTCGGGCTGTGTACTTCCATGTTGTCACTGATGTTTGAAAACCGTTGGGTCAGTGTAGAGCTTAGGTGATTATATGAACCATGTGGGAACAGGAAACATCTGAAGAGTGTTTTTCTGTTTGTGCTAAACAGAGTGAGGATTAATTGAAATGTGCTACCAAGGAAGACTAAACAACAAGTGTCTGTATCTTTTTTTCAAGATTATTTACCTGATGTTGTTAGAAGCTCCCAGCATCTTTCAAATACACAATGTTCTCTTGGATCATAACATTCTTTTGTTTTGTGGACTTAGTTAAAAGATAAGCATAAGTAAGCCTGTAGGACTTAGTTGTGTTAGTTCCCCATACATCTAAGTAGTCTTTGCTCATGGTAAGTATTTTCCAAACGACTTAAGTTGTTTTGCATAATGGCAAAAATTTCCTTGGCATTTGCACCCTAGCCTCGTGAAAGCTTAGTTAGTACTTTATGTGCCAATGCACACAGAAGCCCTCTGATCCATCTGGGTGTCTGCCCACGGGTAAACGTAAAGGACAGACAGAGGGGGTCCTGTTGACTTCTGTAGGGCTACTGTGCACTGAAAGCACGCGTGTGGTGCCTCGCTGGTCTGAGGTCCACGCTGTAGGCTGTGCAGTAGCGGGCAAAACCTGATCTGAGATATGCTGTGTGTGGTGCTGGCAATGTGTACGTTCAAAACAAGAATTCCTACTGGCAGAATAAACCGCTGCATTTTATTGTCTCCTTGAAATAGACCTAGCAAACTACAAGTGGTCAGCTTCTCAAAAGGCTCACCTAAATATATCCTTGTTTTCAGAGATGGAGACAAACCCCCCCCATAGGTAAACCACTCAGAAAAACAACAACAACAAAAAAACCCAAACAGGAATTTTACCCTGACGCACCCAGGCAAACAGCAGTCCCAAACGCTGATGCTGTGGGCTGGAAGGTGTGATCCGTCGGGCTCTGTTCCCGCGCGCGGTGCCTCAGCAGCCCTGTGCTCGGCAAAGGGCTATAATTAGATTAGCAGCCTGCTCAGCAGCGGTGCCAGCCTGCGAGCCTCAGCGAGCATGTGCTGGATTCTGCATGTGCCTCCCGCTTATTGGCGGCCGGGGTTGCTGCCTGCCGGTTTGATAGGTTTCCTCAGTAATCTTTATGCTGCATTACAGACATAGATACAGAGGTACTGCGTGCATGCAACGGGAGAGGTGCTCAGCTTGTAGCGTAAAAGAAAGCCCACAAATGAGAGGCACTGGTCTTTGTTGCAAGGCATCAGTACTTAAGGACTGCTAGCTGGGAGCGGAGAGGTCAGTGAAGGAGTTTGACTTGGTGGTAATTACTTTCAGGTCTTTATCTCTCCGGTAAAATAGTCATGCATGAAATGAATACTGTTAATCATGTCATCTGTTTAATTTGATCTTGCTTTCGTTAATATTATGTATACTCCGGTGGGAGAGCCATCAGATTACAAAACATATCATTAGAGTGGGTTCAGTTCAAAAACAGAGTGTATTTTTGCGAGAATATTGCTTTCATTTGAAATTTTGAGCCTGTGCATGGGAGTGATTTTACTGGTTGCCTTTTGTTATGCTAATGGCAATATTTCTTTTATTGGAATGTTTTCTGCCGAGCAATTGAATTAGAGCATTTATAACTATTAGCATATGGGGATAAATCTGTAAATACTGATTAATTTAAAGAATAATTTTGTGAAGTATTCTTTAATATGATTATAGCAATAACTATCTTGATGGTTCTCTTGCAACAAGGTAGAGGGATGAGGAGTAATATGCTATTGTTCTTTCAACAAAGATGCTGGAGCCTTCATGTTTGGGTGGATTCTTTGTTTCATCTACTGGGTTTTATTTTAAGTGGCTTTCAAAATGAAACTAGAGCTGTTCAGCCTGGTAGATTTCAATATATCCTTTGCCTGCACATACATGTATTTTATACGTATTTATTGTTCTCAAAGGCTGAATTTTGGCCCAAAGCCTTGTTTATTGTGAGAACTGCCTTCAGCAGTAGAAACAAGATATATATGTATGCCAATCTTTTAATCTGTGATTCTGAGACTATTACAGTATTTATCATAGCGTCATGCTCGTTTAAGTTCTTTTCATACTTGACCTACGCATCAATTGATCACAACTTTCCCTATAAAAAGCATGCATATTTAATGAGAACATTCTACAGTGAAAGCTGTTCAGAACAAAAGGAAGCAAGCATAAAGTGTTAAAGAAAAGTCTCATAATGTAGTCACGACTCATTTGATTATTAAGGCTGACTGGTGAGACTTCAGAGTTAATGCCCTTGCCTGTGTCAGACTCCAGAGCCCACATGAACTTGTATATTAAGTCACCAGTCATCTGGCTGGCTGGCTGCCACCATGCGTCCGAGGTACGAGTAGATTGTCTCAGCCAGGATCAGAAAGGTGTTAGGAACAGGAGCTATTTTGGTATTAGTCTTCATTCTTCCCTCTGCACTTATCCTTGAAGAGGTTTTTTCTACTGTATAAACCAAAGCAAAATTCAGGTTGTTCCCTTTTAAAGTATGTGGTGTGAAACTGTGTTACCTTCTGAGTAGATACCCTTAAATGAGAGCATTTATTCAGTGATTAACTTTGTGTGGCAGTGGGTACAACAAAGACACATGCTTTATTATTTGTGATTGTATATTCAAATGGAAGAGTATTTGCGAGGTTTAATCACAGCTGGTACATAACAGTTTGTTTGAAGTTTTGCTGTTGACTAAAACAGTTAACTTGGTATATATTTTAGTCAAGAGCAAGTTTTTTTCCATATTCCAGGAGTTGTTTTCAAAGTTGTTTTCTTTTAGGTAGACTTGGAAAATGGCATTTTTGCATTGTGACAGTTAAGCCTGGGCAGGGAGGACTCAGGATGTGAAGGCATGTTGTTCTCGAGCTGTTTCGTACTCCCTCATTGACCCGAGTTACCAACCAAAAGTGTTTTAAAAATGCTCTAAGGGGATTTATATCTTCTGCCTTTTTAGGCCTTCTGCCTTTAACAGAAGTAATTTATCTATGTTTTTATAACCTTTGCAACAGCATCCCATGAAGGAGTAACCGAAATCAGTGTTAGTAACAATGAAATGTAGAAGCTGAATCACATGTTTACCATATCCAGATAGTGGGTTTTCAGGAGAGAGGAGGCTGATATTTTCTACTCCATGTATTAGGCTATTCTTATTTGTAAGGAACATAAAGTATGTCTGGAAAAATGCTGTAAAAGTTATCGTATTTTTGGTGGTGGATACAGGTAATACCACCACCCACTGGAACTGAAATGCAAGCTTCAAATGCAATGAGGCGTGGATGTCTCTGCCACCAGAAAGAGCTGTGATGATCTTTGCAAGCATCACAAGAAAATGTAACAGTAGTGAAATTAGCACTGGTGACACTGTAATTTAACTTTGCAGTATCTGCACAGCAAGGAATATGCTACTTTGTTATTGCTGCATTTTGTTACAAGCATATTTTTCTTCTGGGTGAACTAAGAAAACAAATTGGAGCAACAGTTTGTGTGAATTACTCTCTAAAAAGTTGACATCCTTTTTGCTGTAAGCATATTTTAACTATAACCAGTGTATTGCTCCAGGAAATTTAACACACTTCCGATTATTATCAATGAGATTTTGTATTCAAGCTTTGTCAGTGAGTTTCTTGATGTAGAAGTTTTTAATTACTCTTTTGTTAGGAGATGTATGCATAGCATATTTGTTATGCGCCTCTGTGAATTGTTATCATTTCTGATATGTTGCCCTGTAGTTAAATCTCCAAGTCCTTTGTTATGTGAAGAGGAACACATAATGTTTCTTTCCCAACAGGAATACAGTATGTATGTGTATATACATACGTATGGTAAAGGCACAGAAAAATATGTCATGAAAATCGAGATCTCGAGTGTTTAATTTATATATGTATGTAAATATGTATACATACACATATCTTTTCTACCATGTAACTCTAACATATGTTTGTGTAGAAAACACTTCCAGTGTCATACCAGTATTCTCATCATAATCCAACAGAAATACTCCTGGAAGAGTAATGTTAGAAACACCAGATTTGGCTGCTGGCTGGAGATGGGATATATGCAGTAAACTGAGTGGCTGCAATAAACAGTGCTGCACTAGCTCTTCCCTATTAAGATACTATGTCTTTTTACTGCTATGCATATAAGTGAATTTTGCATTACTTAAACCCTTACCAAGTCTAAAGGGGGAAGATGATACTTAAGGTTAATGCATTTTTTTTGTAGCCTGTTAGCAATGAAAGAGATACTCCAGGAAAAGTCATAAGGATTTAAAGTATTACCATGGTGTTTATTTTGCAGGATTTGTACTTGCATGCCTTACAGTTTTTAAGTCGAGTAGCAGCAAGTGATACATGCGTAAAGGTTTATATTAGAATGAGAAAAGTGACACTGTGCCCTAAAGCTCCTTTTTGCTTTTCCTCTGTTTTTGGAACCAACTCCAGTTATTACTTTGCTGATGAAATGACTGTCTGCTTAAATGGTTGAGACATTCAATAGCCCATCTGTAAATGCTTATTATAACACTTTGAGAGTTCACGGGAAATCAATAGCCTGTTTTCTGTATTTTGTTGAGTGAAGGTCATTTTATTCTTCAAATCTGAAGACTTTTGGGCTGGGTGGTGTGAAGGCACAGGATGAGCCCTCTCGAGGGAGATTCCCTCTGTGGGCTCAGCACAGTGTGCATCAGCTTGGGAAGGCCTTATTGTTGTGACACTCCTCCCACACTGATGCAGCAGCACTGTTTAACGGGGTCCAAAATGTGGCCATGTATGCAGACAGCTGTTGCTCCAGTTCAGGGACATGTGTCCTCCCATGCCCTGGGACTGGGCACAGGAGAGCCAATGGCAGGGAATGTCTGCCCTGCCCTGCCCTGCCCTGCCTTCCCCTGCTGCAGGGCTCTGCTTGCCTGGCATGAGTTACCCTGGGGACTCACCATGTGGATTTAGAAACTGGATGGATGAAGTATGTCTAGCTTTGGGCAGCTGAGTGTCAGACACTTGCAATGTTGAGAGTAGGGTTGTGTTTTATAGAGCAGAGAGTGAAAGTGGCTCTTTCCTGCAGTTTTCACAGTGGTATGGTGAATTAAAAGCAAAAGTTATTAAGTTTTTTTATGTTTAATCTCCTATTAGGATTAATTTTAATTGTTCTTAAATATATTACCTGCAGTATTAAGTGTGACATGATAGATTAAATATAGAATACAACCAGCAAATAGTAATCCTGGGTGCTATTGTCTGCATAATCCTGGTAATGAGATTCCTGTCTTAATTTCACTTTGTCTTTCATGGATGTGCTTCGGCCACCTGTAGACACAAATATTTGCTGCATCTTTCCATGAAGCACCTGGAGCTTCCAACCCAGATCCTCACTTTGTGTATATGTCATTTTTAAACATTAATTGTCCATTCCATAACAGATGTTATTTGGGTGTGTGCCCTGTTGTGGAGCTGTCGCATACTTCCATAGTATATTGGTTTGTTAATTGAAACAATATTTATACATTGATGGTGATCCTATGGCCATCTCCTTATTTGGCTGCTTATCTGTTGGGTATTGTAGAATAATTTTACTGTGTCATCCATACCTTCCTGAATGTGTGTAATACAAAAACCCCAATTAATGGCAAAGGAGAATATTAAGCCTTTCTTTTGAGAGAGCTTAGCATTGTGAAAGTTGGTAGACTAAGCCAAAGGTTATTCTACTTCCTGATTAGGAAGTCTGTAGAAACAATTCTGTAGCAAAGTAATGCAGTGTGTCAGAGGACTTGTATGGGTTATTACTGCTGTTTAACTAGAGAGAAATGTGAATATCTAGATTTGCAGGAGTATGCACATTTTCACAAGTTTGTGAATATTTGGCTCTTTCATGTATTTAGGGTCCTTTAGAGTCCACGGTTATATGTGGTTTTTTTTAAGGTCTGGGTACTGGTTTTGTATATAATACTACCAAAAGAGAGATGTTAATACAATGTGGTGTGTTGGCCTATATTACAAAAGCATAATATGATACAGTGCCTGTGCCAAAATGTTTCCTGCCTGTATAATCCAGGCAGAAAAAGGCTAGAGTGGAAGGGAGAAACAGGGACAATAAAGATGAATTATCTTTTATGTGACCACAAACTGTGGAGTTGCAAGGTAGACTGAACAGTTTGTGCTTTAGGATTATAAACCGTCACTGCAAATGTCTTTACAAAGAGTGAAAAATCTAAGATCAGTGTAGCTATTCCTGTCTATATAAGCGCTTACAGTACAAACTTCCCAGGGTAAGGATGATTTCCTTCTGTCTCAATGTCATAATTGTCATTGGGTATTTTGGGCATTGCAGTCATCTGGAAATGAGTGTGCAGCTTTGTATTTCTACTATGACATTACAACAGCAGTCTAGTCAGAAGATGTATGAGGGATGTGATAAATTATATCCCTTCCTCTTCCATTACTGTTACATCAGCCCTACTGTTCTGTGCCATGTGGTGTCCCCTATTTTCCTTTGCCATATTGGGGATTGCAGAGGTTGCTGTTTTGGCCTCTAGCTCTCCAGGGACTGGGTAAAGCCTAGCAGGGGCTGTGCAATTGCTGTAAATTTTCAGTGAAAGACAGGTATCTTGGAAGGTGCAGCAGAAGAGGACCTCAGAATTCAGTGATGTCATTATCCTCCAGTGTTTTGGTGCTTCTTGTTCCTCGTCACCACAGTTCTCCTCTCCTTGCTGCCACCACCTTTTTAAATTTGTCTGCTCCATTTTCCCTTTTAAATCTACTCTTCTTTTTTCCCCCACTTTCTCCAATCCCTCTCTCTGTCCTTCAGTTTCTACCTGTCATTCAAGCTTGGGCTCTTTGACACCTTTGCAGGCACCTCCCCCTTTTTGGGAGATGGATATCTGCACTGGTTTCAGCTGGGGTAGTTGAATTTCTTCCCAGTGGCTGGTATGAGGCTCTGTTTTGGTTTTGTGCTGGACACAGGCTGATAATACAGAGATGTTTTTGTTATTGCTCAGCAGGGCTCACACAGAGCCAAGGCCTTCTCTGCTGTTTGCACTGCCATGCATGTGAGGAGGGTCAGGGTGCATGGGAGAGTGGGAGGAGACACAGCCAGGACAGGTGACCCAAACTGACCAAAGGGATATTCTAGACCATGTGACATCATGTTCAGTATGTAAAGTGGGGGGGAGAAGGAGGAAGGGTGGATGTTTGGGTGATGGTGTTTTCCCAAGTCACTGTACATGTGATGGGGCCCTGCTCTCCAGGAGTTGGCTGAACACCTGCCTGCCCATGGAAAGCAGTGAATTAATTCCTTGTTCTGTTTTCTCTGTTTAACTGTCCTTATCTCAACCTATGAGTTTTCTAGCTTTTACCCTTCCTATTCTCTCCCTGATCCTGCTGGTTGGGGGAGTGAGCAAGTGACTGGGTGGGGCTTGGTTGCTGGCTGGAGTTAAACCACAACAATATCCAAAAATCTAATTTTTGCAAAAGTGCCCAAGGACGGCACACAGGTGAAAGATGCAAGTTCTCCTATCAAAAATGCTTGATTTTTTTAAAGTTATGTATTTATTTGTTGGAGCAAGATGTCCTTGACTCCTGCTTGGAAAGCTCATTCTGACAAATACAAATTGTACCCCTGACCTTTTCAAGCCTGACATATCTGCTTTTTTTCCTCTCAGCCAGTTACCTCTTTACTGAAAGCAAGCATCTCTGTTCATCTTCCTGTCATCTCTAGATCAGGCCTTTCTTGAGTGATTTATGAGCTTTGCTGACTACTTCCTGCAAACAGGGGTCCTTTCCATCATGCCTTTTTACAGGTACCTCACACCAGCCGAGTTTCTGTAAAAGCTTGACCCAAGGAGCTGCTTCTGCTCCTCCTGCTCTTCAGAGGTGTCTCAGACAGTTGTGGCACATTAGTGACCTGAATTTTGACAGCTTCACTGGTGCCCGCAGGGCTCCAAGATGTGTGGGTACTTAACTGCCTTAAAGTCACATTTATTTTGCTCTTCGTCTTTTGCTGGCACTTGGCACATTTGCTGCACTGCGTGCCTAAAGGATCCTGCCACAGGCTGTCCACTGGGAGGAGGTTTTTCAGACTGCCTTCACTAACTCCTTACAGAAAAACAGCCGAGCAGTAAATGCTCCCATCCTGTGCTAAAGTATACAGGATTTGGGTTCTTCATCTGTGGTGTGACTTGATGAGAACTATGGTATGTGTAGAAAAACTGGGATACTTCTTTACTATCAACTCTGATTTTGAGCTCTCTTTAGAGACTGAGTTTTTGCAAGTATTTTCTCTTTCCTTATGCTACAAAACAACTTATACTTTCATAATTTATTTCAGTATGAAGTACCGAAGTCTAAATTTGCAACCCTGAAGCCTAAATTTGCAACAAAAGCATGTCTGTAACTAACTCTTAAAACACATCCATTCTTAGAAGACATTACAGATACTAAATCCATCTGGTGTTGAGTTACCATTGATTCTTTTTTATTTACTCTTACTTCTGGCTTTGTGGAACACAGTCCTGGAAGCATTAGGATCCTACATAGAGCTTTTGTATTTATTTTCACTAAAATTAATTATGGAATATCAGGATATATAAATAACTGATCTGGGGGGAGTAAAGAAAATGGAGCTTTCCCAGTGTTTTCCCATGACGTGACAGGAGGCAATGGGCACAAACTGAAATACAGGCAATTCCATTTAAATGTAAGCAAATGCTTTTACTCTTAGGGTGGCCAAACACTGGCACAGGTTGCCCCAAGAAGTTGTGAAGCCTTCGTCCTTGGAGATTTTCAGAACCCAACTGAGATGTGGTCCTGGGCAACCTGCTCTAGGTGGCCCTGCTGTCAGCAAGGGCTTGGACTAGACTGGCTCCAGAGGTGCTTTCCAGACTCAGCTGTTCTGTTATTCTGTTACTGGAAGTCTCCAAATGGCAGACCCAGCAGGCCTTGCAACTCTAGGCATGTTATTTTTTATTTATTAATTCTGCTGTCCAAATAGTTAACATTTTATACCTGGGTATACCCTAGGTATGAGAGTATGCACGTATAGGTGTGTATACACCTACCTGTTTCTGTCTCCACTGTAAACATACTTGAAAACTAAGACAAGCTGGAGAATATCAGAGGTGGAAAAGGGAGGAGTGGAATGTTTTTATTTATAGATATATTTTAAATATCCTACTGCCATTTCATACAGGCCACACATGCTTTATGCAGCCATCAAAGTTTGTTTTTCCTTTTCCACAAATATGCTACATCTGTATAGTAAAACAAATGCTGGATAAAATTGCATTAAAGAAAGCTGTATTTTTATTAGATGATTTCTCTTGGGCACTACTTATACATAATTGCACCTTTGTTCCGGTGTACGTTGTGTGTAAGTGGGAACAAATTGTCCAGGAGGAGATCTGGAGGAGAGAAAGTAGAGAGCAAAAGGCTCTGGGTCAGAAGAGGGAGGTTCACCCTCAGCTAGACTCCTCTTTCTCAAAAAGGTAGCTCTAAATTAAGCAGTAAACACATAAAAACTGCCCCAAGTTTATGTATCTATATAGAGTACTCAATACTTTGGATTTTTTCAAATACTTTTTGGAGTCCTACATGCGCATAATTACAGCTTTGCTGGTATTCAGCCCTATTTCTGCAGCCCACAGCTGTGTCTGTCTTACGGTGTTCTTGAAAACTATACAACTGGACAAAGCTGACTGCTAAAATTACACGTAGTCTCTGGGTGTGTAGGTGATCCTTGGGGGTAGTGTTGGAGGAAGCTGTCTCTGAGCATCCTTTGTAGCATGAATTGGATACCTAGTGGGGAAAAGGGGACACTTGCACAGTTCTTCATCATGTCCCTTCAAAGCCACGAATCTTGCCTTATGGCATTAACACATTTTCCTTTCAACCCACATTAAAGTCAATTTTCACCTTCTTTAAATGATGACCATCATTAGTATTATATTGTTTGGGGTTGAAGAGATTTTCTTTGTTTATATCTAGGCCAAAATAAGTGACAGGGCATTCAGACTTGAGGTTTTATGTATGAAGTTAAAAAAACCCATTATCTTTGTTCCCATAAGCATTCAAATTTTTACTGTTTTAAGTAAATGGCAATGCCATGTTCTCTCTACTGATGGTCAAATATGGTGTGGGGTTTAGTTTTTCCTGGTTTTTTTCGTAGGTCTTGAAATAGCTTCTTACAAATTCACTTGCAAAAATAACAACAACAATAATAAAATCTGTTTTGAAGATGAAAGAAACCATTATCTGGTTCTGAGAGCTTGCTTAGTTCCGTGCTTAACACACCAGCTTCAATCACAGCCACTAGGAAGTTCGGAACTTTTTCTTCTGCTGTTGAATTTTCAAAAAATAAATCTGATAAACCCATTAATCCTTATGAACTGTACCATTCATTTTAGTTGAGCAGTTCTGCCTTTTACTCTTGAATAGATTGCTTTCTTGGGTCAATGCAGTTGTCTTTTGAAAATCATTTAGACGTGTCCACTGGTAGTGAAGTTGTCTTGTCAGATATCACAAACATGCAGGAAGAATGAATGGGTTTGCACTGACAGCATCAGTCTCCCTTTCCTGCTCTTCTTTACCTCCTTGCCCTGTGTGTTTTTAATCATCCCTTCCTTTCTCTGTCCCCCAGCCCCTTTTCTTCCCAAATCTATAATGCTCATGTTTGCTGTGATTTTCAGTTTCAAGGACTGCTAGGCCATCCGAAGCAAGAAGAAAAAGCCCTGTTCATATTTTAAAGTGTGAAACTTGCTTTTCATTTCCTTTTCGTGATATATCTGGAAATGTTCAAATGTTTGGTGTGCCATTCTTCAGTAAAAGTGGGACTTGCCTGTAATTGAAGCTCCCCTGCAAATCACAGGTCGGCTCGGCCAGCAGTGAGCGAGCACAGGCTCTGAGCAGTGTGACTGTCGCTTTCTTGCATGGTTCTGCACTTCCAAACTCCACAAGGAAGAGACAATGGACTTGTCAGAAGTTCCTGTTCAGCTACTTGGAGTATTGACACGGTGCTCCCCAAGGAAGTGTTTACTCGGAGTTTAGTGGGGTTTCTTTAGGAACATGATGTTCGACCTTCAAAATAGGGTTAGCAATAGCGCCTTTAACATGTACAAGGGTGTGAGTTTCCTGCTTTTCCTCACAGCTGGAAAGGAGTTTTCATTAAGTGTGGATATGTTGGATGAGCTCCTTTTTTAGGATGTTACTTCCTGAAGCCTGCCAGTTGGAGGATCCTGTCACACCAAGCCCAGTGGTGATGAAATAACAATTGCAAGTTCCACGAAGGTAGACTCATACCAGGGGCTTTTGTGCAGAGCACTGGGACAGAGGTGTGATTTTTTGAGATCATTGCAATAGCTTGAGATTATTGCAGTGTTTGGTTTCTTTCAGCCAGAGGTACCAATCAAAACATGATGGACCTTGCACTACTGCATCAGTGCCCTTGCTCCATTACGGAAACATTTGGAAGCTCTGAGTGTTTTGTAAAGAGGAGAGAAACCCAGCTATGGTGATGCCTTTGGGGACTCCATTTGAGTTTTGTCCTCAAAATGAAATTGTTTATTGCATTTAGAAAATAAGTTGCTAAGACTAAGAAACAGGTGGATGAGGTTAATTTTTACTACTGGTTTATTTCAATTTTTTACACTTGTGGGAGAAGTCAGGTGGCCCAGTTACGAATACAGAACTGATACAGCCTCAAAAAAAGTAATTGCATTTTTCCTTCTCAAAGAGAAAAAACATACTGAATGTAATTCTCTTTCGGTCCCCGTTGTATCAAGCATGATTTTAGCATAGTTTTGGAACCCAGGGGGATTTCCTTATTTCACATGAGCTGTCACCTGAGGTGATTTGTACGTCTTTAAATGTACTCTCCCTTGAAACCTAAGTCCTTAAATAGTCTGCATAAGTTTTGAATGCTTGTGTTGCCTTTGGTATAGTTAGATTAAAACTTTTATTTCTGGGTAGATGTGGGGTTTGTCTGTATAATTTTTAAGTACATGAAAACAGGGTTAGCATTAATATCTCTTCTAAGTTGTCCTCTGCTCATCTGGAATCTTTAATTTGCTTTCAGAGCCTTTTAAACCCCTCAAATGTCCCAATATTTCTTATTGATAACGGTAACTTCACTTGCAATTAACTTGCAACTTCTGTCAAGTTAGTCTGAGAGCCTTGTGCCCTAAGGAGCCTTTATAATGATCTTTTCAGACAAAGTAGCACTTACACCACTTTAATAATTTCTCCATAAGGTAAAAATTCTGCAATCCACTTGAATTAGAAAAAATCTTCTTTTCATCCTGTCTTAAACATGTTAATCTTTTATAATAATAATTGAAAATGGAGATGTAAACAAAAGCAGTCATCACCACATACCACAGCAGTGGAGTAAAAACTGACTAGTCCTTCCTGCCCCTATTTACTTTCTTCCAAGGTCCTCGAAATCAGGGAAAGCCCATATCTTGAAGATTTTCCCAGTGTACCATGTCTGAGATGCAGGCTTCTCGATCTGCCCATGCTGTGAAATCTGCCATCCATGTGTCTCATCCTACTACTGAAGTACTGTGTTGTCACTTTTCAAGCCTGGATGAAAGCAGCCTTGTCCCACTTACATCAATTCTGAATATTGCTTGAAAGAGCATTTCCCAAAGCCTATGGCTTTGATCATATCACCTGTCTTTACATCTTTTGTTGGTTCCTTCTTCTCTGTTGTACCCAATACTGAAACTCTTGTAAGGTATCCTAACGTTATGTGTCGTCTTCCATTTATTACCAAAATTTTTGGTTTCTTGTCTTTGTAATGCCATCCTAAGTCACCGTCTCATTACACTTTCAAACACTAAGCTTTGTACTTTGTTTTACATCCTTTCCACCTGGGAAGAGCTAACACTGTTTAAATAAATTTAGTGTGCTCCACTATGTTATGGTCTTCTTTTAATTTACCTAGTATAACCAGGCAATCTTGCAAAATGAGTATTGCTAACATTTCAATTAAGACCTAGAAAAAGATCTTTTCAGAAGGACTTGTGCTTGTGCTTGTAACAGTGCATCTGCAGAATCATATCTGCTGGGAAGACTTTTCCATGCAGATGATAGGCAAAGGCTTGTAATGCAAAAGAAACTTGCAGTGGTGTCACTGATTACAGAGAACAAGCCTCATCTAGTGGCATTTCTAGATGAATGGATTTGTCTGCAATGAGAAATACCATCAGTTACAAAAGCAAATTGTCCTGGGAAGGAAGATAAAGTATAACGTTAATAGAAGATAAAGGAAATCTTAAAGAATAATGAAACAAAATACAACTTGGTATGGAGCTATTTGGTATGGAAGGTACTAAATAAACTCAGTATGTGTTTTCTGGAGCTTCCTGAAATGATTTGTGCAGGTCTGGTGGCTGTGAGAGCAAAGGGAGCCATGTCATTTTGGAAGACTTGAGCATGGCATTGTGACCTGGCAGAGGGGATGCAACCTACCTTCAAGAGCCGGGAATTGCAATAATTATTGCACTTCTCTGCCAGTGAGTGCTTTTCTTCATGTGCAAAACGGGAGCAACATGGTCCAATCCATGTCGTGGTTCCAAGCATTAATTAAGTAACTCTGTTTAATACCGTTCTGGAAAACCAGAGGGGGTTTTATTGTTGTCCTTTCAGGTTTGATGGTGGGGTTTTTTAACAGATGCCTAAAACTCCTAAGGCCAGTTTTGTTTGCCAGATTATTCAAAACTGCTGCGTGCACTGGCTCCCAGTGGAGGCAATTGTCAATGCTACTGTTAGGTCACTCTGTTAACAAAAAGAGAACAACCAAAGGAAAAGAAAGAAACCACCCACCACCAAAACCATTTATTGAGGCCTTTACCTCTATTTCCAGTGTTCGCATAAAAACACTTGGGAGTGCAGAGCTATTAAAATCACTGGGGCACTATTGAAAGAAATCAAAAAACTTCTGAACAATAACTGCTACTAGGTATGTAGGAGAGATTTGCAAACAGCGCCTTTCTTAAGAGTTAAGAAAGTATTTGGTTTTGTTATACTAAGAGTTACAAGCATAAAGAATATAACAGGTCCTTTGGAAGTACCAAGTGTGTTGTTTGTGAAATACGATCACGGAGGTCCACTTGGTACCACCACACTTTCATAAGTGAAAGCCATTGGTGATAACTTAGGGCAGATAAGTTTTGAAAAAATACTGGGTATTAGTTTAAAGGACACAGAGAACAGACTAAAAATAAGGAAATTCCTGGTTTAAGGATTGAAGTAAGTACAGGAAACAAGATGTACCTTGAAATTCAAATGGACTCTGAGCCTTTCTCTGCCTTAGAAATATGGTGGCGTATTTCTTACCACAGAGGCAACATTTTGTTAAAGTTATTGAGTGTAAAGGTAACACATGAGAGAAGTTCACAATTGCCATTAGGGATCACAGAAAATGCCCCAAACCGCTGGGGCTGGGCAATTTCCAGCTCTGGCCAGGACTGCAGTGGGGGAAGCTGGAACAGGCAGGGGGCCCTGCAGCCCCTCACCCTGGGACAGCTCCCTTCAAGGGTGAAACTGCTTTGACTGGGCTAAGCCAGTCCTGTTGCCACAGTGCCACTGGTGAAGAGAAATGGGCAGGTTGTGGGTATGGCTTCTCCAACCAGCTTGGGTGGTCCTTCTCCTCTGCCAGCTGTGGAAGGGGAAGCCACATGGTTTTATGTGGCTGCAGTTTGTTGGCTGTGTTGCTGTACTTGGAAAGCCATTTCTGAACCTAACTCCTATACTGGTTACAAATGGTTTCGTTTCCAGCATAAATTTTTACTTCTAGTTAGCAGCATTTTCTATACTGATAACCTCAAACTTGTTGCACTGCATTGTGGTGTGGTTTTTTCCCCTCTGTATGTACTCTTCTGTGGAGTGAAGCATATGTAAAAGAGAAAATATTTGTTCCAGTATAGCTCCCTTGTATCGACCTTTCAAGTTTATGTGGATTTTATGCATCTAGTGGTAGTTTACAGAAGAGTGGTGGAAGAGTCCTTGTTCCACATCAAAATCTGTGTATAGTTCCATACACGTATCTATATCTACCCATCTATCTACATATAAAGTTTTAAAATCTGAAAACATTTGGTATGACAATGGAGTGTGACCACAAACGCCAAAAGTTCTGTGCAATTTGGCCAGTGCTTCCCGCCGAAACTGGTAACAGGTGTGGGAATTGCCTGTAATGGTCACTGCCTATACATTGCATGGCTTGGGAAGAAACCTGGTCTCTACCACAGGAGGGCAAGTTCAGGGACAACTTTTCAATCTCAATTGCTTTTCAAGGCAGATGTGGTTTGTATGTGTGTGGTAACTGAGGAAAGGGTGTAGCTGGCATCTTCGCAATTAAAAATCCTCTCACCACCAGCACGGGGGTGCTTTGCTGTGCCTCTCAGTAGTTCTGGGGGGTTTGGAATGGATGAGAAGGCAGCAGCTGGAAGCAGGTTTGAAAGATGAGGAGGGACATGTTGCTGTTGGGGCTGGGGCCATCCTGGTGCTGAGCTGGTGTATTCCTCGTGTACCTGTCGGCATGTTGAGAGGTGGGTGTGCTAGTCCATTGACTGAAATCTCTTAAGGTTTGGTAGTGGTTGCTAAGCAACTGCAAAACACTTCAAACGGGTTTTTTTTTCCTTATCCATGGACTGTTTTTGCAGCAGGTAGAGGAGAGTGGGATGGAGGAGCACTGTGGGGTGGCTGCCCAGAAGCCCCTCTCCTTCCTTCCACATGTCACTGCCAAGGTGATGGAGAAGGTCCCAGGCTTGTTCTGTGCTCCCCTTGCAAATTCACAGCTCTTTCACACTGTCACAGAAATGTCTTTTTTTTCGCATGTACATAAATACTGCTCTCAACATGAGAAGGTGCTGTATTTTAAACATTCCTTTGACAAGAAGCGAAATTTTCCAGTAAAACTCTGGTGTTTTAAGGCAGGCATCACAAGGCATCACAGTCAGTTGTGCAGCAAAGGGACATAATATGAGAGGTCTGATGATGATCCAGAAGCGCTCTCCACCCTCAAAGGACAGGGATGCTCTCAGCATGGTCATCAACAAAAATAGCTTTAATTTTTGCACCGCCCCATCAGTTCACATACTATAAAAACAAGCCGGTGTGTGAATTGTTTTAGCAGTTGGCATCCCGTCTATTAAGTCATAAGTTCTGCAGTTGGTATTTCAGACTGTTTCCCATAAATGATGTCTTACGTGTAAGGATTATGTTCAAGTGATTGCAGCTTGAAATTGGCTGGTGTCTCATGCATTTTTATCACTAAAATACAATGTCCTCGTTGGCAGTAGCTTAGTTTTGGTATTTGATTTGTTTTCAAGCACCTTACTTTTACAAGTCATGTATTGTTTTTTGGCAGAAAGGCAGCTGCTTGGCATTCAGAGCCACTAGTTTGCAGTAACAGTTGTTGGTTCTGGTCCTTATTGGTTTTTCTTTCCAATTAAGATGCAGCTGTTATGACTTCTGGAGTGAGGGAGGATTATTTTATCTAATGATGTAAATGGGAAAATCCTAAAGTAAGGATCTGTCCTTCTGAACAACTGGGAACAGACTAGGTTGTGAGACCTCAGTGTTTAATGAGAAGTACCGCGGGCTGTGATTTTTTCGACAAACTGCGTAAAAAGATCTGGTGTTTCTTTTCTCATGTAAATGGAAGGGAATTAATGATTCGGAGAAGATTATCCTAAAGGATTTTTCACACTGCATCTTTTACAACATAATAGAGGAATGTACAATTGCTAATGCCTTTGAACTTGGTTTTCTTGTGACATTTGGAGCTCCTGCAGATACAAGGCTTTTGTACTTTTTAGGGAATAAAAAAAGATTGTCGTATTTTTAACTTTTTTGCTCAGGTATGTGTTCAGTGCTGTATGTGAAAAATCCCTGAGCCACCTTTTGTTTTAGCTATAGCCTAAAAGCTGTAATCAGCAGAAGAGGAAGCCACTCACACAAATCATTGCAGTGTATTGCAGACTGGACAGTTCTGGTAAACCAGGCATTTAAAGTTAGGAAGTCAAGCAGGCTGAAGGTGGACAATGATTTGAGCTTTATGTGTAGTTTCACTTTGGCAGCTCATTCATGCATATGTGTTTTTTGAAAAGATTATAGTATACTCTTTCCCCAAACTCCACCCATAGAGCAGAAAGTCACTCATCGCTCTATGAGTGCATCCTCACTGGAAATCACACGAGTTAAACTGTTGCACCATGTATACATACATAGAGAGATTGTGTGTCTGTATGTACATGTATATATGCCACTGCACACACACATACATACATATAGTATATTTTGACTGTCGTTCTCCTTTATGTCTTCCAGATGTGATTTTTTGGAAAGCTGCAGGTGGAATGTGAAGGGAATCCCAGGGTACTCTCTCCTTTACTGTTGTTTTGTGTGGCAGAGGAAGCCAAGGAGCAATTTTGGGCTCATATAAGTCTTTTTGGAAGGATTTGCATAGTGTCTTTGGACACTATTTCTTCTTTTTCCTCCAGCTTTCTGAAAGGAACATAAATTATAGTAAGTGGTTTCAGTAGATTAATCAAATATGCTTAGGCATTACCTCTCAACTATAAATGGCAGTATCATCTAGAAGAGTAAAAACTAGTCAGCCAGACCAAAAGTAGAGAAGTTGGATGTTTGATGTATTCTCACACTAATAAAGGGAGTAAACATTCTTATTAACTTTCATAATAAAAGCTTTTCTAACTTTACAAATCACTGAGCTGAGAGATCAACTTAGAATGTCAGTGCTGTTGGCAAGGGATATTGTAAACCAGTATGTCAAGCTCTTATTGACACAACCATAAACCAGTGACTTTTATTTTCCTCTTTCCTTTCAAAACAGCAAGAGCCAGAAATAAGTTCATATAATCTCAATATTTTTTAAATTTTTCTTTTTATAAACAGCAAGACCATAGGAATGCCCCAAAGA
Organism: Machaerirhynchus nigripectus; assembly: GCA_013397975.1. Taxonomy (NCBI): domain Eukaryota; kingdom Metazoa; phylum Chordata; class Aves; order Passeriformes; family Dicruridae; genus Machaerirhynchus; species Machaerirhynchus nigripectus. The sequence continues at coordinate 316,150 of VZRQ01007201.1, forward strand.
GGTTGTTACAGCAGGCTTATGATGCAAAAAATATACAATTAGATACCTTATTTTAATAGAAAAAAACAAGTCTTTAAGATTTTACTTCAAATACTTGATGGTGTTTGAATAAATACCATTGCACGAAAACCTGCTGGGTGGATGTGGCTCCTTGTCCATGTGGGGTCCTGTAGCAGCCCTTGTACAAAGGCACTGGTTGGGGGAGGGTTGGCTGTACTGAGAACATTTATTCTCGGGGTGATGGTTTCTTTTGGAGATACAAAGAAACTCATGTTTTTAACAAATTTGTGTGAATGTAGGACAGATAGTCTGGTGTGTGTGGATGTGATGACCGTGAAGATGATGTCTTTTGAACACTGAACTTTATATGAGAACGTTTTTAACTTGAGTATTCTCAGTTTGAAGATTGTCTGATCAAGGATGGCAGGTTGACTTTTAGGGCATCCAGTGCCATTTAACATGCCCCTGGATATCAGAGACAGCATGTTGGGCAGGATCCTGGTGTGTAAGAAGCTCTGAGAGTGAGGTGTCACTGTGTTTTAAATAGTGTTGTGACAAGGAAAGAATGTCTTCCACTTGTGAGCAGTCAGCAAAAGTAAAACTAGAGATGGGGTGTAAAGCTTTGTATGTCTGGGAACTAAAACTACAGCTACCCTTAGCAAGTCCTGAGATCTGCTGGTGGTGGTGATGCTGTTTGTTTATTCCTGCAAGATAAACAAAACAAATTCTTAATAATATTTTTAGAAAGGTGTAGGAATAGTAAAACTAATCATAAATAGTTAAAAGAACTGAATACAAACAGAGGGAAAAGCCTAATAAACCCCCAACCTCCCAAAAATGAAAAAGCAAGAGTTTTTACAACTTGCTTGGTCACTAACTTGATTATAGTGGCTGTATAAAAAGTGGTCCATTTTGGTAGTACATTATGTTACCATGGTAACATTGACATACTAATTTAGAAACCCTTCAGGCTAGCTTTGAGAACACGAACATTGCGCTAGTATACCAACACATGAAAAGACTTATTGTGAAAGTAACTGCTAAATGTTTATGATGAGCCTTCTAGAGACATGTGGACTTCCCCCCGCCCCCCAAAATTTCCATTAGGATCCACATTTCCTTGTACTCTTAAAAATATCTGAACCAGATTTATCTTAATGGTTGCACAGTGTTTCTTACTATAGCCTTTTGTTTTCTTCTTGGAATTGGACCTTGGGGTCCTGTTGTGAAGGCCACGTTAGGTGCAGCTGCTTAGTCCCCCAGCTACAGGGGGCTGTTATTAGGGGTACGTGCTTCATTCTCCTGGTATGTGTACTGTAAACTGCACTTTGAGTCCTGGATGTTAACAGGTCCTGCATCATCTTACTTGTGTGTGGTCACAGATTTTTTTTCCAGTGGCATTGAATTGGGTCAGCTGGACCAGTGAGTTTACTGCCATTTAATTTCTTCATATTTGAAAGAAAATAGTTCTGTTGAAGTGCTGTGTAACTAATACTATGATACTCAATTTATAAACAACCGAAAAAAGTTGCCAGCAGTAGGGAGCATGCCTGTTACACTTCCTGTCAAGGCTAACTTTCTATGTGGTAGAGAAATTTGTAGGCTCAATTCCTTGAACCTGTTCTCATAACACCCTCAAAGGCTGCCATGAGCCCTTGTTTCTGGCTGAGGCTGGCAAAAACTGGAGTTGTGTGGGATTAGCAAGGCCTGTACATGCCTGGGGTGCTGCTAAATTATGGCCTTTTTCATTACGGGGGATTTCTGGCAATAATTATTCACTCACAGTATAAAATATAATGTTTTTTCTGTTTCATATCTATATATATGTGCACACAGCTGGATTTGTCGCTTCTTTACCTAACTCAGTTAAGCAAAACCAATCTTAGCATGGGAAATAAGCATTATTTTTTAGATATTGGTTGAACTGATTCTGCAGTCTAACTAAAGAAGACTTTTGCCTGAAAATAAGTGGCAAAAAGATTGGAATATCGAGAAATACAGTTAAAATAGAGTTGACTGAACAGTTGCTACAAGTGTGCTTTGTAGCAACTTATTGTACTTCTTGTTTCATGATAATTTCTTAAATCCTTTTTTGGGAGTGGATGTAGGTTTTAATCTTAATTTTTAAGTGGTACTAAATTGAGAGATCTGGAAATCAACAGGTAGGATTAGGTTGTAATACCAGCTTGGGCAAAATGAGGGTGTTCTAGATTCTGAGCTTTTATTAAAAAAAAAAGAGAGAAAAAGTAAAAGGCATTTTGAGCCCTTCTGGTCACAAGGATTACTGTTAAATCTGTGAGCAGAATGCAGCTGACAGATGCTCAGGTGTCTCTGTACTACAGAGATGGTTCACGTGCCATACCAGCCTTCGAGGGTGTTGGCTCTGAAGCAGAACAACTTCAGCCTGTGTCTGAGGGCTGCTGTAACTTCTCATCTGAGCATGCAGTGAGTGTTCCTGTGTGCAGGGCTCCTCTGCAGCACAAGGGAAACACCCCAAACCAAAACAAGGTGGTGTTGTGTTCATGCCAGGATTTCAGGCTTTCCCATCATGATTAATGCTGTGCAGGTATGAATTCCTAAGGAGTAACCAGTGCTGTGAACAAGGCATGTCACATGCATTAACTACAGTAGTTAAAATTAAGATTTTTAAAGAAAAACTGAACAAAGCTAAAGGAGGTCATGCATGTTTCTCACAATTATAAATGCACTCACAGTTGAGCCAGACTACAAATCATGCTTTTCCTCCCTGACTTTCCTACCTCCTTTTGATGAGATTCTTTTTATCCTGAATCACTTCTTTATCTTGATTTTGCTGCCCCCCTACAAGCAGTTGCACCAGTGTAACCCAGGGGTTTTTCAGAGGAGAGAGAAAGGTCTTGCTGCCACACGAGAGGCAGGCAAAGCCGTGTTCCCAGCAGAGTACAGATCCCAGCAGCCTTGTTCAGTTGCAGAGGGTGCCTGCAGCCACCCATCCTCATCACCAAGCCTCTTCTCTTGGCAGCCTGACCCTGCCCAGACACACAGTCTTCAGTGTTCTGATGATGTGCTGCTGGGCCAAAATGGCCTTATTTTAGGTCAGAGAGGTAACTTAATCAGTGCTGGAACGGGTACCTAAGGAAGCTGGTCTCAGACTGGAATGGGCTCCTGACCAGATCTCAAGGTGAGGTTGGGGCACACATCTGTGGAACCCTTCCAGGGACACTGATGCTGGATGTAGCAGGGAGAGGAGCACTGCTGGGGATGGGGTGGGTGGGAATCCAGCCTCCTCTCATCAGTATGGGTGAAGGTGGACCATGTCTTAAGGCTGAGTTTGCATGCTGGGTGGAGAGTGGAAGCTGGAGCTGCTGGGACCACAGCTGTGTGTTCCAGCCTGGCTCTGCTGCCCCTTCCCCTGCAGCCTCCTGGTCCAGCCAGAGGCTGTGGTGTGGGGGAGCGCGTGGCGGCTCGTGCTGCTGAGTTATCCCAGCTGTGCTTCAGCTGCTCCCTCTCCCTTGCAAGAGTAAATAAATATTTAGGGTTTAAATTACATTGCCTAGCAAGAACAATTTCCTTTTTTCATGTGCTTTGCTCCTTACAGCTCACTAGCAGCAGCAATGACATTGGGGAATTATATAGAGATTAAAAAAAATTGTGGGTCTATCTGGTTTTACCTACCAAAAATGCATTTTGACAGCAGTTAGTTTAAGAATTTGTGTCCTGCCTGAGCATCCTGTTTAGTTTGTCCAGTTCCATATCCCTTTGCTATTCAATGTTTTTTCTGGATGTCTGAGAGGCTTTTCTCATTTCCAGTTGCTAAACAATCAGTATCCTATAGTTTTTCAAGCTTGAAATAGATTAGGGTGATTTTTTTATAACCATAATCTAATTGATTTCAGAGGGCTGGCAGGGGAAGATGGTCTTGGTGGTTTCCTTCTTTTTTTCTTCTATTTCTGTGTTGAGTTGTTGGGTTTGGTTTGGGGTTTTTCATTTGGGTTGTGGTTTTTTGTTTTGGGAGGGTTTTCGTTTTTGGGGGGTTGGTTATTTTGTTTGTTTGTCTTGTTTTGTTTTCTCTAAGTGCACTGTTTGCCTGCCTCCCTGCCAGAGGAGGAGACTCACGCATGGAGACAAAGCCGAGGTCTGCCTCCAACAGCAGCAGCCACCCCCTGCCATGCTGCGGTACAGAATGTGAAAGCAGAGGCTGCTTTGTTTCTTTCCATGCCCCAAACCCAAATGCCTGCTTCCAGCATCCTGGTGTAGGCTGTGGGCCAGTTTGTGGACTGGCAGTACGGGACAGCCCTGTCTTCTCCTCGTTCCTTCACCTGGAAGGAAGATGTGGGTGCATCACCACCTGGCTCTTGGGGCAGTCCCTTCCCACAAAGGTGGGGTGCTCTTACCCACAGTGCCTATGCCAGTGTCCTGTTTGACACTTAAGTTTTGTGCTGGTGCAGTACAGACTGATTGGATTTATAAGAGGGTGTTCCAGGCTTCTTTTCCCAGCATGTTGTATGGATAATTTTTTTGTTGTTGTTGTATGCTCTTTTTCAAAAGCTGCATGTTTCCTCCTCGCTCCAGGGTTATTTTTGTTTGGTTTATCCTAGCTGCCCTGGACACCTAAGAAGTTGTTGCTTCTTTGTGCACTCAGCAATGCTCCCCATCAGGAAAGAGATGGCTTGCAGGGCTGGTAATTCAATTTTTGTTCCCAGTTCCAAGCTTTTATTTACCTGTACATTAATATTTGCCATGCCTGATGATACTGGGCTTTGCTCCTGGTGTCACTGACACAAGCTGCGTGTTTTCTCACAGTCCAGCAAAGGGATAGACAACAGAGCTCTTGTCACAACTGGAATTAACACGCCATATGGTCCCTACATCACCTTTCTTTTCTATATTTGTCTACTGCAGAAAAATTATTGAAAACAATCATCCGTTTCCACACTCAAGTCTTCAGTAAAAACTGTTTCTTTTTCTTCCCCGACTTCCTGTGTTTTGTTTGCAGAGGCACTGTTGTTCTCAGACTAGCAAATAAAAAAACTCCTCAGGTGCTAAAAATAACCTAGCTGTAACTCTATAAAGAATTATTTTCTGCAATTTCTTACTTTTTAAGCAGCAATGTTGTTTAGTATTCCCAGTAGGTGGGCATCTCTGTCGTGTCTGTTTTTCTCTAATACAGCAGTATAATCTCTGATCCATGGGTCTGTTACTGATGTTTTCTCCTCAGTTTGCAGCTTCCCATTGCTTTATTAAAGAAGTCAGTCTAGGCTTATACAACTTTAATAATTTTGGGTTGTTGGTGTTTTTTCCTTCAAAAGAGGTTCTATTTCATTTCTGCCAGTACTTTAGGACTTCCAGTCAAAAATTGCTTCCACAAAATAATCTGATGGGGAGTGGGATAAAACAGGATTTATCTGTGCATTTCTTCAAAAACTTTGTCCTGCTTTGTCTCTCCAAAAGGCTTCAGTTTTGTCCTTTCTAAACTAAACTGATGATATGAAGGGGATTCAGATGCTGTGTGAATGACATTCAAATTATGAAGAGCCGAAAATACATGTCTGGACAAATATTCAAAGTTCAAAAGAACCTAAAGAGGTCAGAAACATAAAACAAAATGCAAAACTGCAATTAACTTTACAGAAGTTAATCCCAAATGAAACTACTGCATGTTGTGGAGAGACTTCAAAAAGGGGTAACGCTATAAAATACTTGTGAATAATACCAGCCAGGGTCTGCAATACAATGGGAGGGAGCCTCACAACAGTTGGCCATATAAAGATGCCCAACTGCAGGGGGGAGTAGTGGTTCTGAAGGTCTGATTCTGACCCCACTGAAGTTGGGTCCCTGTCGATGTTGGTTGTCAATGCAGCAAACTGTGTTTCTCTTGTGTGGACACCTCATCTAGGCAGTCAGTCATAGATGCTTTATACCCTGGGGGATATTATTAACAATATTTGAAGTATTTCAGGAAAGAAATGCACAAATGTGAGAAATAAAATTGAAGGCAAAATAAAATTGAAGTACAAAAGAGCCTTTCAATATAGGTCATGTAACAAAAGTCAGAAATTACAGAGAAAAATGTAAAAGTACTCATTGTGTAGATGTATACATCCAGAGAATGGTCTTCTACAGAAACTGGGAAGAGGCTCTACCACCTGTGGTCTCTAGTACTGGATCTTGCATGCCATTAGCTAAGAGATAGAGAATCATCTTTAGTTGGCAGGATTGGAGAAAGGATCAGCCCTTTTCCTAATGTCTGTAACTCCTAATTGTTAGTCTTTTATAAGTGTGAAAGTTATAAGAACACTGCCTGTTTCTGATTCTCCTGCAACTCTCTCACCAGTGAAAAAAAATTGTACCCTATAAATAAACTTTGCTATTTTTCTAAAACCCTCTTAACTAAATTAGACATTATGAACTTTACTTACTATGACAGATCTGATTTCTGTTGTCATAATATAGAGATTATACTGACTTTTCTTCCCTTTATAATTTCATTTTCAACTAATTCAAGTAAATCGTCTCTGTAAAGTGTGGGTTGGGTTTTTTTTCACAAGTTGGATCAATTCTGGCACATCTCCTTATTCTCTTCTGTAAAACTGAGAATCAAATAATCGTTTCTGTTGGAAAGGACATACAGTGTCACCACGTTCAACCCTTAACCCAGCACTGCCAAGGCCACCATTAAATCATGTCCCTGAGCACCACATCTCCCTATGTTTTGTGTACCTACAGGAATGGTGACTCAACCCTTTCCCTGGGCAGCCTGTTCCAGTGCTTTTCATGAAAATTTTTTTCCTAGTATCCAATCTAGACCTTTTGTGGCACAACCTGAGGCTGTTTGCTCTTGTCCTATTGCTTGTTGCCTGGGAGAAGAGACTGACCTCCACCTCACTACAAGATCCTTCCAGGCAGTTGTAGAGAGCATTAAGGTGTACCCTGAGCCTCCTTTTCTCCAGGGTGCACAACTCCAGCTCCCTCAGCTGCTCCTTATAATCCTCATGCTCCAGACCCTTCACCAACAACTTTGCCCTTCTCTGGACACGCTCCAACACCTCAATGTCTTTCTTGTAGTGAAGGCCCATAACTGGACACAGGATTCAAGATTCAGCCTCACTAGTGCCAAGTACAGGAGGTCACTGCTCTAATCTTGCTAGCCACACTATTTCATCCTCTGGGTAAAACATCATTAACCCATGCATTTATCCGAAACTCATTAAAACAAAGTTCCTCCTCCTCCTAGAGCCTGTCCAGATTGGTTTTCCCCTTTGGGAATCTTGTGCAATGCCCCGGTTATAAGCTTGGCTGCTTTATTTGCCAGTGTGTCTTCAGTAGGTGTTGCTTTTCTGGTTGATCCCTCTCTTAATCTTTGGCTAAGCCTGTAGCCAGTGGGCAAAATTCCTTCCAGGTTACCTTCCTTTGGACTGCCCATGCTACTTGTGCTTGAGGATGTCCATGGGGGATTGTTACAGTTTTGAACCAGTAGGATAAGAGTTAGGGGAGCAAGCTAAAATACCTCATATTGCTGTCCATTAAGCTTTTCCCCTCTGGATTCACATGCAATTAAACACCACAGTTGTGCAGGAACCATTCCTTTGTATAAACAGTTGTGTTGTGCAAAGCGTGTAATCCTGTTGGGTTTTTTGGGTTTTATGTAAGAACTACAGGAGAAAAAACACAGATGTTGAGCCCAAAAACACAAATGTTGAGTCCAACAACCAGAAAGCAGTTTGAGTAGGTGTTGTTGCAAAGGAGCAGTTGGAGCTTGCCCTGCCTCCTGCTCCAGCCCTCCCCCAGGGAAGAGAGTTGGGGCTTTCTCCCTTTCACCTTCCACTACCGTGGGACATGGCTACATTTCCCACCTTCCTGCAGCTTTCAGCTACTTCCTTGAGGAGTTTTACTCTCTTGAATGTGGCAGGGTTGGCTCATTTGCAGCAAGGTGGGTGCTCTGCTGGTTTGACAGCCTCAGCGCCCGAGGTGCCGCATTTATCATCAGTGGACTCTGGCCGCGGCGCCGGCTTCCCCCCAGCATTTGTCAGCGCGGAGTTGAGGTGCTGGCGCGGCAGCGAGCAGCCTCCAGCAGAGATAATTCTTACCGTGTGTGCTGCTGGCTCAGCTCCGCTTTGCCTCACATGGTGACAATTTCTGCCTGCCATCGGTCCCCCCTTTGGGTCCCAGTCATGCAGGCGGCAAACACGGCCAAAGGGAGTGTGTTTGTGCAGTTTTAGTGTTTGCGCCTTCGGTCTCCATCAGCAAACTTTGAGAAGGTGAATTCTTCTTCCCAGCCACTTTGCTCCTTTCCTAGCGTGTTTGGCACTCAATATCTCCTGTGCTGACCTTGTTCTTTAAATTGCATTGGGAGTTGTTGTCTTGTTCGAGACGCAGGTCAGCAGGAAAACAGTCAAGTGTGGAAAAACACGCCGTCACTGTTCACTGGGGTCAGAGCAGCACAAGTGACCTAAATTTGAAATGCTTCATACTCCGTGGCTGATCCAGCATCCTCAGGCTGCAGCCTGTCTGTCTGCTGCAGTTGCAGACCAAGAAGTGATTTTGTTCAGGAGCAAGATTTCCACCAATTTAATCTACTAAAATTTGGAGTTTGGAAATCTGGGGCAAAATGTAAGGAAAAAGAGAAAGAAATGCAGAAAAAGACAAATTGTAATTGAGAAGCTTGAGTGAAGCATAAGGTATTGCATTTTCGTTATACAGTGGGGTGTGTTTTGGCAGCTCAATTTGTTAATTTTCTAGAATAGGCATGAAATCGCTGTATTTATGTATATAGGAATTAATAATAGCTTACAAAAGCAATACATTAGCTTTTTTTGGGTAGGAGGAGAAACCAAGAGCTGCCTGAAGGCAAAACATTTCTAATTCCTCTTTTTAATTTATTTTTGGTTTTATTTTTTTTAAGAGAGCTCCTTTTTCATTGTGTGTGTTGCTGTTGCCCACACTGGTGCTGGAGGAGAGCATCTGTGCAGTCTGCATGAATTGATTCGGAGGGTGGCTGACTGTGCTTGGTGCTTCCTTCAGGTCACGGCTGCCACAGTTTGCCACTGTCTTTTATGCATGCGTGAGCACGGGCACACACATCCAAGATGTGGGAGTGCAAGTTTGAGGAGCACTTGGCATCAGCCCCCGCACATGCCAGTTGTGATGCCTGCTCACAGAAAAACACAGAACAGAAAAAGCCAGGGAGGTTTTCCTCGGTAAGGTGAAGCTTGTAGGAGCACGCCTTGCATTGCTTTTGCTGTTAAAAGCAGATACATTCTTTTTTAGTTTGCTTCTAGGGCACTAAATGCTCCTGACTTCTTTCCTGATCCCCAGTGATAGCACCAGTACCACAGGAAGGGAATGCTGTCATTCCCTCTTGGACAAGGGACAAGCCCTAGGTCAGTGGTGATGAGCCAGGAGTACTTAATACAACTAATGTGAAAAAATTTTGGGGCTTTTGGAAGGGGTTTGAGCACAACAGGAGGGAGGGTTTGGGGTGGATCCCCTCCCATCCCTTTTTTTTCCTTAATTATGAGGAGTTTCTGAGTGGTTGTGCTGGTTGAACAGTCCAGAGGAAAACAGCAGCATTCCTGCAGGGGCTTGCAAGAATTTATACTGGGTTTTTGCTGACGCCTATTTTTATATCAGAGATGGCAAAAACATACTGACATATCTAGTCTATCCGCTTGTGAATATATTTCATTTCCATATGTATCCAGCCTTGCAGTGTGTTTGATAAGTTGGGTTACTTGTTTTAGCTCATCTGTGCTTCTCCCTTCCCCTGGAGCTAATCCAGAAAATGTCTTGAAAGAGAAGGTTTTGTGGGGGGAGAAGGATCTTTAATTTGCATCATGAGGAAAATATGAAAAATTTTCACAAGATGTGATGACTACATTTGATATCCTGTCGGTTTTGTTAGTCTAGAAATGATTTTTTTTCTCCTCTCTCCAAATCTGAGTGATCTGGGGGAATGGTGATCATCTATTATTTTTCTTCTTTGGTATTTTAGTCTAGGAACTAAATAACTTCTTTAATTAACAGGTTCACTCTCTGACAGTATTTCTGACATTCACCACTTACTCTTATCTCCCCCATCCATGAGGTACATGCTGTTTACTCTTCATAAAATATTTTTTATTATAAACAATGCTATTTTGCTTAGGATATTCATCATTCTCTGCAGGAGATGGGGAAGTATGCTGGGCAGGAAAGCAGTGATTTTCCTGGCATTCAGAATCAAATATATAAATAAATAATATAAACACACACACACCTGCATATATCTAAGTAATGTAAAAAAAGTATGTATTTCCAATTAGTGTATCCAGAGAAGGGGAATGGAGCTGCTGAAGGGTCTGGAGCCACAACGGGATGAGGAGGAGCTGAGGGAGCTGGGGTTGTTTAGCCTGGAGAAAAGGAGGCTCATGGGGGGACCTCATTGCTCTCCACAATTACCTGAAAAGAGCTTGTAATGAGCTGGGGGTCAGTCTCTTCTTCCAGGTAACAAGACAAGAAGAAAGAGCCCCAAGTTGCCTCCCTGGGGTTTTAGATTGGATATTAGGAAAGTTTCTTCACTGAAAGGGTGGTCAAGCATTGGAACAGGCTGCCCAGGGCACTGGTGGAATCACCATTCCTGGAAGTGTGGTGTGTGGTTGCGGCACGTGGGGAGGATACAGCTTTAGTGATGAATGTGGTGGTGCTGGGTTAAAGCTTGGGCTCAATGATCTTAGAGGCCTTTCCTAACCTTAATGATTCCGTAATCCTAATTATCTCTTCAGATTTTAAGCTTTCTTCTGCAACACTGGTATTAATGGTGACATTTGACATTTCAGTTACTTGTTTTCTGCTGGTGATGAATGAAAGAATATAACTGAATTCAAGTGGGGAAGAAAAGCAGTTTTATAAGGATTAGTATGGTAATGTAAAAAAAGATCACGATCTTGTATAGAAGTTTTCACTAGCAGCATGGTAAGTATTTATCTTTTCAGTGCATGCATGACATTCACATGAAAAACATCGATGGAATGGGGTGCTTCACTGTCAAAATGTAGCACTTACAGATCTATTTAGCAATTTTGTGTGGTTTTTTACTCCAAGTTACTGTGCTTCTATGTACTTGAATGAAATGCATGTATGCATGTAGGTCTTGCGCATTTACTGACATAAATTTCTTCAGAATGAGCAGTATTTGTTCACTTTGTGAACTGTGGAAATTAGGTAAATGTTCATGCTTGTTAAATTTTACTTTTAGCTACTGAGAAGAAAACAAAAAAGATTTACCCAAATATTGTGCCCAGAAATCAGAATATTCTATGTTTTTGCTGAAGTCCTGGAGCAATTACAAGGAACTAAGAGAATCTAACTAGAAGGAATATTCAGTTCTTTATTTTAAATACTGCCCAAATTGGTGGTTTTGACAGGTATTTCTTGTTGACTATTGCCTCCCATACATTTTACAATACAAAGCTTAAAACCCTGATTTTTTTATCTACCTACTCATTCCTATTTTATCTTATCCTTTTACTTTTATCCATGTATTTTAATCCAGAACTCATAATGAAATTCAAGGTCTACAAAAAGTTCACAAAATCAGCAGTTTAATGCATGGTTTGTCACTTTTACTTTCATGACAGCTGTAAGATAAATAAAATAATAAGATATTTACAGCACAAGGTCAGGCAGTTTTTGTGATAGCTGCTTTTCATATAAGATTACAGCTAAAAAAGAGGGGAAGTGCTGAGTTACATAATTCACTAAAGTTTGACACTTAGAATTTGTGTTATAACAGCACTTCATAGGCTATAGATGGGGCTGTTTCAAGTTCTGTTGTAAATCTGACTTTACAAGGCTTTAATGTTCTTCAGGCTAATAAAAATCACTCTAGGATTGAATGTGTGAAATAAAAAATTTGGTGTTTTTAATATATTTTAATGCTCAGGGTGTTTTGTCATCTTAGATGTTTTTTCACCAAGATTGCATTCTCTTGGATTTTTGAATATATCTTAAGCTTACCTTCATGTCTGAGGGAGGAGGGGGAAGAAAGAAAAGGAAAAAAATAAAAAGGCACCCCAAAAATAGAAGTCTTGCATTTGCACAGTAAAGTTTAAGGTATCAACATGAGCTTTTGGCACTGGAGAAAAGGGCATAAATATTGAGCATGAAATATAGTGTAATAATAAGTGATAACATTTTCACATGGTTGAAGTATAAGCCTTCCAGGAGCTACAGAGGATAAGCTGTAAGCCCCAGAAAGTCAGCTTTTCTAGAAGACTACCCCTGTGCATTGCACATCTCTCCTTGTTTGAAACATCTGGGGTGTTAAGCAGGAGAACAAATTGTGTGACCTGAAATTTTGAGGGTTTGTGTTGTTTTTGCATGGTATTATTTGAAGGGTTCACCTGCTTGGCAACTACTATGAAAATGCCAACAGTTAGGAAGCATGATTAAAAATATCCATCTTGAGTCCATGTAAGCAGCAGTGGCTTACAGGAGGAGCTAGCCCTCAGCCAAACGTGCTTCACTTTGCCATTTAGGCAATCTTGATGCAAGTCAGTGCAGGGCTGCCCTAACAACCTGCCCAGAAACCTTGCTGCCTTCCCGTTGTGGCAGTGATGTGAGAACAGAGGAAACTTTAGCTCAGGAATACTGTGTTAACATTTCCCTCAATTCCCACGCTACTTTGTGCTTTATGCTAGTTGTGTTCAGTACTGGAGTAGTTTCTGGCTCCCTTGTCTAATCTGGAAGGAGTGGACTGTCACATGCAAGAGTGGCACCAGACCACCCATGACCTGCAAGGCTTTCAATGGCCTCATCTGGGGAAAGGAAATCCGTGCAAGAGCAATAAACTTTAGGGCAGGAAGGACCTGGGAGCAAACACCTACAAATTTCTCTCATCCCTATTCCTTCCCCTGTGCCTGTGCGCTTGAAGTCACTTGTTTCCTTAGTGAGTATGATAAGCTTTCATCAGTGTTTGGTGACAGTAGTGTGCTACCCTTTTTCACCAGGTTGTGGTGTCCCAAGTATCTCTGGCATTGCTGTTCCAGCTGGTTTCCATGCACAGGGCATGTTGCATTTTGTTGCTGTTGGGCGAAGAAGAGAGAACTGGGGAAGCTGCTGACTCTGCCCACCACACAAACTGTGCCGTGGAGACCCAAGGGAGCCCCAGCAGTCACAAAGCTTGTGGCACACAGTGTATGTTTTGGACAAGGGCACACTGTTGTTTTGTCTGTAATTCAGCCACTGGGAGGGGCCCCATGGGCTGGGCTGTGCTCTTTTGGGCTGGCAGAGATAACCAGGCTTGCATTGCACAGGTGCACAAGAGACCTGCCAGGGACAAAAGGGGAAATCAGTGTGGGGTAAGAGCAGCTCCAAAAGATAGTGTGTCCTGTCACCTTGGTCCCTGGTGAGGTGGCCAGCTGCCAGCTCCTCCCACCCAGCTCCAAAATGGAGCTTAAGTGAAGTTTAAGACTGCTGGCTGTTTGTCTGATGTTGTTCTTTGTTCTGTACAGGCAATTGAAGAAATTAAGGATTCCAATAAGGGGGTAAGAAATCTGTTTCTTCAGATTTTTAAGTATTGCCTTCATTCTGGATATGTAAGAAGCTACGGTCCACAGGTTTCCTCACAGTTAGGCCAGAAAGTAGCTTTTCTTTACGTTAGACGCTGTTGCTTTGAGGTAGAGAGGGAGAGACTGAAAACTTAGGGGAGTTGTGAAACTGTGTCCCCCTCAGATATACTCTGTGGTACAAAAACAAAGGCTTTTTATTAGAATCATTTGTCCTATAGCTAGATCTTCACTTGAACACTTTAGTATGCTGTATCGTTTACTCGTGTTTTCTAACTTGAGCTTAAAACTGCCAAGCAGCTGGGAACTTCCTTTCCCTAGCTCTTGTCCACGAGGAATTACTGGACAGGAAGAGAGAGAACTTCCTGCGAGAAGTAAGGCAAGGACAGGAGCTTCAGGTGAGCACATCAGAACTCTCCTCTTAGAGAAAGGGAATTAAGGTATCTTTGGTGGTATGAAAGCTTTATTTGCCTCAATTTGCATCCCTTGAATTCATGTCGTACTGAAGTCATGCTCTCTCAGGCAAGACAGTTGTTCAAGTGCCCAGTATTTTGAGTGTACACAACAGCAAAACCCTTTTAAAATGACGATACCTGGTTGGAGTATATCTGGTTGTGTGTTAGAACTGTTAGACATAGGAGGTTTTGTTTTAGGAAGTGTAAAATAATGTGCCTGCAGGCAGCTGTGTGGCTTTGGTGTGAGGGGGACTGTGCTGGATGGTTTCAGAGGTGTAAACCAAAAAAAAAAAAAAGGAAGTGTGCTCATTTTAACCCTCTGTGCCTTCTGTAGTTTTCATTTCAAAGTACGGAATCTCTTACTTTTTGCAGTTTCTATTCCTAGTGATGGTTTAGTTAAGGGGCAGAAGCACAGACAAGTCTGAACACAGATCAGTTGTTTGCTTTGGTTTTATGTGCACTGGTATCAGCAGCGTGTGGTGAATTGGCAGCACAGCAAGTCCTGGGATAAGAGCGAATGTCTGGGCAGTAGACTGTCCCTGTGCTCCACCTTGAGATCTTCTGGATATCTCCTGCTCTGAAGGGGTTGAGCATAACATGAGGGGTATGTAATTACAGATAGTGATGAAGCATCTGAGCAGTTACTCTTCTTGAGAGGTGCTGTTCTGACTTGAAGGGAAAGGAGGGGGACGGAAGCTGCTCTGCGTTGGCATCGTGGTGCACAGTGGCTGCCTGTGGGTACCACCTCTGCTTGTGTTGTGAAGGTCCCAGGATAGATAAAGCCAGGTTTAGGCACACACATTTTTTAATTACATAACCCTTTGGGGGTGGCTTTGTGTACTCATCTACTACCAGATCAGAAAATAGGAGTAGTCTTACTAAGCCTTTTGCCACATGTTTGTTGAGGTTGTGCAAGCACACAGTGAGGGTTCTTTTGCATTGTGTAGAAAGTGAGTTCTTCCTTGGAGATCAGCTTATTTTTACTTTTGAGTGTGTGTAGATGTAACTGAAGAACATGTGTTCACACAGTTGTGCTATTTAAGTTAACGTAGGGTGACTCAGTGTGTATTCACTGCTGTGAGCCCGCAGCGACTGTGACAGAACATTTTATTGTCTGAAGACAATGCTAATAATGGTAGCATTAAAACAGCATGGTAATTTTACAAGACAATATTCTGTTCCCAGAACTGCCAAGTGACAGTGAGATTTGCCACTGTCAGACAGGGGAACAGGAGCTGACCTGCAGTGCAAACAGTGCCCTCTGCTTCTGCTGGGCTGGGCTCTGAGGTGTTCTGCCTCTCTCCACTCCTGCTTCCTGGGACTTGCTCCAGAGTTTGTCACAGCAGCAAGCACCTCTGCAAAGCAAGCACTGCAGCGGTCGGCTGTGCTGAGAGCTGTTGTAGCACAGCCACTTCCCAGGGTGATCCCACTCCAAGCTGCTTTCATCCAACAGGTGAGCCATCCACCAGCATCTTGCTGGGCTGGAAAGGGCATGCACTGCTTTGGCTGCCCCTCGCCTATCACTGCTCTGGTGCTTGGTCCCACCAGGTATGGAGTTTGCGGAAGGAGAGTTTGGGATAGGTGTAGGGTTTTGCAGTTAATGCATTGTGGCTGCTATGACATTCCCATAACTCACAAAGCAGCAATTCAGAAGTGATGTGGTTTGCATTGCTTGTGCTTTTCTTTACCATGAGTTTTGGTGGAGGTATTGTAGGATGAAAGCAACGTGACTGTGGTGAGTGGTGGAGGGCAGCTGTGCTGTCGTTGTAGCTGAGGTATAGGTTATAAGTGCAAACAAGGTTGTTCATTATGAAATTAATAAACATTACATATTAATCCTTAGCATCACCTCCTATTGTGTAAAAACAATAGACGTTTCCTTATCAAAATAGTTGTTAATAGTGCTTGGATCCTGAAAACAAAGATGCAGAGGTGGGAGCTGTATGCATTTATTCTTTAGTAGGAAATATTTAAAGTAAAACATTTCCACCCTCATAGGTACTCCTTTGCAGTGGGTTCCTGGCATGCTGGTGTAATAGCAAGATTGGATAATGACAGCATAGACAATAAGCTGAGAAAATGAACTCAAATGAAGAAGAAATGAAGAAGAGATTGTTGGCAGTGCAGAGACACTGGCTGGAAACCTCACTAGCCTTAAACCACATGTGTAGTATCGTGGCTTACATCCAGTGTGTCCAGCATCTGCAGTGCAGAGCCGTTTGGAGGTTCGCTGGTGGTGAGCACATTGATATTACCATTGCAAAGTTTGCTTCTATGCATAAGTAAATAACAGATAAGATAGCTGTGAATCCAGGCTCTGAGTCTTGCACTGAACATCTTTAAGATGAGAAGCCACAGAGTACTTGCTTCTTTAATGACTCCCAGCAGCATTTCCCAGGAGCCATGTGACTAAGTACCAGAGGGTTGGGCTTTGATTTCAGTAGCTTCATTATAGAGTTGTGCTTATCTCTTAAAATGGATCCTTTCAAAATGTACTTTGTGTTTGGTTGGGATAGTGAAGGAAAAGAGCTGATTTAAGGAAAATTGAATGGGGGAAGAGAGTCACATATTTTGCAGGGTTGAGATTCCAGGCATCCTTGCTGTGAAGAATGGGAGTTTAATTACCCAGGTTTTGTGTGGGTTTGCTGAGTTGCCTTCGTTTGTTTGTCCTCTGTCAGTCTCTAATAATGCTATTATTTACTTTCACTAAACAAAAAAAATTAATTCAGTGATCTCTGTTGCTCAGTGTCTGCTGGGAATACTGGTACTGAGTTGTATCACTGCAAATATTGGTATGTTCTTGCTTGTACTGTTGGCAGAAACTTTGGGGAGAGTCAAACAACCTCACTCAATACTGCTTGTGTATCTTCTATATTCTTTTGACAAAATCATTGCATGGTTCTGCCTCAACATGATCTTCTGTGAGCTGCAAGGAGCAGATCACGTCATTATTATTGAACTGGCTAGTTCAGTCTGTGATGTGTACCACAGAACTTTATGGAGTAGCCTCGTCAATTTCCCTGCCTAATACATGTTTTGGGGCAGCAGAACATCCCCTTTGATTAGACAGTTTCTAAATAGCAGTATTTCTTATACCTGTCACTTGAGGTTGTCCCAGCATATCATGTGTGTCCCTGTGTATCCCTGCATACCTGTATCACCAATACAGGGAATTTGGGGCATGTATTCAGCATGACGGCACAGAGTGGCACAGTCAGCCCTCTTTTTTGCCTCTACTGACAGTTAAACACTGGCATTAGCAGCTTTTTATCCTTCTCACCCCCTTTCCTGAACCGATTCCTTAATGCTGTACACAAAGCAGTCCTGCACAGCACTGCCTGTTAAGTTGCCTTGCTGAATAACTTACAGGTGCCTGCTGCTAAAAAGGAAGAGATGATGCTTTTCTTTGTCTGCATAGTTCTTGTTCTCCTCCTCATGTTTTCTTGATTTTCCCAAGTCACCCTGTTTTGTGTGCTGTTGGCAAGTAAATCACCGAGAGATGCAAAAAGCAGAAGAGCAGAGGAAATGCCCGGTGCATACGGAGAAGCAAATATTCCGGTCTTTCAAGCATGGAGAAAAGGAGAAGTGGAAAGAGGTGGATATAGATGGTGATGAATTTAAACATGAATTTAAACACGGATGCTACACTCTGCCTTCCATGTCTGGATCGTCTGCTGCTGAGGAGAGGGTGAGACAAAGAAACACTGATTTTTGGCACCACTGAAACAAGAGGTAGCAAGATGAGATCAGAGAATCATAGAGGTTGGAGGGGACTTGCTGAGGTCACCTTGCTGACCAACCTGAGTCCCATCTGATCAGGTTGCTCAGGGCCATGCACAGGATAGTTTTGAGCACCTCCAAGGATGAAAGTCCAGCTGAGCCTCTGGACTTCTGTTTCAGTGTTTTACCTCCCTGAAAAGAGTTATTTCCCCCATGTAAGGCAGTAATAATCCCATGGGAGCTCTGGTCGATGCTCCCCTCCCTCTCTGTGCACCTTTGAGGACAGTCTTGTGTCCCCTCCCATCAGGCAGTAGCAGGTGGTGGGTAGGTGTCCCTGTGAGCCCTCTCTCTTCAGGGCTGAGCAAACACAATGCCCTCACCCTCACCTCCTACGCTCCAGCTCCACAAATGGCTCTGGTGGGTCAACATGGGTCTGGCACTGGTCAGCCTGTGCTGGTCCAGGCAGCATGTCCACAGGAAAAACTCTTTTCTCTGCTGCATCCCATGTGTACCCTGAGACTGGTTTCTCTTTTCATGTCAACTGACCTTAAGCTCTTTATTTTTTCAACCTTTTTGCTCGACATCTCCAAAAGAGTAACATTTTCAAGTGCTTGCATGGAGTATGACGTCACACCAAAATCTATGTATGGTAATAGAAAAGAAAAAAGGCAACTGTTAATGCTTAACTTAAAAGTTGCTTTTATCTCTCATGATGTTCATTTTTACAGCTATCCCCATCCAGCAAGACTTGATCCTGACTTTTTTTCTGGAAGAACTTAAAATATGTTGTGCAGTGTAAAATTAAGTATTCTGCAGTCAAATGCAAGCATCCAGCCCAAAAAGGCGGATGCTACTCTGAGTCCAGTATCTATGTGTAAGTCATATTCATTTAGCAAGTGAAGTGGAAAAATGGCTCTTAAATAGTTTCTTCTGCTGCTTTCCTATTTTTTACATTAGGTTGCCCCTGGTATTTCAAGACTTTCAATGCAGATACTGTATACTCTCACAGCAAATGCAAACACAGTTTAGCAGGGCAAAGAACATTTGGAGACTGGCTCAGTGCCCAGAGCCTGCTTTTAACCTCTGCAAAAGCCCTTGTCTTCCTCAGCAGTGCTGAGTGTGTTGTAGGTATCCAACATTTTCTAGCTAGGGGAGAAAAAAGAAACTTTCAAAATAGAATTTCTAAATCTTAGTGAATCAGATGTAACAAATACTGACCTGAAAGAAGACATCAGACTGTAAAGATCCTAAGAAACAGGATCAGGCATACTTAAATATCCAGGTTAGTGAGCAGAGAGCTATGGCACCTGATTAACTCTCATGTAATTTTTTTTAACATATCCACTATCTCCCAGCTGAAAATTCACACACAGTTATTCTGTATATATATTCTAAAAACATTGTGACCATTAAGTATTGTCTTATATATGTATAAATTCTGCGTGGCTAATTTAGACTTTGGGCAATGCGTTTTCTTCTTACAAGTATATTTGAAAATTCCTCTGGAGTAATCCACCAACTCATCAAGGAACTATTGAGTATAAGATAAGCAAATAGTATGTCAAGAGACTGACAACTTGATTTTATGTTATTATTTCTCACTGACTGAGGAAATTGGATCTGTCTCCCTATCCCTAAAATGAAGTAACCCCAACACAATATTGAAGCACGCATGAAGAGCTGTTGCTCATAGCATGATGCTCCTCTTGGAACTTTATGAAATAGTGTTCATCCCTTTACAAGGTGCATGAATAAAATATTAGAAAGGTAGAGTTTGTGACCTAGTTAGAAGTTATATGCATGGTCTCCTTGGTTGAACTGAGGAAACAACTAGCGTGGGGGATATCTTTACACACAACACTTATCTTAGTTTTTGAGTGGTTTCTTTTAGTGATGAATATGTGCTCTTTTGATTTGGGGCTGAGCATAAAATAGCTAGACATCCTAAAACTTAATATGCACAGTGAAGCTTAATTAGGTAGCTGCATAAAAATGAAAGGGATGCTTTTGTAGACAGGAAGCAAGAATCCCATTTTGATACTGAAAGCACATATGCAGCTAAGTCCTGTTTTCATCTCCTCCTCTTCAGCAAGAGCTGTTGGTAAGAGATGTGTAAGATCTGCTGCCAAGGGTGATGGGCCAGGGATATCAGGAAGAATGGACTACATTCCTTCATCTTGCACAGTGCCTTCTTCATGTAGCTAAAGTGCATGAAGTCTAGTATTTCAAAAGGCAGTCTTCAACTTTGTACATTCCACTTCAAATTGCTAAATTTGGTCTCCACAGGCACCAAGCACCTATTTCATGGTCACAGTTTGACTTTCGGATGCTAAGTACCTCTTGAAAGTATGCACAGAATCTCTGAATTCAGGCTTAGTTAAGCATTTCCCTAAAAAATATAGGCCTGAATTTTCCAGTACCTGAATTCACCTTTCTTTTTTTGGTAAAAATTATGAAAAAGTGTATCTGTTTATAAAAACACTTTTATATCTATAACATGGACAAACTGTTGGGAATGGTAATAAGCTTCAAATGTGCTCCAATTAATACGGCTCCAACTTATTTATTTCAAAAATTGGTTTTCTTTTTTGGTAGATTCAGCAAAACTGAATAAATTTATATTTGTTAAAAAATCTGTTCAGTGTTAACTCTCAGAATAAGAGGCTACCTGCAAATTTTTGTGAATCCTAATTATGTGAAACTCTAAAAAAAACCAACAAAACACAAAAAACCACAGCTATGCAAGCGGAGAAATAGAGGATTCCATTATGGGAAGCACCAGGTACAATTTTGGAGCAAGACAAGACACTGACACATCCAAATGTGAATATTTCATACAAACCATCAAACTTTTTAAATCACCTTTTGCTGGCAGTACCAAGCCAGCAAAATTCCCCAGTGTTTCATTCAGGCAAAGGTCAGTGATGAATTGAATTTCATTCTCTTAAACATTTCCATTTCTCTTTTGTGGCTGTGTAACTGCCTTGATTGTTTGGGGTTTTGTTTTGTTTTTCCCCTGTATTATGGTACTTTCTTCAAAAAAGCAGTAAGATTAATATTAAGATGTTTAGGACGTGTTTTAACACAATTTTTTTTTTTCAGTCATGGGAAACGTCTTGTAAGTTAGCTTTTCTATGTTGTGCAACTCGTGGTTCCCACCTCCTGCTGTGTTCTGTGTGCTGTGCGCTCCTCAGCAGAGCATGGGCAGCAGCTTTGAGCTCCCTCTCCACTCATTACAGGTTGGGCAGCTTGGGCACAGAGCACTCCTCTCTGTGTGTCTGCACATGTCAGTGTGTGGTCTCCTAATTAAGGTTTGTCGTCATCCAGGTAGTTCAAATAAAGTTTCATGTGTAGTTTTCACTTTTCCTGTTGTGGTATTTCTATGATTTTAATGTTAAGGATGAGACTTCTCTGAACCTGCGTGAAGGCAAAAAGCAGAGCAGCTCTAGAAAGTATATTTAGGTATAAATATTTTAGCTTTTCATAGCATTTAGTTGGCATGATGTTGCCTACCTGAAAATTGTTTTATAATAATTTCATTCAATTTTTCTTTCATTTCAGTTTCCATCAGCAAGGTGAAACAGTCTTTGCTTTAATTATTCTTCATTAAGATTCATATCTCTTAAATTAAAGTGAGATAAGCTTTGGCAGTTTTCAGGTTGTGGTTATCTAAAGAGGAGCCAGGCTGAGGAAGCAAACTCCAGCAAGTGAAAATGGGAAAAATCAGCTACACTCTCTGCACCCTCACTACAGTTCCTGCATTCTTACCCCAGGCACGGGGCACACCATGCTTTTGAGTTAAGAGATGCTGAAGAGGATGTGTCCTTGACAAGGCCTTTGAGAATTTGTTATGAGAGATGTCCCTCTGCTGTTAATATCCAAGGACAGATGTCTCTTCCATTCTTCAGATGTATCTCAAATAAGAAATCCAGATGTTAGGCTGGTCTCTTTCTCCATTTTAAAATCCTCGCTGGGCCCTTGCTTACGTGGCAAACACTTTGGTCATTCCTTCCTTTGAGATTTTTAAATTTTGAATCTGCAGTGCCAGTCACAGGACTCTGAGATTTGTTTTTCTCATCTCATGGGTGCTTTTTATTGTAAGAATATTGAACTGGCAAGGGACCAGCTAAAGTGATCACTGGTGGAACCAAGTGGAGTTTTCTGTAGTTTTGTATGTTACGTTCACATTTCAATGACTCTTAGTCATAAAGGTCTCAACCTCATTATGAAGATATTATTTAATGTGTCTGCTAAAGGTGTTGCATTGCTAGAATGGCCTGGCCCCAACAATGGCAGGAGAGCTTCTGTCCTGCCGGTACCCAGCCTCGGTGTGGCTGTCCCCAAGTCAGTCACTCCTGAAAAGGAGCATTACTCCTTCCTGAACGATTTGCATCTCCTTTGCCTTGCCAAATGGTCAAAAAAACACGTGTCTAAGAAATGGTAAAAGTGTTTAGAATTTATCTAGTTATAAACTTGACTTTAAGATCCACAGATCTCCTCATATTGGTTGTTGAAATTTTCCGCTTGACCTTGATTTCACCAGCAGATAAGAGATTTCCTGTTGAAATTAGGATAATGAGCCACTGCAGTATGCCAGCTGCCCGGCCATTGTGGACTGTTTTTCTAGGCGTTCCAGAAGGACTTTTTGGAAAGAAATTTGAGTGAATGTGGGATTTTACAGAGACAAAAAGCTACAGAGAAATGTTGGTTCAGAGTACAATGTGGTAGTTCACACCCATATAATTGAAGAAGGTAATATTTTTTTTACAGTCTGAGTCTAGTCCAGAGTTTCTTATCGTGGTTTGGGTGCTCCCTGCCTAGGTGTGAGGCATTTTCTGCCCGTACAGAAGAGATTAAATCTTAGCTGATGCTCAGAAAGGAAACCAGCTTTGGGTATGTCACTCAGTGTCATGATTTTTTGTGATTTTGAGAAGTCTGATATCACCTGTCCTTATGTTGTTTTGCATCTCAGATGGCTTAGAGTATTTTTTTGTTTTTTCTTTCTCTTACTTTTTCTCTCTCTTTTTTTCTTCCCAAAGAGAACCGAAAAGATAATGAGAGTTGCTTTAATTATTTGTGTTGAGGCCATTGCACCTGTCTAGTAGGAGCCAGTGACCAATCAGTTCTTTGCACATATCTCAGCTACCATGTGTTTGGCACTATATCAGCGTATCCATTATTGATTTTTAATAGAAGAACTGTGGGGACACTTGATGTTCCTAAAAGAAAGTATTCTGGAGATCAGTCTTTCCTGCTATAGTGAACCAGGCTGGACAGGGCTTTGAGCAACCTGGTCTAGTGGAAGGTGTACCTGGCCATGGTGGGGGGGTTGGAACCAGATGATCTTTAAGGTCTCTTCGAACCCAAACCCTTCTATGATTCTACAATAGAAATTTGCTTGCACAGGCCTTGCTAAGTTACTTAAAGGGGGAAAAAAAGATCTGAGAAAGAGTGTCAGTGAGAAAGGAGTGGAATGGTGACT
Source organism: Machaerirhynchus nigripectus (assembly GCA_013397975.1). Taxonomy (NCBI): domain Eukaryota; kingdom Metazoa; phylum Chordata; class Aves; order Passeriformes; family Dicruridae; genus Machaerirhynchus; species Machaerirhynchus nigripectus. The sequence goes on from VZRQ01007201.1 coordinate 339,330, forward strand.
GTGCACAGCTGTTGGTGCACACCATGGCAGCTGTGCCCCACTGTGCCTGCCTGCAGGGAGCAGTTCTGTCCATCACCAGGAAGAAGTACTGAGCTCTCAATGGTAACAAACATTTTCAAACTCTACTGTGCGTTCAGTGTAAAACTGTACAGCAACATACCCTGCTGTAATTTCGTCTGAATCATACAACTGTGGGAGAAATGAAATCCTGGACCTCCAGATCCAGGAAGAAATCCAAGAAAGAATTAAAAAGCACGTAAGAATCAGCTATAGTAGTTGTCAGGCATAAGTTGCCTTCTTGGAGGCCAAGCATTTGGTAGTGGTTTATCACAACTAGGTTGGTTCTTCCAGTGCAGGGCTGGCTGCGTATTGTACTGCAAGTTCCACAGAAGGAGGGGGAAAAGCAGAGCTTGTTTATTTATTGTCTATTTATCATCTTCCTTTCATCTTTTCATGGAGAAAAACAAGTGCGTGTAACTTGGTGGTGGCCTTTCTGGGTTCTTCTCCATTGGGACTGGGTCATACAGGGAGGTATCTGGAGGAACCAAAATTTGGTGACGGGGTCTGGCATGGTGCTTGCTAAACACGCAAGAATTGCACTTGTGTGAGTAATTAGAAATTGAGAAATATTTATGAGACACCTCTTACGCTAAACAGTATATTAAATTGGGAAAGGAGGATCTGGTGCTTTTAGCTATCCTGATAAATCCTTGCTCATAAATTCTACTGAAATTTGTGCCATATTCTTCATTTTCTCTACTTTTTCTTGCAGTTCCACGTTAATGTTTAAAAATACTCACTTGTGGTGTATGTGGCCCTTCTCAGCTGTGTTGCGAGTGTTGAGTTGATCAAGATGTTTGTCTGAAATGTGTTGCTGAAGGGCACTATCTTGGACTGATAAAGTGCTTCTGGGCATTTATTACCAGAACAGTTCATCTGCTTAAACAGGGCAGTTAGGACATGGTTCTGCCTTGGGCTGTTCATCCTGCACCTACCAGTGCTGCCTGTCTGAGAATTTGCTGTCCTGCTGTTGCAGACATGAGTTCTCACAGAGGGTTGTCCGCACTGGTGCTTCACGGTCCCATGCGTGAGATGCATAGTCTTGAGAATATTGTGTGTTATGTTGAAGAACTCATACAGCCTGTAACTTAGTTCAGAACTGGGTCTGAATCCACACCGCTCTATAAGCTTTCTCCATTGACAGTTTCGTCAGTGCACACTGCTGTTGCAGATGCTAAATAGCATTGTTGGGGTTTTGTTCTGTGGCATGAATGATGAAACCAGTTATGCACTAAAAGCTCCGAAGAACGTTTATCTGTTTGAGTTTTGTATGTGTATCTTCTTCAGTCATTTCTGCCCTGGGTCCAGAGCCAAGCTCAGTGAAGCCTATGTGGTGTGTCCCTTCCTGGTAGTTTCACAATTTAATGGATACCCTCTCGGGAAATCCTTGAGATCTGGAGCGGGTATGTTTCTTGTGGCACCAGAGGATTATGGCAATTCACTGTACAAGAACTACTCCAGTACTAATACTTCCCCTTTTTATTACTGTGACCCCTCTCTAACACTTAAAATAGGCTATACATTCTTAACATAGTGTACACTGCTGTTCACTAAACAACAACATATTCCACTATCCAGTTCACACTGACATTCATATCATAAATGTGTCTGTTTGAATTACAGCTATTGGAGTAAACCACATGTATGTGAGTTGTTATGTCTATATACTTGTATAATTTAGAAAGTAAAAGCATATTCTTGTTGGTATGGGAAGAAGAAAACTTTCTCGTATATGCCTTTATGTGGTGTCTGTGTTCTGGAGTGCTCTTAAAAACCATTGTGATGGTGGGTCTTCCTCAGCTTGGCATTTCTGCCCTTCTGCTGGCTGTCACCAGCCTCACAGCAGAGAAGAAAACTGCTTCTTCCCTTCCTCCATCACTGCCTTTTTTGCGCATAAAAAGATGTGTAGAAAGCTGCATCCAACAGCAGAGCTGTTTTCCTCCCAGATGAATATACTGACTTATTTTTCCCTTACCTATTGCGTACACAAATGCTTAATTACAGGGATATTATCTCAAAATTTTAAAATTATGTGCTTTTCTGTCAGCCAATTTATTGTGAAGATACTCGCAATTATTTTTAGCAGGTGACACATAATACAAAGGTTTGGATTTTTTTTTCTGTGTGGACTTTATTAACTGGTTTAAATCTCAAAAAAAAATACCTAGTGATTTTGGGGAGAAAAAGGAGATGGTATTGCGTATCATATTGCATATGAAATACATGAAAGATGTATTGATTGACTAGACAGGAGTAGTGTTTTGTAGATACAGTACTGCCATGGTTTAAAAAAGTAGTGTCTAAAATGTTTTAGAAAAGAGAAAGAGACTAAGAAAAAAACCACCAAATTTTTACATGTAGATGTATAAAAATTAAAGTGTAGGTATTTGGTGCTCTTTTTTGTTGTTAGTTTGGAACATACCCTGTTAGCCCTCCCAGCAGGGGAGGTATGGAGGTTTTTGAAGCACACAGATGTTTTGCTCTTTGACCTTAACTTTGAATATGGGAAAACAGATCATCACTGCAGATTCCATATTTTCATGTCAAAATCAACTAGCAGCTACCCTGAAATGACACTAATGTTTACATGTTGATATTTTCCCTCAGTGACTTACAAAGTATCTGACATTGATTCCATACCCTGCTAAATTTGTATCATAGAAATAGAGTGGTGTTTTCTTCTTTGCAGTATTTTGTCTCTTCTTCCTTTGGAAATAGCCAAAACCATAACAGGGATTGTCTATCCTTAACAAGAATTTTAAAATGCACAATTTCATGTTTTCCTTCATCAGTGAATTATAAATTGCATTTTGACATTTGCATTTATTCATTGATCCCCAGCACGGATGCATTTCATCTCTCACCTTGGATACTGCATCATGTGCGAGCTTCTGTTCTGAGACTTCCCAAATGACCTTTAATTAGTTGTTATTATTGCACAGCTCATAGGCTTCAGCCACAATGACGTTATCATTTATCTCACCTTTCATGTGAAATAGTCCTGATTGCTGTTGTGGCTGCCTTGCACTTCTTCCCCTCCCTTCTCCTGCATGGACTAGCTTTGGTGTCTGGTTTCCATGACCTTCAACACTGACGTGTATGCACCTGCAGTGTTACTGCTACATTGTGTTTTGGTTTTTTTTAAATGCCTTTTTCAAATATTCTTTTCTTGTCTTTTTTTTCAGAGTCCTCTGGAGCATTACGTTCTCCCGTTCAGAGTGTGGACAAGAGTTTGGCATTCTGCTTTTACAGGTAACTTTTTGAATTAAAATGCACATTTTTTCCCAGGGGTTGATAAAAGGAGGGCAATTCCAGAAAGACTTTACCATGTTCTTCTCTGCTGTTTGGGGAGCTATGTTGTGATAATGAGTTTCTTTTCTTCCACCTTTACTAGTCAACTGGGTTGGCAGATTCAGTAGTTGCAAGTTGGTAGTTCCATACCACTTTGGAGAGATTGAGGCTTTCTCTTCTCTTGCTGGCCTCAGTCACGCAGCAATGTACGTGTCAATGTTGCAGAATCCTTTCTGGAAGTACTCCAGTAGTTTCAGGCTTTTTCTCACCTTTTATTCCCAACCTGTACTTTGGTTGCAGTCTCTCCATTCAGTAAATTTGTTTTAGCTTTTTACAATGGAAACCTCCAGCGCAAGTGAACGCTTCTTGCCTTAGTCCTCCAGAGCTTTCTATTTGTTTCTGTTACTTATCTGACTCCTTTTTGGAAGTATTCCAGTAATTCCAGGCTTTTTACCATCCTTTATTCCCAACCTGTACTTTGGTTACTGTTTATCCATTCAGTAGATTGTGTTAGCTTTTTGTGACAGAGACCTTCAGTGCAAACTAGCACTGGTAGCCTCAGTACTTCAGAGCTTTCTGTTACTTACTTGGTTATTTATTATTAAACTTACTACTAACTTACTCATATTATTATTTTATATTAGTTATGTTATATTAGTATATATTATATATTTTATATATAATATTAATATATGATGATTATTAAACTAACTACTAACTTACTAATATTATTATTAAACTTGCTACTTTCAAAATACAGAGTCACACAGAATCAGAGAATGGGTGAGGTTTGAAGGGACCTTAGTGAGTCATCTGGTCAAACCTCCCTGCTTAAGCAATGTCGTCCTAAAGTACAAGGCACAGGATTTTGTCCAGACAGTTCTTGAGTATCTCCAGTGAGGGAGACTCCACAACCTCTCTGGGCAATCTGTTCCAGTGCCTGGTAAAGAGGTTCTGCTGGTGAAGAAGTTCTTCCTCATATTCAGGTGGAACTTTCTGTGGATCAGATTCTGCCTGTTGCCTCTTGTTCTATTGCTTGGCACCTCTGAGAAGAGCCTGGATCCATCCTCTTGGCACCCTCCCTTCAGATACTTATAGACATTGTTGAGGTCCCCTCTCAGTCATCTCTTCTCAAGGCTGAACAGGCCCAACTCCCTCAGCCTTTCCTGTAAGAGAGGGGCTCCAGTCCCTTAATCACCTTTGTAGCCCTCTACTGAACCCAATCCAGGAGCTCAACGTCTCTCTTGTCCTGAGGAGCCCAGAACTGCACACAGCAGTCCAGATGTGGCCTCACCAGGGCTGAGGAGAGGGCCAGGATCACCTTTCTTGACCTGCTGGCAATGCTCTTCCTAATGCAGCCCAGGACAACATTGGCCTTCTGGGCCATGAGGGCACACTGCAGGCTCATGGACAGATATCCACCAGGACCCCCAGGTCCTTCTCTGCTTTCCATCAGATTGTCCCCCAGCCTGTGCTGGTGCATGCAATTGTTCCTCCCCAGGTGCAGGACCTTGCATTTGCCCTTGTTAAACATCAGAAGATTCTTCTCTGCCCATCTCTCCAGCCTGTCGAGGACCCTCTGAAGGACCACACAGCCCTCTGTGGAATCAACCACTGCTCCCAGCTTTGTGTCATCAGTGAACTTGCTGAGGAGAAATTTACCCCTTCATCCAAATCACTGATGAGCAAGTTAAACAATACTGGGCCCAGTACAGAACTCTGGGGGACACCACTGGTGACAGGCCTCTGACTAGACCCTGTGCCACTGATTATGACCCTTGAGATCTGCTGTTCAGCCTGTCCTTAATCCACCTCACTGTCCAGGCATCCAGTCCGCACTTCTGAGTTTGCATGAGGATGATGTGAGAGACAGTGTCAAAAGATTTGCTGAAGTCAAGGTAGACAATATGCACTGCTCTCCCCTCATGCATCCAGGCAGTTGTTTCATCACAGAAAGCAATCAAGTTGGTCAAGCATGATTTACCTTTGGTGAAGTACTAAACTGATACTAGTGAGGTAATAAACTGGTACTCCTGATCTCCTTCTTGTCATCCATGTGGATAGAGATGGCCTCCAGAATGAGGCACTCCATCACCTTTCTGGGGATGAAGGTGAGGCTGGCTGGCTGGTAGTTCCCTGTATCCTCTTTCCTGCACATTTGGAAAGCTGGGGTGCTTTTTCCAGTCCTCAGGCACAAGTCCATCCACAACACTCGGAGCTTGATCTCAAGATCTGAGCAGATGAGCATTAAAGCTTAAAATCTTAAATTTGTTGCTAAAGCTCCTAAACAAAAGGGGGAAATCCAGTGTCAGGAATAATGGAAAGAGTAGCTTAATCCTACCTGAGTACAAGGAAACCAGCTGAAACCCACGTGGGCAGGAGGGGACACGAGCTGAACATGTGGCACTTTGTAGCAACGGTTGTACAATTCTTGAAAGACTAATAGATCACTTCTGGTATTTCATTGTAGCAAAGAAAAAAATCAGTAATCAATGTCTGATGTGTCAAATTAGCAACACACTTCACTAATACTTAGTTTTAATTCTGCTCAGTAGAAGGCATTTCATGTTCATCTGTTTCCAATCACCATATTTGGCTCCAGAACATAAATTTGCATTGTGTGGGGTCTTAAATCAACAATTATCGCTGCTGTTTTATTTCAAGACACAATGTTAAGTCTGAGAGTACACATGGCTAATTTAAGGGTAAAAATCTGTTCCCAGAATGTGGAAATCATCTCAGAAGCCATTTCTGTCAGCTGAGGAACTGGGAACTTGAAATTCCAGATACATTTCATACACAGTATGAAATGAAGGCAGCAAAACCATTTTAGCTGTGCCAAGGACTGACACCAGGAACACTCAAAGATCTGTGTTAATTTTTGTGATCACAAGTTAACCTACACTAATTTTACAGTCACATTTCATATTTTTACCTTCCTCATGTCATGCTGCATGGGATTCATTTCTGCCATCTTAAAAATGGGACGCAATATTTTGTGTTCATACAGATGCTCCAGTAGGTCTGTAGTTTTGTTGGAAATATATTGCTCATTTTGTCAACAGAAAAGACTGGATTTGTGATTTGTGATGAAAGCAGCATTCAGTACTGGCTGGGGTGACACAGCCAACCCTTCCTTTTCATTAGCTTTTAAAGAATGCCTTGAAACCAGTCCAGATCAGTGATGAGCTGGAACAGGGAGTGAGGGACATCTTCAGTGGAGGGAATCAGTTCCCCAGTAGTGGTGGGGATGGTGTGCTGGCAGGGCAGCTGGGCAGGAGAGGTTACCTTTGAAGCAGGCATGAATGGATGAGAAAAGAGACGCCATGTGTCCTCATTTGAGGTTTGGCACCTTGGTTTTCGTGTGCCATTATTTGTCTGGCTTAGGCAGCTTAACCCTGCAATGCTCAATTTCAGCTAACTACTTGAAAAGTTTGCTGATACTCATCTCTTAATGAAAATAAAGCAGTAGATACAAGATTGGCATACCTCTATCCGATTTCTGGGTTTGGAATAAATTTCTTTTGTTACTTTGGGCAGCCAATAACAATCCTGTATTTAACTTCCAGCTCGGAGATTTACTTTTGTTTACAGAAGAGGGGAGATATATTAATGTGGCTGTGTATCACATATCTTAGAGGAGAATTGCTGTAGCAATCTTGGGGTAGTCTGATACTCTAAGGGAGGGCAGGAATGGAGTAGTTTAAGCAGTCTTTCTAAGCAATAGTCTATGGCACCTGTGAGGACAGGGTGAAGAGAATCCCTAGCTCAGCACTCCCCAGGGACAAGCCTGTTGGGTATCTTGTCATGCAGTCAGCACATGAAAGGGTCTGAAGCATTGCCAAAAGGAAGGACTGGATTTACTGAGGAGTCTTCAGCAAACCTCAGCACTCATTCATTCGACTGGTCAGTATTTCTGGCTGCTGGATTTGCTCCACTATTCCTTTTCCTCCTGAAAGTGTGCAGTGCTCTGAGCCTGGTATCCCTCTGTGGTATCCTCCTGCCAACCATCCAGTGCCGCCTCCTTTGCCACCAGCCTTCTAAGCTCAGCAGACAGTGTGCCCCAGGCACGGAGGCTGCAGGAGAGAGAAGATGTATCTCTCTCCTGCAGCCCAAAAATGGTCTGGGGCTTTGCTTCAGGAGGAGCTTCACTGGGCGCTTCACCTTTCTCCACAATGCCCCTATGCCAGCTCTGTTCTTTCTGCAGGATGTAGGAGCTGCAAGAGAGGAGTCGAGGAAGAGAATTTGAGGTGTCTCTTCCTTTTTCGTATAATCCTTCTCTGTCCTTGGAATCTACTCCTGTTTCCCAACTCACTGTTCAGTGCCTCCTTCTCTACTCCCAACACCTTGTCCTCTGCTCTTTGCCTGGTTAATTGCATTTCTCTTCTACCTCTCTGTGTCTTGTCATTTCTCACTCTTCTTTTGTCTGTCCCCACACTCACAATTCCAGGTTTTGGGTTTCTTTAGTTTGTTTGTTTTGTTTGTTTTCTTGGAGAGGGGATGCCTCCACTCTCCCTGCACTGCCTTTCTCTCTCCATTTAATTAAATGCAGTGGTCATGACTCGATACAGCTTTTGTTTTCTTTAAAATGGTGAGTATTTTAAGGTTAAAATCTGTGGTCAGGAAGAATCTCCAGCATCATCATCATAACTTCACCAAACCCCTCAGATGCGCAAAAACCATTCGAAAAAGTCTGGACAGTCTGATTTCTTAAATGCGGCTTTCCAAGAATATTGTTTTAGTGAAGTCATTAAATTAAACAGTAGTACAAAGCCACACTTGGAGTGTCAAATTTGCATATTAAACAAAAGTTTGGATGCTCGTTAACAAGTAGCTAACTGGATGTTCATCTCCAGTTAAATAGGTTGTGAACAGTTTGTGAAGATCTGTAGTTTAACATGTGGACTCTGTGGCACGTATTTCCCACACAGCAACCAAGAAGAAATTACACTCAGTGTATTTTAACAGCAAACACCTCGGCAACTGTAGTCAGTGCTGGTGTAGTCTGAGGGTTACACACACAAGTGGGAGACCTTGCACAAGTGTAGCACTTGTGTTGAGTTATACAGCTGTGTCATTAATTGCAACATCATCATAACAACGAGGATCTAAATTGCATTGTGTTCCAGTGCCAAAACGGGTTTTTTCAACCATCTGCTTGAAGAACTCTGTAATATACAGATATGTCTTCAAGACATAGCGTTATGCACTCCTTCAGTTTTCTTTCTTGGCTTCTAACAACATGTACCTTTAGACATGAGGTTGGAGAAAAGGGGAATGAACTATCCTGTGGTATGGGAAAATGTCCTCTTATCTAGAGAAAAACATAGCCGTACCAGTTAAAAATAAAAGATATCATTCATTGAGTTGCTCTGAAGGTTGCAGGGCCCTGGAACACTGCTGTAAATCATGTATGGTTTGTTTTTGTTGGGGTTTTTTTTTCCCAGTTATAATTTTAAAAAGACTTGATTTGTTTTTACATAGTCAAAACTTTCATGGTGTGTTTATTTAAGAAAAAAATTAAAGTGCAGTATTTCATGTGTGTAAAGCTGCACTGCTTAGAAATGGTTAACTCAGGGCAATTAGGTTGTAGACATTATTTTTAAATAGCCATGCTGACCTTTCTGCAGTAATATCTCATGTTACAGAAAAGGCTGTTTAATACAAAGAGTTTTGACAAACAAGACCCCACAGCTAATCAGAAGAGCAGCCCAAAGTCCGCAGTTGTCAGAATTAGGCCGCTCTATTGTATCCCCCTGGCTGAACATTATCATTTTTCTAATGGTACTGGTTTTGCCATGCTCATTTTTCTACTGTACTGCCTATTAAAGGTGGCCTTGTAAGTTTTTAATATCAGTAGAAGATGTTAATTAGCTATATTTTAATGTTTATTTCTAAAGATTAAATACTTGTGATCATGCATAGAACTTATTGAAAAGAATTTTCCATGCAACAAGATAAGCTGTTAAAATAAGAGAGAAAATATTCAAATATAAATAACTAGATGGCTTTCTGGTTTCTTGCTTGTAAAATCCTGACAAGTATTATAAGAAGTACTCTGTATGCTTGGGCACTATTTCTTTCAAATATATTTTCACAACGGAAAGTAAGAAATTTCAGGAGGGTGCTACTAAGCTTTGCTTTGAAATGTTGAAAATAAGCATTTTCAAAAGATTCCTTTACTAATGAAGTCTCCTAAGGAAAGGAAATTTTAAGTATGATGTATTTTTCCATTTATAATAGCTCTTTCTAGTTTCTGGTTTTTTCACTGCATAATTTGTTGGAATTGTTTTTCTTTTCTGGGCTGTATTTGTTTACTTTGGGTCTTCATGTGTTTGAACATTTCTGGAGTTTTGCAGGATTATTAACTGCAAGGAAATGTCTAACTGAAGCTGGTTTTATTGTGGGTTTATGGTTATTTCTCACATAAAATCTGTTCATACCTATGATACTGTGTTCCTTTAATGTATTTCTTATTGTAAACAGTTTTAGAGAACTTTCATCAATAAATAAGAGTCAAAACATGGAAATTTGGTATTTCAGGGCCTTGGGCCTTTTATGACAGTATGGTAAATTTTTGCCTTTCCCACAAGAACAAGCTGGCAGTAGTGTTTATGTACATAGAATCAGAGATTGCTGCACTCTTTTGAGAAATGGGAGATTGGATCAAATCCCCAGTCCCCAAACAGGGGCAAGTTTTTCACCTCCTGAGGAAGAACCAAGCTGGTCTTCCTATTTCAGCTGAAATGGCCTACTTGCTAGAAATAATTTAATTGCACTGTAGCAGGGTTAGTAATCCAGTTTCCTGGTCAAGTACCCTATGTGGTCTTCTTTGCTCTTTTCTTTATTTAAAGAAAATGGGCAAATACTTATTTTTTTTAAGTGGAAGCCTTTGAAAGGAAGTGCTGGAGAAGGATCTGTCTCTACATACTGAATCACAAAATTGTTAGGGTTGGAAGGGACCTCTGGAGATCATCTCATCCAACTCACCTGCCAGGGCAGGGCCACCTAGAGCAGGTGACACAGGAACATGTCCAGGTGGGTTTTGAATGTCTCCAGAGAGGGAGACTCCACAACTTGCCTGGGCAGCCTCTTCCAGTGCTCTATAATGAAGTTCTTCTTCATCTTGAGGTGGAACTTCCTCTGTTTTTGTTTATGGCCATTGCACCTTGTCACTGGGCACCATTGGAAAGAGTCTGACACCATCCTCTTGACACCCACATTTGAGACATTTGTATAATGCTAGGTATAGCCTGGTACTCTGAGTATCTGCCCTGGAGGGCTGCTTCCAGTCTTGACTCCAAATCTAGTGGAGGAAGTGTTTTCTTTGTCGTCCTCCACAACTCTGACTGTCTTTTTAGGGCTGGCAGGTACTTGCTGGATAAGACAGTGTGGATGACTAAGGTGAGGAGATCCCTGGGTTTTCTACAGTTTAGGAATTATCATCAGGCTTATTAGTAGAAATAAGAGCTTCACTTATACTAGGTGGCATGGGTGTTCAGGGCATGCTCATGGACCTCCTTCCCTGAACATCTCTTCTGTCCTACATGGTCATTCCAGATTTCTCACAGTTCCCCTTCATAGAAGTGAAATAGGGGAGATGGGCAGCCTTAGAAGTCACATATGTGAGATGGGGAAAGTGTCCAGGTTTTGACTTGGTTTGATGTTCAGGACATAGCTGAGGCCTTGTAGGCAGACAGAAGAGCACAGAAGTGATTCTCAGTTTATTAGTTGAGGGGAAAAAGTACTGGCAGAGGAACATGTGCTTTGTGGCGAGATCCAAGCTTAAATGTCAGGTACCCAAAATTTTATGAGCACTGCTGCCACTTAAATGGTGAACAGAGACACTCTGTTTCCCCACAGAATATGCCATTTTAGGTGTGTATTTTTAGTGCTGATGAGTTTTGAGGGCTCAACTTGAGATTATGTTGCCTTGCAGCAGTAGCTATGAAGGAGGTGAACATACAGAAGTCTTCTGGTCATGGGTCCTCAAGTCTTTGACTACAAGGCTGTGTTGGTAGACACACTGCACATTTAATATAAACATTTGTTTTGAATATCTATACTTGCACTTTGTCCATTTAACTCTGGTTTGATTTCTTAGTATTTCCAAGATAACAAGTTCTTCTAAGCCAAAGTGATTTATGTTTTAGGGCTTACTCCATAGTGTAATTAAGGCCTGGTCTGATCCTGTAGCTGCACTGGTATGCTGCACTAGAGTGCTTTAACATTCATACAAGTTTTCAAACATTTAAAGGATTTAGGTTTATGTTTAATTTATCCCAATGTGACAAATGTCTCAGAATTGGCATTTTGGAAATACTGCTATCAAGATGTTTGCTCTACAGGTGAGTTAATGACTGTAATTTTTTTGGTGAGGAACGCTGCAGTAATTAAATGTGTTTCCCAGCTGCCTGATTACTGATGACACTTGTGCTTGTGTTGTTGAGGACCAGACTTGGCAGTGTTGTTGGGGGCTACGTGGGTGGTGGAATCTGAAAATCCTGCTAGTGATGTGACGTATCTGTGGTAATTCTAGAAGAAGGGTGTTTTGCAGGTGTGTCTCCAGATTTTTGCAGATAGATTTTTATTTCCTTCTTGGCAAGTGCATATGATTTCTACGAAACCTATTGCCATAAAGATTTTGGTAGCCTAAAATGTATCCCACTCTGAAAGTGGACTTCTTAAGAATTATCATTGACTTGAGACGGGAACTAAAATGAATGAGTATTCCGTTTAAAACATTTTTGCTGAGCTTCATAATTGGAATTATTTTGTTGTTCTGCCTCCCTGTGTTTTCACTCACCTTGCATCAGTGAACCCCCAATTACCTTTTTTTTTCCTCCATACACTGGAAGTGCTACCACCAGGAAACAAAAGTGGTTTACCAGGGTGCCAAATCCAAGCATGGCCATGAAGGACATCTGTCAGGAGCAAGGAGATGAGACGCTAACTTTTCCTATCAGTAGAGAAGAGAGAAAAAGTGTAGTGCAGATAGCACTGCTCCTTCCATCAGAGCAGAGCAGGAGTTACTGCATCTTGTGAAAATGGGATGGTGAAATAGGGAAGCGGTGTGAAGAGGAGGTGGAGAAGTAGGAGAGGAGTAAAAGCCCCGCTTTTCCCAGAGGAGAGGGACCAAGCAGGTGGGACTTGGTACGACAGGGACCTATATCAGGGTTTGACAAACCTCTGAAATGTAACTGAACACCAGGGCCAAGTGTCTGGTATTGAAGGAGGGGATTGTGTTGATTTCTAGAAGTGCATAAAAGATCCTGGGAAAACTGTGTATGCTCAGGACACCGCAGGATAAACTGGGAATTGTGGCCTTGTTGTAAGGAGGAGACCGTAAATTTAAAATATGATAGTTATGGAGAGATGCAGAATTAAAAGTATAAAAGTTGTTTGGACTTGAGACCATTGACACCGGCTGATGAACAAGCAGTAAGGGTGTTTCCTAAAACTTTGTGAAGTGTGTACAGCATCATTCTCATAAAATGAACACTGAAATAGAAATATTCACATAAGGCTACAAATGTAATAAAAATTGTATTCCTTATTATAACTTTTTAGGCCCTTCTCTGATTTTTTTTTTAATTAAATAAGCAACTGAAATTACTGCAAAGAACACAATACTGTCTAAGCAGCAAAGAAAACAGAACTGATTTCCACTGTGGCTTTTATGAACACAGCCTGTAGTATTGCTCTAAATAAATAATAAGACATTTTATATTGGTTTGTACTGTCTCATTGGAAGAAAGGGAAATTTCATTTCTGGGCTTTCTTGTGCATTTATGCAGCCTGTTGAAAGAAATCAGTTTTCATCGTTGTGAGGTATCTATAGGGCAATATTTAACCCAGAAGCATCACTGAGAGTGGATTATTGCTACTGGGTAGGAGATGTAACAATGATGGATTTCAGAACTGAAAAGAAGCAAAATACTTCCTAAAGTTTTTTCTTTCAAAGAGTCATCTCTATCCAGCTCCCAGTGAGCTCTAGGCGTGTTTTACAGGGTTAGTATGTAACTATAGCTGCTAGGTTGCTTTCCTGCTTTCCAGATGTTTATACCTCCATGGATTTTCCAGCAGCTATTTCAACGTAACAGTGTTAGCATTTGTGGTTATGGCAACATCCTGCTTTAAGCCTCATCATCCTCACCGCACATTGAAACAGAAAGAGTGCTCAGTGGTGGCACTCTTATTTATGGAGAGTTTTGTCTTTAAAGTCTTTGATGTGAGAGCAAAGCAGAATTAGCATAAATATATGAGCCCATATTATGCTCAGCTATGTAAGCTATTGCAAACAATGCTAGTTGCAGTTTGGGGTTTTTTGGTTGGAAGTAGTGCATCAGCAGTCAAAAGTGGCTGCCTTTGCCGAAGTTACTACTTTCCTACTTGCTGGAAGTTTCTCTTGTCTACATAATTCTGCCAGTCTTTGTTTGAGTTCACTGTAGTTCACATTATTCATGACCTTTCGAAGGTTTAAATGCATACTTGAACAGATAGATATTGCTCTTACTGTTCACTGTTCCATGTTTTAGGGAGGAACAGATTGGAAAACAGGCACTTTCATTAGAATTTTGAGTCATGGTATATCTGAAAGACTATTTCATCTCCTCATGCTTTATCTTGACAGTTAATATTATGTGAGACTAAGTCTACACAGCATACACATCTTTATCTAAAATTGGTTTAAAAAATGAAATACTGCTGCCATTCTGGATATGGATGACCTTTTATCAATTTCAGCCAAGTTTACTTAGGCTTTGCCTGTATTTTTAAATGTATATATGTGAGGTTTACAGAGACAATTATCCCCAGAAGAACTTGTATCAGTTTTAGGCATACAGATTAGTATAACTTGGTGCATAGGCCTGTAGCCAGTCATTCTCAGCAAAGCTCTCATTTGTAAGCTTTGCAGTGACTGTTAACAAACCAGCATCTTCGAAATGGGACCTGCAGCTCTGAAGTGCACCCAGGTGTTAGAGGAACCTGACATTTTCCATCTGTGTCCTGTGTTCCTGTGCAGATTTTGTCTCGTGAACTCTTTGAGTCCTGTTGCAGCCACTTCTTGATTACTTATACTGGAATTTATGTCATGTTTACGGTGCATCTTGAGGTAGTGGTAGTGATATTTTATCACCTGGAAAATAAAATTGACACGGGCCTTTAAATATCAAGGAAAGCAGAGTAAAGGCTGTCAGCCTTCATTATATTTATCCACTGCACATCATCCTACCTTCTATGCAATACCTTCATCTGCCGTCCCAGAGGGATGAATTAAAAGCATGAGCTTCGTTGTAACTTTGTCAGGTGAAGCAATGTCCTCACCAAAGTCAAGGACAGAAATTTCACTGATTTCACATTTTCTCATTGCTTTTTGCTGCTTTTTTTTTTAACTTGAATACTGCTAAAATATGTAATGACCTTCTGTGGATAGTTCCAGACAGACTGACTGAAACATGGCCAATGTGTAGGAGCTACAGGGCACCACAGAACTGAGCAGAGAAGCATGTTATTTACTGTCAGTTGACATCATTCAGTCTGTGTTTAGAATGCAGTTTTAGGTGTGAGAGAAAAAAATGAACTCTATTATTGCACAATACTATTGTATTCATAATAGTGCTATAAATAAATAAATACTTGCCACAGATGGGGTCTGTTCATAAATTTCTCATACATTTCAAAAAACTGCGTATTTAGAATATATGGGCCTGGGATTCCAAAGTTTCTGCCTAGTTCATCTCCTTCTACTGTCTTGGCTTTAAATTAAGGAAAGAATATTTTATAGGAGATTTATTTGTAGTTAATGTTAGTTGTATAGCTATTGCTGCTCTAGGCTGTGTTGTGTTCCCCTAAATCATGCAGATAGTGCATTGGTTATTTAAATATGAGTATCTGACAAACATATAATGGACTAAGAGTGATTAGAGTGTGATGCCTAGAATGAATTAAATGCTTTGAATCTCTGCCTCTGCCACAAAGGAATCCTGAATTGAAGTGTCTGTCTGAACATGCAGCTTTAAAAACCCAAAACTTTGTGCATTTTGTATTCTACTCAGCAGATCTGCAATAGTCACAGGGTATTAGAGGAGCTCAATAAGAACTTTCAGGAAGGTTTTATTAATGTATGCATAGTATTAAATAGAGCTATGTTTGAATGCACGCATACGTTTTTTTGTCTGTTTTTCTTGAAATAATTTCTTAAGTCCAGTAGTATTGTAAGGAAGAGCAATCATGCAAATCCAGAGTGAATCCTGAAAAACACAGTTCAGTCCATAGAAGGATTCCACCTACAGAGCAGACATCTGGGTGTAAACAGAGAGAAAGGAATATTTCTTGGGTCCCTAGGTATATTTCACACATTTTCTGGGAGTCGGTGAAGAAAACCTATTTGCCTTTGAATTTCTGCAGGGCATTACTGGTACCAGAGATGTACCCAAGAGGGAATTCAGATGCCTAAGCAGTGAGTTTCTTTGGAGTTTTAAGCCAGAAAAAAGCCATTTCTCTACCCTGGTTGTTGCAATGATGATTTTCACAACTGGAATCTAAGTCTTCCGGAGACTACACTGTACTGCTGCTCTCAGCCTCCATCATTAGCAGTAAAATTAATATGTAGCAAGGCTCTTTAGTGTTGCTGTGGTGTTTCAGGTGCCCATGGACAGAAGAGAGGATAGTAGGAATTGAACTCACTTTCCCAGCTAGCAGCAGGATCAGGCTGCAGCCATCACCAGCACAGGCAGAAGTTTCATTAGATTTTACATTCATCCACTTCTCTTTCATCTCACTTTCTTTTTTAACTGTATCTGGTTAGTAATTTTTATATCTCTGAGATGAGAAGAGTGAGTAAGCTTTCTGATGATATTCAAGTGCAGCAGTTCAGTGAAATGGAGCAATTTAAACAATACACAAAAAGTTGATCCCTTTCAATAGCTGCATGTTCCTTAATTTATACCAGCAGCCCCACAGGTACAAAGCCTCCATGGCTGGCCACGTAACCACTTGGCTGTTACCCCCCAGGCTCCCTGTGCTGGCTTGGGTGGGCATTTTTGTCCTGGCTCCTCACCATGTCCTTGCTTTTCTTTCTAGATGCCTGAAGCACGTTGCCACTTGCAGCATGTTTCCATTGACTCCGGGGCACTTGGCTCCATACGTGCTTGCAGACAAGCACACTTGTTCTCTCAGATAAACATGCTTGCATGGTGCAATTTATTTTTCTTCTTTTTTTTTTCCTTTAAATTCTGGTGTTGAAGCCAATGTGGATGCTCAGCCTCCTAAGCAATGCTTGCTGACATTGATGAGGGCTATCCAAAGTGAGGAAGTTGTTAAATGCTGGGAAAAGGCTTCCAAAAGCAGCCTCAAGCCCGAGGCCTCAGTTCCCGCAGCTCTGATCTGTAGTGTGATGTGTGTGGAGCCACTCACCAGGAGGAGAATGGAGTTGGCAGCTGTCCTCTGGGGCAGGACCGTGGTCGCCTTTAATGACTGGTCAAGGAGGAAAGTTGTCTTGCTTACTCAAGTAGTATTAATTGAGTTGGGTGACAGTGTTTACTGCCGAGAACTGGGTTGTTTGTGGGGTTTCCTTCCTCTGGACAAAACCTCTGCTCTCACATAGATTTGATTTCCACACACAAGTGTTAAATAGACACATCGGTGGGGTATTTATACAGGCACTTAGCCATCCAGCTCTGAGCTGGCAATGTGGAAAGATTTGATTTGTGTGTATGGAAGAGAAATGTGTTTGCAGATGCGTGTTGGAATTGCCTTCTGCACATTTGGAAATTTCATACTTAATTTCAAAACAGCACCAATAAATATGTTGATTCAAATGAGGAAAGCTTTTTTTCTTTCAGAGAGACTTAGTTCAAATTCAGGAAGTCAAACTGCTGAGGAGTTAGCACTAGGATTTATAAAACAACACTGAAAGAGAAGTTTAATTAACATTTCACTACCCTTCTAATTGCACTGAACACGTGTCTGGTTTATCACCCACCTAAATATGTTAGTTTGTATTTGAAGAATGCTTGTGACAGTGAGCCTTCAGGAGAATGCTCAGCTTTTTCCTATAATCTCATTAGAGCATTTGTATATTTTATTTGCTTGGTTTGAACTTGGATAATATATAGAGAATATTCAATGTATATATCACGTATTTCTGAGCATCAGTAGTTGAAGTGGTTTTCTTTTTAATGTTAATGTAACTTCAGCTGGAATTTAATTTTTTTGTGGATTTTTTTTTGTCCAAACAATGACATTGTATTAGTAAGTTGGGTATTGATGGATAAGCACACACAGGATGACAGTAACATGAAAGTAAGTCATCCAAGGGAAGGATGCTGCTCTGTGTTCCTTAGGATAGAGTGAAGAAGTAGCAGCTGCTTTTCTTTCTCTCCCTGAAGATCACAGTGATAATAGAAATGGGATATTAAAGAGGGCAGCATAGATTAATGGGGCAGTAATAAAACAAATGAGACCCATTAGCGAAATCGCTGCTTGAAAAGTAGATTCTGTGATAAGTGCCCTTCAGTGCCTCGTGTAGGAAAAATTGTTTCAGCACTTGTAATATCATCCATGGTGTTGGATTTTAGACTGTTGTGACAATCTAAGTGATAGAACCTTAAAATAATTTAGATGAAGATAAATTTCATTTGTACTTACTGCCTGATAAAAAACCTGAATGATTATATCTGCATGTTGAAGACAAGTTCTTTTTTTTCAAACCCAGTCAGAATGTTTTTGCGTGTTCCCAAAATCTTACATAAAAATCCAAAGCCATTTTTTGTTGTTCTGTTAAGCCTGTAAGATGATCATGAGAGCTTTGAAAGCCTTTTTTTATTGCTGGAGCACCAGTGCTATGGGTAATAATGTTCAAACAGGCTTGGAAGTAGAATTGGTGGATTTAGTGACATCTTCTGTTTTTATTTGTTGAGTTATCATTAGATTAACAATGAAAGATTTGCACTGCACTTAAAACACTGCATGTTTCTGTTTGCTCTCTGCTTTTTAGACCAGATTGTTTTCTGGACAATTTAATGAATAAGGAAAATACACTTAATTGCTGAGATTTATACAGTATGTTTCCTGTAAAGAGAAAAATATTTGGGGTTTAGAGATAAAATATGTTCACAATCCAACTTAACAAAACCAAATGTATTAATATGAAGTTCTCTTTTACTGGCAGATGGGTGGGTCTAAGTCTCTGAATCGTCTCGTTCTGCTTCCCTTTCTCCCTCTAGAAATGTATGGCTGTATTGTGGTGGGGCTTAATTTTGGGGGGATTTTTAGGTTTTTTTTTTTACTTACCCAATGTAATTTCATTAAATCCAAGCTCAGAGTGTAAATATCAAGCAATACACGTCTCGTAAGATGCCGAGGGGTGCTGGGCAGGAGCGGGGCAGGGGCGCCCTGGGCGCTGCCTCCCTGTGCCGCGCGCGGCAGCGTGCCGGGCGGCGGTGGGAGAGGAGGGCCGGGAGGCGGCTGTTGCTATCGCTCTGATGTCAGGCGCTCCCGCTAACCTGTGGTTGGTTATTCTGCGTTTCAGATCGCTGCCGGTCGCGGAGCGCGGAGGGGACGGCGAGACTCCCACATTTTCAGCGAGAAGAAAGGAGTCAGCGGAGCAGACTAATACGGACTTGTGTCGGGTGCCCTCGCCCTACAAAGGCTGCCTTTAAAAGAGAAACGCAGTGTTATTTAATGAGCTGTGAGATGAGGCACTGCTGCTAACGCTCAGATCCCAGGATTCATCGGCTATTCATCGTGCTTAATGTACATGTTTCTGCACCGTGCATTTAGGAGATCCCAGAGAAGAATCCAAAACGGCTGCGGGGGAAAGACCACCAAACATGCCTACAGAAACATTACCGACAGGTAGCATGGTGAAGCCGGTCAGCCCTGCCGTGACTTTCACATCTGCTGTTCCTCTCCGCATCCTGAACAAAGGACCTGACTATTTTCGCAGGCAGGCGGAGCCTAATCCAAAAAGACTGAGTGCAGTGGAGAGGCTTGAAGCCGACAAGGCGAAATATGTCAAGAGCCAGGAGGTCATCAATGCCAAGCAGGAGCCTGTGAAGCCGGCGGTGCTGGCGAAGCCACCGGTCTGTCCCGCGGCCAAGCGAGCGCTGGGGAGCCCCACCTTGAAAGTCTTCAGCAACAATGCAAAGACTGAGAGTGGAGTCCAGAGAGAAAATCTGAAACTTGAGATTTTGAAGAACATCATCAACAGCTCTGAAGGCTCCAGCTCGGGTTCAGGGCACAAGCATGGGCCCCGAAATTGGCCGCCCCACAGAGCCGATTCAACGGAGCTGAACCGACACTCGTTCGCCGAATCCTTGAAGGTTTACCCCACGCAGGGCCGTAGCAGCCCACAGGAGAGCAGCTCCAATGTCAGCAGAAGGCTTCTAGATCAGTCAGCAGAGACTTTCTTGCATGTCTCTCACAGCTCTTCAGACATTAGGAAAGTAACTAGTGCAAAGCCCTTAAAAGCAATACCCTGCAGTAGTTCAGCCCCACCGCTGCCTCCAAAGCCCAAAATCGCTGCCATTGCCACCCTGAAATCCCCAGAGATTGAGGCAGTCGAGTCTGGATGCGGAGTTAGTAGAAGACCCTCCCTACAGCGATCAAAATCAGACTTAAGCGACAGATACTTTCGCGTTGACGCAGACGTTGAACGATTCTTTAACTACTGCGGACTGGATCCTGAAGAGCTTGAAAACCTCGGGATGGAAAACTTTGCAAGGGCTAACTCTGATATTATATCCCTCAACTTTCGCAGTGCAAGCATGATTAGCTCAGACTGTGAACAGTCTCAGGACAGCAACAGTGACCTTAGAAATGATGACAGTGCCAATGACCGTGTGCCATATGGCATTTCTGCCATTGAAAGGAATGCCAGAATCATCAAGTGGTTATATAGCATCAAGCAAGCTAGAGAGTCACAGAAAGTGTCCCATGTGTGAGAGAGAAATTCACCGTAGAAAAACTCAAGGACTGTATCTTTGTCTGTGAATATTCATTTTGTGAAGGGTTGTGAAGTCTACTTGAAGTCTTGTACCCTTCTCAAATCTCTTTGTGTTGCTTGTTGTGCAATGTTTCCAAGTTGCATGCCTGTCAACATGTGAGCTGACCTGGCTTCCACTTGAACAATAACTAACTACAAAGCCTGGCTGAGCATACACATTATCTGCCAAAAGTTTAAGACAAGAATCTGATTAGGGCTTCAGTATAATCAAAGTGTTTACATGGAAAGGTTATATGACTTCTTTGGTATTTATGTGGTTCCTTGTGGATTTTATATATGTCACTTTTTGTCTTAATACAGATATTGTCAACTGACGTTCCTCGTTTCTAAGTTGAAACAGAATCCCTTTGCGGGGAAGAAAAGTGAAATTGGCCAAAATAAGAGGTTTAGGCATACGACAATAGGCAAAGCAGCCTTATCTCTTGTAGAAAGTGCATTATTGGCACACGAAAGCTGTTTCTAAAAGGCAAAGAATGCTATGTTCTTAAATTATGTATCGTTGTTAAACTATATATCCCTACTTGTAGTAAGGCACTGTTCAGTAAAAGTTTCTTTCTCCTAGGTAAGCTCCCTCTGTTTTACAGCAGAAGTAGTCTAGTGAATCTGCTTGACCTCTCATAAATTAAATGAGTCTTGCATTTGGGTTAGTGTAAGCATTTTAATGATTTTGTATTATCCCAGTTGGAAAAGCTTAAAGAAGGTTGGAGTCAACAGACTAAAACAGCGCAGGTGCAGGATTTTCTGGTTCTTACTCAAAGATTCCTGGTCTTAAACTTTTGACAGGAATAATTAGATCCTATAGCTGATATTGAATGCCTTTATTAGTCAAAACACATCATGACTACAAACTCCATGCTGTCTTAATTTTTTTTGTAGACCTATTTGAACAGTTAATGAACAAAAATGGAAACACACAGCCGTATCAATATAACGCCTCCTATTCAGAAGTAAATACACTCAGTAGCTGAACTATTATCTGAAAAAATGTGATTATATTGTCTTGCATATGTTTTATCTAAGGCTGTGAAAGTTTGTTCCAGCTCTAGGAAAGTGTAGAAACATGACAGTATGTAGCTTTTCTTTTCTTTACTTTTTCCTCCTTACGATGGTTAGTGCTGCGAACCAACCTGTTACAAATCTTTCAACAATCTGTGTCTTCCCAGTGGTTTAATTAACTGTCATTTCAACTGGCAGTGGTGGTGTGGTAGTGGAGAAGTTGAAAGTACAGTGGTCTGCTTCATTATTACTGTATACATGCTTTGAAGTAAATTGCAGCACTACCTTATACTACATCAGCTAATAGGAAACTTTTTTATTGTGTAAATGCTGTAAGACTTTGTATATACTTCAGTTGTTACGAAATCTTTAAAAGGAAGAGTGTTATGCTAATAAATAGCTCCTGGTGCAGGTATGGTAGGGTTTTATTGTTCTTATTTTCACCCCTCCCATTCTTAAAACTATATCAGGAACTCAATTGCAGTGTGTTTTAGTGCTGTAGAAGGTCTTGGTTAAATAATAGTTCCAGTAAAAGGTTTGTTTTACTAAAGTGCTTTTCAGAATATAATTTTTTATAAAATAACTATAGCAGCATGATCTGTCTGAAGAACTAGAAGAGATTTTCAAGACTCCTAAAATAGCTTGCTTCTTCCTTACCTAGCAATGTTACTGTTCCCATTTATAGCATCTGTTCGTAATGAATCACCGCAGTCTTCTGAATTATTCTTCAGTAGTGCTTATTTATATATTTGAATATTAAAGATGTTTTACAGAGTCGGGTTCTATCTTTTCTCCGAGAAGCCTGTAGCCCAACTTCTTACAGATAGCCACAGTTAATGCAGGCAAGACTGGAAGCAGAGCCATGCAGCCATTTGTTTCCTATGGAATTATCCTACATCCAGTTTTATATAATTGTTCTCTAAATGGTTGTTTATGGAGCGGGGAGGGGGGGAAGCACACATTCAGTTTCAGCACACATTCAGCTTCAGGAGGCTACTCTATGATTTTTACAGTTGACTTCACAACCTAAGACTTATAACATTCCTAGCTCAGACAAAAAAAAAGTGAGGAGCTCTGTATTTCAGCTACAGGCACATTTGTGACATTTTAAGCTCCATGGGTTTCAGTTGGCATTGACATCACACTGGTTTTTCAAGCATATTTTTCCAATAGTAAGTTCTACTCAGTTCAGTGACTATTTTGCCAAGGAAAATAATGCTTGAGGATATAAAGCCAAGTGTAATGCAGCTGTACAGCAATGAAATAAAGAAGTTAAAACTGAAATAAAAAATGCACTTATATTGTTCTCTCTCAAGTGTTTTAAGAATGATGATAAACATGCTATATCAAGTGTTGTCAGCTAAAAACAGTAATAAAGAAGCCTTTATAACTAGAAAATGGATTAGAGCATATGCTAGTATTCTGAACTTCTTTCCCAAGGTTTGTTGGGAAGCCATAGGCTCTTGAGAAATCAAAAGAATTTCTTTTTGCAAGGGATTGTGGGCTATCTGTAAGAGGGCATTTCCTCACCCAAGATCTTAGGCAGCACCTTTGAAACAGCACATGCTCTGCCTTCGCTATTCCCTGCTTCCTACAGTGTGCACATGAATAAGATTTTACAGGACCTAGACCTTCACACTCAGCTGAACTTGCAACTCTAGTGAGGCTGCAGTAATAGAAATCACAGGATTGCAAAATGTCCACAAGGCTTTGAACATGCAGGTGACGATTGCCTTCATTTGTCGCTTTATTGCCATTTATGCAGATAGTATTTAATTATTTATACTCTTGTTATTACCTGTATGTTTGCATAAAACCCAAATCATTGGTGTCTGATTGTTTTTGTATTCAAATGGGAATAACCATTATATATAATATAATATTTTATATTATCTGCCTTTGCAGACAGGTCATCCTATCATGTCAGGAGAGCATTACTTGTCTCTGCCTTAGGAGATTCCTGAGTGCTGAATGTTGAATTCACAAGGAGTTGTAACCAGCTCAAAAGCTTCATCAGGGACCTGTTCTGGTCATGCTCCTGCCATGTCCAGCAGGCATTTACCCAGGTACAAAGTGCACAGCAGGTGTTCGCAGCTAAACAGCAGCTCTTCTGCAGCTCTGGAGGGAAATGCAAGCCTGTGGTGTCCTGTAAAGGCTGGTACTGAGTCCGGTGCTGACAGTCCTGGCCACAGTAATGGAGAAAAATGCAGTGTGTCTTCAGTGATTGGTGGGAACTCGTGTACACACACACACATACACAAAAGAAACCACCACAGAGGTTTATGGTGGTTCTGTTAATTTGAGTTGCCAGAGAGGGAAAGGAAAACAGTGTGACCAAGTACACTTTGAAAGCTACCTACAGCTTTGCACTGAGATAAACCATTTATCTAAGTGAAAGAGATGGGCATCAAAGTAAAAATGGTCTTTTAATCACTTCATATATAGTAACAATGTCATGAAAGATGAGAGATAAGAGGATCTGTGCCACAAATTTACATTCAACAAATACAAGTACTGAAACTGTCTTTTCTTTATGGGTACTGTTTGTGCAAGGGAGAGCTCTGTGCTGTGAGCCTATGCACCATCTGAGTGACCGAGGGCTTTTGAAGGGTAAACACAGAATGATGATGTTTTTGGCAGTAATTCAAAAATCAAAAGGCACGCTCAGACAACAGAGCCAATCAGTATTGCTGACTTATCTCTTTTTACAGCAGTTTATCCATCCGTGGAGGCCATACGCACTTGATTCTAGTCATTCAATGAAAAACAAAGTGCTTAATGGAGCTCTGCAGTACAGAGCTGAATAATTACTGTCTGCAGGAGAACGGGAAGAGAACTAAACTTTAAAAACAGTCATCCTGATGCCTATTGATTATGGGATGATATGTTTAGTACGTTATATTCAGACCTCATTTGTTTATAAGAAGCTTTTTATTAAGCAGAGTAGTCTAACAAATCTGGGAGGTTCCATTTTTCCAAGGCTATAAAACTCTTGTTCTTTGTGAATTACGCTGCCACACCAGTAACTGAACACGTTAGGCTTAGAATATAAGAGCATCTGGAGTTTTGTTCCCATGAACAATAAGGGTCTATTGCCTATTTTGGCGATGAATATAAATGCAGATATGAATGTGCTATAGAGGAGAATAAATTGGTCAAGGTGTTTCATCCTGAATTATAAGATAGCTCTATATTAAAATCCTTGTTACCAAGGCTTAAACATTCACTGATATTCTGAATTCATTTGACGTTCCTTGCTGTCAGCAGAAAGACTCCAATAATCTGCCCTTTGAAATATGTCATCTATAGCTTAATGGGAAAGGCCATTAAAATTGTCTGTTCAGTGTAAGGACTTTTATCTCCTGATGATGGCATCTGTTAAGTGAACCTCTAAATAAGCCCATTTGAATCAGAAGTATTAACCCATAAATGCCTTTTATTTTTCTCCCTGAAAGCCCAAATGGTGATCGATAGCTGAGTCCTACCATTTGTTACAGTTACTATATTATTGCTAAACACTCAGTTGATGTCCCTTGGGCAGCAGTGCAATCTAAAGTGGAGACACCTACACTGCACCATCTGTCTTGCCCTGGTAGGTATGAACAACCTTCAAGCATATTCTACATTTGATCACTTAGGAACTTGATTGTGGCTGCCCATCAAAACTGATTATTAATAAGCAGTGACTTTAAAAAAATCATGAAAAACAATCATTTATAGAACTAAAAAGTAGTTTAATGTCATTCTTCTAAATTTACAGTAATTTTCATTATGATCTTATGACGAGTAAGAGAGTGCTAGTATCTGTGCTATTATTGTTTCTTGCTTTTGGCACAGCAAGTCGTCTCCACCTTCTTGGTGTCTCGCCCTTTCTGAGTTTTCCCAGCTTCCTTTTTTTCTGTGTGTTCCTTCCCTTGTGGTGTCTGACTTTTACATCATCTCCTCTTTGAAATTTACAACCAAGGTCATCACATTCTCCTCACTTAACCTCCTTCCAAAGCAATTTTCCCACAACTTTTTCTGTTTTGTATAACCACTGTATTCATGACAGCCTGTTCCCAAGAGAGTAACTCTGTGGCTACAGTTGAGCTGCCATGTCCTGAAAAGATAATAATCTTTTTAATGGATTATTTTTAATTTTCTGTCGTATTATTTGCAGGCAAGGTGAAATAGTGAGAGGTACTTCTTCAGGAAGATTTAGTGATTGAAAACTCTTGTGAAGAACAGGATAGCAAACACATCTCAGAAGTATCAACCTCTTAGTCCAAAATTGTCTGTATTTTTTTCTCTGTCATATCTCACTCAATGCCTACTCCTGCTATTTCTTTGTCTCAAAATAAAATGCTGGCTTTAGGACTGCAATGTGCAAAGGTGGTACAATTTCCAGTGAACAGAATGCTATGGGCCCTCTACCCAAAAAATATTTATTGTTTTGCCTTCTGCTGTTTGGCAACAGGGTACCTGTGCGTCTTGCACCTTTGGCATCCAGACCACTTGCGCTGCACGCACAGCTCCCAGGCAGCCAGTCAGAGAGCACTGCCTAAAAGAACTTGTAAAACAAAAGGACAGTGGAAGATCCAGGAGGGACAAAGCCTGTCCTCATCCTGGCTATTGTAGAAACCTTTCAGCTGTGGTAAGAGAAGGTTTAGAAGCTGAAGTCCCCAAACTGCTGTCTCATGCAGGCCTGGGGCTGAAGGTCTGAGACTTTAATCCTGTGTATGAGAAATGGGTATCTGGGTGTCTGAGAGACAGGATAAAGCAGTGTGTGGAAGCAGAAGGTACTTGCTGAAGCCTGCTACTGTTTCACTCAATACCTGCTATTCATGTCTTAAAACATGGAGACGAAAAAAGGAACAGAATTGAAATTTGGAGAACAGCTGTGTATGCAAATGCTTTCAGACAAGATGCGGAGGTGGGCAGATAGTTTTGCTTTTTAAGAAAGGAAGCTTTTAAAAGATCTTTAATAAATGACCTGCTTTTCAAGTATATTAATCTTTTATGAAGTCTGTCTTGCCACTCTGAACTGTAAAAGCTTTGCAACTCTCAGCACACAGCATTTAGAAATGTACCAATGGTGATTTGGAGTGACTTAAATAACAAGATAAAAGGGTGCTTAGCTGAATATGAACTTTATTTTACTAAAACTTTGGATGATGGTGGTTTTGTTCTTTATTTTAAATTGATTGTAAGGGGCAATAGAAAATTAACATAGTCTTTCTTAATACCGTTGTCCTGCAAATAAGACTGAGAAGTACAGGTTAATGTGTCTGCATGAAAATTACAGTATTAGGTTTGGCAAAGGCTTGATTTTCTTCATTCATGTTTTGCATACTTCGGAGCATATTAGCTTACACGTATCTGGCACAAAACTCACTCATCCCATCTGAAAATGCTTTCTGCAAGCTTATGGGCTTGTGTCCATGTGGTGTATTTGGTACAAGACAGACATTGAGGTGCTGGAGCGTTTCCAGAGAAGGGCAGCAGAGCTGGTGAAGGGTCTGTGGAGCACAAGTCCTGTGAGGAGTGGCTGAGGGAGCTGGGGTTGTTTAGCCTGGAGAAAAGGCGACTCGGTGGGAGACCTTATTGTTCTCTATGACTACCTGAAAGGAGGGTGTAGCCAGCTGGGAGTCAATCTCTTCTCCTAAATAACAAGTGACAGGATAAGGGGAAAAAGCATTGGATGGTAGAGTCACCCTCCCTGGAGGTATTTAAAAGACATGTACTTGTGGCACTCAGGGACATGGTTTTTTGTTCACCTGTGGTGAACTTGGCAGTGCTGAGTTAATGGTTGCACTTCGTAATCCTGAAATTTTTTTCCAACCTAAGAGATTCTGTGGTTGTTTTTTGTTTAATGGCTTAACAAAGAGCTGTCAAAGTGCTTTCAATTTCCCATGGTTTTGTTTCTATCATATTCAACCAACAAGGGCTTACAAACCCTCTCATACACAATGAGTGAAAATAGAAGGTTTGTATCAGTACATATATTCTCTGGTACTGAATTCAGGAAGTAGGAAACAGGCATGGAGCCATAGTGTAAAACAATTTTTTTACTGTTTTTTTCCTGATGAAATTGCAGGTTTGGTGGTTTTTCTCCTCTGAAATGCTGTACAATCAAACAGAGCCAAAGAAGCTAATAAAGTGTGTGTGTGTGTGTGTGTGTGTGGCTATATAAGTGCAAAAATATATCATAGGACCTGTAGCAGTAGGACAAGGTGTAATGGGTTTAAGCTGGAAGAAGGTAGAGTCAGACCAGATATTTGGAAGAAATTTTTTGCTATGAGTGTGGTAAAACACAGGTTGCCCGGAGAGGTGGTCAATGCCCCATCCCTGGAAACATTCAAGGTCAGGTTGGATTGGGCTGTGAGCAACCTGGTCTAGTTGAGGATGTCCCTGTTCATTGCAGGGGGATTGGACGAGATGGCCTTTAAAGGTCTCTTCTAACCCAAATCATTCCATGATTCTGGGTTTTGCCCACAGGAAACCTTAAAACCTGTCTAGCATGAGGAAACCTTAAAACCTATCTGGACACTTCATCTGGGAAGACCATGGAAAAATCAATACCCGAATTCTGGCCCCATTGAAGTCCATGGGAATTTTACTACTGATCTTTAGAGGGACAGGCAGCATTTCACCCGCTGTGAGAACCTAATACTTTGGCCTTTTTTGGGGAGGGATGGGGTTTCTTTCTCTGTTTTGCGAATATCATGCACTAGTTTTCTACCACTTTCTCACCTATTATTCTGCCTGCTCAAAAAGTCCAAGGGGGAAATCCCTCCAGACACTGCAGGTAGGAGCCCTGGGAGGAGTGAAACCTTGCAGAGGTGAGGCAAAGAAGGTTTGGTGAAGCACAGACCAGTAGTACTGGTGTGAGGAGAAGGTCGGTACCTACCCACCCAGCACAGGGTGTGTCTCTACACATAAGAAGCATACATTATAATTTATTTTCTGAATTTTTACTGAACAGCTAATGACAAGATTATGGAAAACCTGCAAACTAATGAGCCATCATGAATATTCATATCAAGTCTCAGGGGTGCCCCTGCTGCTCATCTCTAACCACAAATGAGGTCTTACAGGATCAGTGCATGACCATGCTATTTGAAAACAAATTTATCCTACTCCAAACCACATTTATGCAGTCAGCTGTGGTATCAAAAATTTTTATGGGTGGTTATTTATTTGAGAGATCATTTCTGAAGTTTTTGAGATGGACCCTGCTCCTTGGAGGTCATCATGGAGAAGTGTTCACTTCTCCTGTCACTGTCCTATTTCCAGCTCTGCTACAGAACAGCAAGCAAGCAGAGCTCTTCAGGGCCCTGTTCTGGCAATTCCCCCACCATGTGCAAGACATTCACGTGCTGTCACAGCTCAGAGACATGGATACTTTGCTACCCAAAGGCAGCTGTGGTGTGGAATTGAAGATTTTTGTCATGGGCTCATTCTCACACCAGTTCCACACAGAGCTGATGCTCAGGGTCATGCTGTGTTCAAGGGGCTGCTGAGTGAACAGATGTGTAATGCCATGAAATCGTGGAATGTGTTGAAAGCTTATGAAAAGGGGTTTCCTGACCATGTTTTGCTGAGCAAAAAATGGCGTTTCCCATGGTTGAAATCTTGGCAGAGTGCTCAGATTCAGTAGATACTGGGCAAAAGTCAGTGGTCTGATGGGCTTACTGAAGGGCAGAGCATGTGTGACTTCAGGGGCAGTGAAGTCCTGCAGCTGCATCAGCCCTTTCCGTGATGCAGCACAACATGCCAGCCATGGGGAAGACTGAGTGCATTGGAAGGAGGGATTAGCTCTACAAAGCCATGCCACCAGCCAGGCTTAGGCAATTAATTATATTTTAATACAGTATTTTTTAGAATAATTTATAGCCTCATAATACACAGTAAATCTAATCCATTGGCTTAATGTGTTTGTGAATAGTGGTGGGTTTTTTATTTTTTTATATTAAGTTAGAGAAGTAGTTCAGTATGAACCCCTGGCAGCTATTGACACGCCAACACCTTTTTTTTACTGGGCCAGATGAGAGCAGGTCATGTAGATAATAATATGGGGTTGTTAGTAGGTTATGAATAGCTGAGTTATGAAGATGAACCTCTTCAGGAAAATATTATTAAAAATAAAACATCGAGACAATTTTTCTGACTTATGCTGACTATTGCATGTCTTTCCCAACAGCTACAAGTAAGTTGTTAGGGTCCAAAAATATAGATAGACTTGCTGTCTTTAAAACCATTAAACAAGAAAGCAGGAAAGAGAGCATGAATTTTTAGAGTTTTTAGAGTTTTTTGATTTTAGTGTATCCTGACCATGTCCTGTCTGGTATGGGGGCACAGCGAGGGGAGAGATGGCTGCTTTAGCACACGAACTGCAGGGGGTTAGAAGAGGGAACAGAAATGTGATCTGAAAATAACATTAACTGTGACAGTCTGACCATAAGATCTTTCTCATGAACAGTCTGCAGGAGCAGAGCTTGTCACCAGGTTTAAATGCCAGGCCTTTCAGAGCAGGGATGTGGAGCAGTTTCACTGCCCAGGGCTCCCAAAGGATCTGACTGGCCACGGCCACCGGTGCCGGCTTTTTAGTTTTTATTACTGCTCTCACGATACATCCCTACAGACTCATTTGTAATGCTTCTCTCATTCCCCTAAGTGGGGAATGCCAAGATAAGAATACTGGAGGCCTTTGTACTCTCAGCAGTGAAACACAGCAGAGATGAGAGCGATAGGAAAGGTCCAGGAGTTCAGGAAATTTTTCTCAGTAGGTTCCATTCAGAAACCGCCCCCTTTGGGGGAAGCACTGCAACAGTGGAGGCAGGAGCTGCATCCTTTAAAGGTTTTGGAAAGGAATTACCTGCCTCATTGAACAAGATGCTAAATCCAGGCACCCTCAGAGCTTCTGCTGAAAACAAATTGCAACTTTTTTCAGTCCTGCCCTGCACGCCACCACATTTTTGCTGCTGCAAAATAAGCAGCATTTCTACAGTGATTTAGTAGGTGTGGGGAGAAATGACACATTCAGGAGCTCACTGGCTCATGTGTCCCTTCCCACCATGGTGTAGGAAGGTACACTTCTGTAGAGCAATGCTTCTTGCCTCTGTGTTTGCCCTGTATTTCACCACTGCTGTTTCTTTCCTAGCCCCATGTTTCCACATCAGCTACTCTGGAGCTGAACGTCCTTTCTGCTGGACCTTATTATTCTGATGTTGAGTGGTGAAACCAGAAGCCAGGGCTGCAGTTGTTTGGCTCATCCTTGACATTTTTCTGACACCAACCTGGGTCCAACTTTATTTATGACCAGCTATAAGAAACTGTTTCATGAAGCATATCACTAAAATTTTAGTTTTCCTGTTGCTTTTTTTTTACTGCAAGCTGAGGCCGTTTATCTTCCTTGCTGATGTTTTCAGTCTTTCAGCTTCCTCAGGTTGAAGCATTTATTTCTTTAGGCAGAAGCTTCTACATTCTTTGAGGGACAGTCTGTTTTTAACACTATGGTACATGTAACTCTACTAAACTATTGCATGCGTGTAGTTAGTCCATTGCATAAATATGCATTTGTGACCAGGATGAAGGAACAGTAAGTTCGTGGAAAATTTTAAAAATAAATTTTTGAGGAGCAGTTTGGAGCAGTTCCAGTCTATCTGAGCACTGCAGATGTAATGCAGGCTGCCTGCATTTGCAATGCACAGTAAAAATTATCAGAAGATTCTGATTAGTAAATGGAATGTGTAATGTGTTCCCAACAGACCGTTTTCCCACAAGAAATAACTCATTTTGAGCTCTGCTTATTTTTCAAAAGTGCATAATAGAACTGACATTGAGAAAATTTTATGTGGAACAGGGGAAATAAAAAAGCCACCTTCAAGTTAGAGGAACTCCAAATCAAATAATTCGGTTGAAACAGTTCTGCATTATTTCTAGCGAAGAATTTGATTGACAAGTGAGTCATGAAAGCGCAATAAATCTCTGCTTCCAGGGATTTGTGGTCTTTAAGAAGTGGAAGGGCCCTGATGCTGCCCTCAGCCTGCCCCACTGCTGTCCCAGCCCACCGCTCAGGGGCTGCTGCTCGCAAGTGGAGTTGGCTCCACCTTTAAAACGAGGTCTGGGCTCTAAGATGGCAGCTGCTCTACCAAGTTCTCTTTTCCCCGCTTCCCAAAGACAAGTTTCCTTCAAAAAACATGAGCAGCCCTTCCACCACCATGAGTTGTTTAATGTGCTCTGTAAGAGCATGCACATGGCACGGTGTGAAGGTATTTTCACAACATGGTATCACAACTGGTGGTGGGCAGTGAAGCCGCTGGCGTCCTCTGATGCACCAGCTCGCATCTGGCATGAAGCAACTCATGTCTAAACTGGGTGATCTTTGGGGCCTGGAGAATTCACAGACATCAAAATCAGTATGTCCCATGGTCAAGTCACCTCTGCTCTGAGACCCTGCTCTTCTGCACCACAAAGGCTTGTGTTTTCTGCTCTTTGTGAGATTTCAAAATTATCTGAAAACTGAATTTTGAGATCTCAATCTTTTCTGAAGAGAACTCTTTCTTGAGACAGGGTTGCTTTTGTCAGCACAACTGCCAGCTGTTGTTTCAGGCTAATCTGTAAGGTGAAACAGACATTTATAGCAGTTACAGTCCCTCCTTTTTCCAGTTCTTTCCAAGAAAAAATCTGAAAAACATAGAGATGTGTTCTCTGTAGGAAAATGTAGGAATAAAACCTCCTTTTCTTAGACTCTCCAAGAGTGTTCACACTAGAGAAAAAGTGTCCATGCTCATACCAAATACTGTAAAATATGTACATTTGTCACATGTAAACCACTGAAATAGAAATAAACAGAGGCCACAGATTTTTCTTTATGCACATTAGGTTTCAGATTGCAAAACAGCTGCGTGTCAGCAACCACTGAGAGGTGGGATTGGATTGACTGCCTTCTCAAACAAAGTGCCACCTCAGAATGTGAACATTGGACACAAAATGCTGCATTTCAGCTTGGCAGTCAGCCCTGGTCTGAGTCTGAACAGGAGACTTCTTTGGGGTCCTCGGACGCCAAGTGGAATGTCTCTGACAATTCAGTATGTGCTCAGAGATAACACACCAGTGTATCAAAATGCAGCAGGCTTTGCATTGAGGACCCAATATTTACCTCTTCTGCACAGTAAGCATACTGTAACCTTGCTCTAGAGAGGGTTGTTGCCTTTCCTTTGTTTTGGAAACTTTATCCTAATTCCCTTTCACCTAATCAATTTTCTTTCAATGTATTTAAAATGTTTCATATATGTTTTCATTTGCAGTTAAATTTCTGGGCTGCTAGCAGTGATTCTTTGCATGTACTCTGCATTTTCTCTCTGATTTTGAGACCTTCCTAATAGTAAACTATAAAAACCACCAGATCATTCTTTCTGAGGATTCCACGCTGATATAACTGCAACCCTCTGTAGCTGAAAAATATCAGTGACATTCCTCTGTTCGTCTAATCCTTGACTTCAAGCATCAGATCAAAGCCAACCACTCAACCAGTATATACTGGGTTTTCTTCATTTCCAAAAGAAATACCACAACTTGCAGAGCAGAAAATCCCCTGTATCCTTCTATAAAATCCTGCAGAATGAGACACACTTATGGCTGTGAAAGGAGGGAAAAAGCAGATAAAATTCTGACCTCCTGTAGAAATGAAACTCCTGTCATTTCTGTCACTGAGGCTCTGATTTCACCCAAGAATTACAATTGCAACTTCCCTTAAAAAATAGCTTGTCTCCTTAAACACTGTTTTTGAGTAATGCAGCACTATCACCCAAGGTACGTTTTTTGTGCTAATAGAAAGCGATATGCTGTTGTGAAATGCAGTCTCTAGAATTTAATTCCTCCTGAGTCAGTTTTGTTATGTTTGGTTTGGGTTTTTTTCCTTTTAAACAGACTCATCATTTTTTAGGCCAGATGAGATCACTTTAATTGTTTTGCCTGACTTTCTCTATAAGACTAATTATAAGCAGGCATGAATTATTTCCCCTTCGAATTGCACTGTATTTCCGTTGAGAAATCCTATTTTGATTTGAACAACGGCAGTGATGGAGAACCCACAACAGCTTTTACTAAATCATTTCAGTGGTTAATAACCCCCTGCTTAGATAAATTGTAATCTCCTTTGCAGTCTGAATTTGTCCAGCTTCAAAGAGCAGCCCTGAGGTTGTGCTGTACATTTGCTTGCCAGGCTGAAGAGCCCACTACCACAGCTTTGCTCACTGCACAGAGACTGTGTGTCTGCCTTTAATATTTTTTTTGGGGTACACCAAACAGCTGTCAGATGAAGGGATTTTCATCCTACCCATTCCAAGCTGTCCTAGCAGTAGTGACTAGCATAGCCAAGATAACCCTGCAAGCACCACTGATGTAGTGTTAATGGTATTCTCATGTCTTTGTGCAGCCTTTGCACGTGTTGGAGCGAAGGCTGAGCCTCACAGGCCATGTCTGAAGCTGCCTCTGACCAGAGCCTTGCCCCTTCCTGCCATTCACAAGGCAGAAAATCACCAGACCTGTAAGCACAACACCACGTGCCGTTTCTCCCTAACCCACTTCAGCTGCGATGATGCATGTTAAAAAAACTATTCACAAAACAACAGGAAAAAAAGCAACACATTGCTCAAAGCGTTAAGGCTAACCTAGATCCCGGTGACAGAATGGGGTTGGGGAGCGATGGCATCAGCAGCTGCCCTGGGTCATTCCACTGAACAATCCTTATTAGGACCCCCCTTTTTCTGGAATACTTACACCTAGCTTAGTACCCAGCTGTACACTGTCCCCTCAATACACTTGGCCTTGTATTAGCTGATGGTTAACCTCACCAGACATCATTCTGACCAGGCACCTTGCTGTGTTAGAGTGTGCAGCAGTTGTCAGGCTCTTTGCTTGCTCTGGCATAACCAAAACGATTTTGCTCCATTTTCAGATTTTGCTCCATTTTCAGATTTTGCTAATTCTTTTATCTGTTAGAAAAAGCCATGGTTCTTCAAAGTTCTCAAGCGATTGCAGTTCCCTATTATAGTAATGTTTTATAATTTTCTCTTTCAATGAGTTATTGTTGTAAGTCGTTGCCAGATTTTCATGAGCAACCCTGCTGATACACTTGTGGGAACTTGTGAGGGTTACAGACGTGTAACCCTCAATGCTGTCTTCAGAGATCACATAAAGACAGCTACAGTGTTCATCAATCTCCATTCACCACGTGGAGCAGTTACTTCCTCCTCGTAACCCCCTTTTCTCTTCTGTTCCCTCAGAAATGGAGCCCCAGTGCCATGATGCCTTGAGCACAAGCTTTCAGAAGAACTTAGGGTCCCCTCTAGCAACTGATTCTTATAACAGGCACCATGAAGTGTCAGCACAGTGGAAATTTTAGTACAGCTGTGCCTTCACTGTCCTTTTGCCATCACACTTTAAACTTCCTCCCAGATTCCTTAGAAACATGTTAATTAAAAAAGGAGTTATTTTCAGCAGGAGAGAGACGAAACATAGTGCTATATGTGTGTAAGTGTCCAGTCACTGTGGGGCTCCCATCATTTCTGAGACAGCCTGGCCTCTGCATGTTGGCTTATTACTGCTGAACTGTATTTGACTTGAAAGAGTGAAAAGAATGATTTTGCTTCTTACTTGTCTAGTTCATAAATCAGTCAACAATTGCTGGCTTTGCAAAGGGCAACTCCTGCTCTACTAATCCACAAACTTGCTCTCCAGAGTCCTTCACTGTGGCCTCACCCCAGCCTGCCAGCTTCTGGGTCTACTCAGGGTTTCTTACCCACACACAGCACAGAAATAATATTAACGGTGTTCACTTAAATCAAAAAGACATCTTTTGACTATGCTTACAACTACTGAGCCAAACATAAATGTTTCTGGAAACCTCAAAAACGTGAGTTTAGAGTGGGAAACTACTTGAAAATTCACCTGTTACAGGTGCTACTGCAGTTCCAGTGTCATATAAACATAAATTAGCTTTTGTTTTAACTTAGTGGGCTTCCTAATGAAATATCTTGTGACTGCTTTTGTTTTTAAATTTATTACGCTTTAGTTCAGTAATTGGTTTATGACTGTAATTATTAGTCTTTCAGGCAACACTTATTAAAAACAAATTAAGTTGCTCCAAACTCTGGTGATTTTATGATCATATAGATCAATATAAATTACAGTTAATTAAGCTCTTTATCATTTAGGTTTTTCATATGCAATGCATTTACAGCATTGCAATAACAGGCAATATTCCTACCTTTCCACACCAATTTAGTCATATTGAAACAAAAATGGGTTTATAACAATAGAGGCTGAACAACAGAATTTACTTAAGTAGTCTGCTGCACACTAACAATGATATGGTGGTGTAAGCTGATAGTGTTTATCTACAGAGGGGGAAAAAACCCTAGAAATATAAGCATAATCTGAAAAATGCTATTTAAAAAGGGGAAAATAAAGCAAGCCAAGTTAAAAATCTTAGAATATATCTTTCTTTTCCAAGTCTTATCAGAGTTGTTACAGGGTATAATTCTGGCTGCACTATAATGAAAGAAAATACAAAACAAATGACCAAACACCTAAGCTAGTTAAGAGTGCAAGTATTCCTCAAGATGTCCAAGCCAAAATGTGCAAACAAATATAGTCTGGACTTGTTTTGTTTTTTTTTTTTTACAAGATCCACTCTCTAGTAAATTTCTCTTTAATGGCCACTAGCACTGCCATTAAAGATTTTTGTAATAAAACAGCTACAGACTGTCTCCTGACTTGCAGGAGTCTCTGAGTGGTAAAGTTAAAAACCAAAATGTGCTGTTTGTCTTCAAGAGTTTTGTCCTGATGATGCTTCAGGATTTAGCTTTTATATTTTTTCAGATCCTGTACT
Source organism: Machaerirhynchus nigripectus (assembly GCA_013397975.1). Classification (NCBI taxonomy): domain Eukaryota; kingdom Metazoa; phylum Chordata; class Aves; order Passeriformes; family Dicruridae; genus Machaerirhynchus; species Machaerirhynchus nigripectus. Next base: position 375,566 of record VZRQ01007201.1, read on the forward strand.
GCTGGAGTGTGTAAGTCTAAAACTCCATCTAGCCTGTTAGCTACTGTTCTCCCAGTCTGGTTAGACACAACAAACCCTCCCTGGGCCTGAACTCAAGGGCACCTTGTTGTCCCAGGCCCCGAAATATGTAAACTGAGCCTCTGGGAAGGGGGAGCAAACTTGGCATAATTACATCCTTACCCGAAATTGTAACTGGAGAATTAACCCTGACATGCAAATGGACCAAACTTATAAAAGTGTGAAAAACCCATGACCCAGGGTCCATCTTGGGTGTAGCCTCTTGAAGGCTTTTGACTGCCCAAGGTGTACCTTTGAAGGCCCTCCAATAAATACCCACTTTCATTCTCTTAATCTTGTCTAGCCTCTGTTTTCAGGTAGCCCCTCCAAGGCATCAGCAAATTAGGATCCTTCAGGGATAACTCCACTAAAACTTACAGGCCAAGATTCAACAGTTGCAAATTTTGATCTTCAAAAAAGTTTAATTTAAAATACAGGGGGTTTTTAATGCTTGTGGAAAAAGAGCATTATCCCTCAACTTCTGCCACCCAAGTAATTTGCACTGACTTTCTCCATTTTTGCTTTCATATTTATTATGGCTGGAGAAATGCACTAGTTTAAAATTATTAACTTGAATTTAACGCAGTAGGAAGTAGTAGGAGCTGCTCCCACCTCTCCCTGCACACATGAAGGCCATGCTAGATGAGAGGTATCTGGCCATGCTTTGGAGGCTGACCCATGGCATCATGGAGGGACTGGCAGGTAGGGTGTCCATCTGCAGCCCAGCATTGACTGGCTGACCAGTGTCTCCTGGTCCCTGAGATAACATAATACTAATAATAAATATTTATTTCAGGCTGAGCCGACTAATGTCACTAATAATTTATTAAACCTGGCTGCTGTGGGGATGAATATTTTTGGGCTGTTGGCTTAAAGTAATCACCCGACATACCAACATTACCTGATATAATCACTACATGGTTCCTACAGTCAATGCTTTATGCAATACATCTTTGGAAATCTCTGTCCCATTAGTTTAATGACTTTAATGGCTGCTTTTGTGGGATGCTTCAATCCTGACCGGCATGTAGATGAGATGTACCATGTCGTCAGCTCATGTTTTCTATTTCTTCATCAATATTTTCTCCAGTGGATCCCAGACACCCAGCAACCTGTCTCTTGCTGTGGTATACTGATAATTTGAGCATATTTATGAAAACATTAGGAGCCATGCTTTCTTAATATTCATGAACTCATTCGAATTTCTCTAGCCTTGAAAAACACATTAAATAAAACAACAAGGTGGATGTTGGAGTCAGTTTGAAAAGGGAAAAGATTTCGTGAACTACTTTATTTTAAATGTTATTTTAGCAGGTGGGAACAGCATATTTATAACGGCCAAAAAATAAAAAAAAAGGAAAGGGAAAGATCATTAAAAAGTCCTACCTCAAATGTTACCAAAATGTCACATCACGTAGAAACACTTTCAAAGAGGAAGACATGTTCTTTCCTGATGCACCAGTTTCATAATATTGTGACATTTACATTCTAATGATAACTAAACTTTGATCTTTGGGAAATTTTAGAGCAAAGAGCCTGATTTGCTGTGATTTTGCCACCTCCCTGAGGGAACAAGATGCAGCCTGCAAACCTCACAGGAGTTATACAAACAGAAAATAAGGAAGTAAAATATTGGGAAAGATGGCTGTTTGGATTACGTGTGCACAGAGAAGTCGTGAGGATTAACCAGGTTGAGCACTGAGGTTTGGTTAAGGATAGCTACACAAAACCCATGCAAACACTCCCCTGCACTTCGGAGGACAGGGAGCTAAAGACATAAACCTGAACCCATCTATCTTTTACTGACAGTGGGTCTTGAGAAGCTGGGAAGTAATGGGCTAAAGGGATTGCAGAGCTTCAGCTTTACTCCTAATCCATGTCACAGAATTAAAACTAACATGGGGAGGAAATCCTGTAAAAACCCTCCTTAGGAGGGTGTAAATGACATCATTCTGCATACAGCTTAGTAGAGTACTGCTGGTGCTGCTCTCTGAGCAGGGTGGAGGCTATGGAGCCCCCTTAGTTTTACAGGGTGTGCTGCCATGTGTGCTAGTACAAATATCTACTTTAACAATTAGACTCTGGCTTGACTCAAGGTACAGAAAAGACTTGCACTTCTGGTGAAATACTGGCATTTGGATACTGCTCAAGGCAAATCCTCATTGTACACTGGAGCCATTCTTCAGTCTCTCTCCCCTCAGAGAGAGGAAGGAAACACTTTTACTTCACAATGTTTTTCTTTCAAAAGCCCAGCAGCTACTGAGTTTTTAGGAATTGTTTTATTTTCTTTGGTGTGCTGGGCAAATGGCTGCCTTTAGTGTGAGTAAAAGGGGAAAGAGCAATTTTATCTGGGTTCGTACCTTGCTGAATCCTGGAAGGCACATCATGCAACCCAGTGATATATTAGAGTGAGCAAGTTCCTTGCAACGGGGAGATAGAAAAACAGAAAATAGGTGGTGCACAATACCATGCAACCAAAGATGTTTTGCTTCAGTAATCATCTGCTACCATACCCATCCTGGGCAAAGTTGTGCTTCTCCAAACTGAAGAAGCTGTAGGTTCATTAAGGTCTCCCAAAGACAAATACCTTCTGCCCCAAAGTAATTTTCATCAACTGCCCTTCAAAGTACTATACGGGACAGAATCAATTAACTCTTAAAAATTAGGATCTGAGCTACAAGTAATAAATTCAACTACTTGCTCCTGGATGGAATTTTTGCTGTGAGAAGGAATCTTCTTAGTGTCAGAGTGCTCAAGATAATAATCTGTGGTGTGGCTTTTCAGAACTGAATTATCATGCAATTTATATCATGAATATTCTGTGTATTCAAGTAATTCAATGATATCGCTCATATCAATCTTTCTGCTGGAACTGATGCATAGCAAAATATCCCCAGTGAGAAAAATATGGGGTTTACTGCTAAAATTCTTGCATAAGCATTTCATACAATAATTATGAACTTCAAATAATATAATATTACATTGAAAAAAGACGTAATTCTCCTATCTGAAAATGAAAGATGTCTTTTGTGATTGACATGGTGTCTTTAAGGGTTAGCATAGAGTTCGCATATGCAGGGAAATATCTGTGAAAGGAAACACAAACTTTACAAACTGTTCTTGCTTTGCTTAACTAATAACCCTCAGTTAATTAATGTTTTATATTTAATTACAGTAGATTGCAATTCATTATTTCAAACAGATTTAAAACCTTATAAGCATCAGACTGCCGAGCAAATACCCTTCCTTTGTGCACATAAGCACTTCCAGCTTCTCAACCTTTTGTAATATAAGTACAGGAAAAAGAATTAAAAATATGTACACAAAGGAAGATACACTAGAACATTTTGTCTATTCATTGGATCCGGATAGTCAACATGACAAGAAAAATTAAACTGGGATTTAGAGACATTTTTACCTTGTAGAATGAAGAGCTTTCAGGATTTTACTTTAATTACCTTCTTGTTCAGTTTTTCCTTTGTTGTCTAAAATATCAATGAGACTTTTGTCTTCTATGTTCTATTGTTATGAATCTCTTGAGCAAAATTGCTGCCTTCAAGCGCAGGATAGAAACCGGATACAAAGGCACAGAAATGTTTAGGCAACAGATTCCATTAGGAAAAAAGAGGGAGAGAAAGAGAAAGTACATCTGACTGAAGCAAAATTTTTAAATATTTTGATTTCTTGCTACTGCAGAAACTTTCTGACCTCCTCCAGGACAGTTTCCCAAAACTGTTATGAAGGCAGCAAGATAGAAGATGGATGGAGAGACTGCAGTGCTCTGCCTTTCTCCCCCTGCTGATCTCTGCCACAAGGCAATGCCAACTCAGCTCTGTCCCCTTCCAGTCCCCTTACCAGCTTCTTACTACTACCCTGTCTGTAATTAGACTTCTAAGGTGTCTTGAGAAGGAAAAGAGCTAGAAGAAACACACTGAGAAAACCTGCTGGCTAACCCCAGGAATTAGGTATATTCAGGTCACTGCAGCTCACACAACCTGGCAGCTGAAACGAAGCAGGATCATATACCCATATAATCATACAATCATTCATATTGGAAAAGACCTCGAAAATCCTTGAGTCCAGCCATTAACCCAGAACTACCAAGTCCGCCACTAAACCATGTCCCTAAGTGCCATAACTACACATCTTCTAAATCCCTCCAGGGATGGTGACTCATCAAAGGAAACCCTTTTTCTAAAGCAAAGAAGCCTGAATTAACCAAAGCTTGTTAGAATGAGGGTAAGATTAGTAGCAGTGTACCATTTCTAGAATTACAGTCTTGGCAGAAAAATATTTGTTTAAAAGAGTTCTTTTTGTAAGGAAGTAGACTGCATTATTATCATAACTGTAATAAACCCAAAAGATTTCAATCATACTTTTGTCTGGGAACCCAACTGTGAAATAACGAAATCTCCACAACTTTGCTTTTGGTATGTAAAAGACAACACATATAAATTAATCCTCACATCTTTTCACAGCTAGATTGATGAATAACTATGTCCCAGAGAACAAAAGCAAGACTCCCAAAGACTGGAAAGCAGAGAAGCTGAACTACTGCTCCTTCAAACACCTATTAATCTACGCCAGTGATTGTGAAAAAAGTGGGATGGAGTCCATGGACGACTTAAGACACCAAGGCTGAGGGCAGATTAGTTCTTCTTTTCCAAAAGGTTGTTTGAGTGAGACAGACAGCCTTATTCCCAAACAAAACATGTCCAAGTGGCTATGGACCTTCCATCCACGCCAGCTGAAGCCAGCATGGGTTCCAACTTAAACGTGGAGAGGTCAGCCTTGAGCACTGGTACCAAAGCTACCAGATTGCTGTGAAATGAGCATAAGCCTCTCAGAGCAGAAGTGCCATGGCAGAGCTGTAAACCTGCTCAAAAAGCTTCACCCAGAAGTCAGCACCCAGCTGTGAAAAGGTTTTGTTCTTGAGAAAGAACATTGCTCTGCCAGCCCAGTGTGCTCACACAGAACCTCTGATCAGCTGGAGCTAACAAGATACTTGTTAAGAGAGAGCTTGAGTTAGTCAAGCCCTAGTACAGATATGTGAAAAAATGCAAGATGAGGTCTTTTTAATCTCTCAGTTATATTTTTACATTTGGGCTTCTACTAAGGGGAGAGGGGGGTAAGATCCACAAAGTCTCTTCAGCAGGTATTTAAGACTCCTTGTGATAATTGTACGAATGCAAGTGGTTCTTCCCAGGACTTTGTCATCCTTTTTCCAAGTTTTTAACGGTTTTGGCCTCAGGGTCCCTTACTCTTGAACAACTCCGGTGTAGAAAATACTAGGTATTAGCCCAGTTGTTCTAAGCCCCAGAAGAGGACTATGCTCACTTGCAGAATCCTTGCCATCCCTGTGAGAAATGAACTGCACTTAATAACACAGCATCCAGGTTCAGGATGTGTCTGTAGGCACTATTTCACCAGTATGTTGTTCTGGGGACAGACTTCCACCTGGGACACCATCACTTTGGGTTCAAAGCCTAGGTGTGTGACAGAGATTATTTTGTGGATGTAAAGCCATTTATTGTCTCTGTGCTTTTTATCTGAAATGGGGAGAACTATGTTTCACTTGTAAGAGGCTGAGGTAATATTAATTTGCTGAGGTTTCAGAGGATGAGAGAACTGCATCGGTGCTTAGAAAATTTAGCAGAGTCCCATCTGCATCTGTAAAATGTCTAAGAGATTTTCATTGAGTAGACATCATGTTGGGGTTTTAAATGGAGATGGGCTCTGGTGTGTCTCTGCAAGCTCAGGAGAACAGGTCTCATTCACAAAGCTCTCAGTTCAGGAGGAAATCCTTCATCTTACTTTCTTGTCTGCCTGCAGATGGCTTAAAGACATTACAGAATATTTTTCCTAAGGAAAAAAAAATGCCTCTGCAGAAGACAAGATTTTATAAAGTTGTTTCTTATCAATTGAATTTTGAGTTGAAATTGAATAGCGACTGCCTTAGACCAGTATATGGCTTGTAAAGTGAAAACCCATCAGACAAAATACCTACCTTCTTCTCTGTCTGTCTTGTATTTATTCTTTTTTATGGCCCAGTCAAGACAGGAAACAATAAATGCACTTGTACATTATAAATTTACTTCTGAACTGCTTTCCCAGGGAAGGTTGGTGTAAGCCAAATGTCCCCCTCCTCTCACAATCTTTATAAATGACAGTCTCCTCTCTTTCTGTAGCTTTCTCCAAGACCCACTGCCTGCAGCTCTCTGCTCTGCTGACAGCCTTGGAGAGCAGCATGTCTGGGTGAGCATGGATGTCTCTCCCCAGCTGTGTCACCTGTGCCTACATCCTTGCATGGCACTGACTGCTATGGCTCTCTTCCCCACCATGTGGGAGGGTGGACAGCATTTTAGGAATGAATGTGCAATACCAGACAAGAAGAAGGGGGAATGGCTAAAGCCAGATCTGCCTCAGAGGTCTGTATTTCTTGTCAGTAGCTGGGTTGTATGGGAAGACATAGATCTCCAGGCTGCTCTCTGAAAACAACTGTGATGAATTCAGACCCTCAGTGCTTGTTGCTTGCCAGAAATTCTTGTGAGACTACACCAGACATGAAGAAAGGCAGAGAAACAGCCACAGCTGGACCCTGGCCAGCCCAGCTGGCATGGTGGTGTGTGGGAAGCCCCTGGAGCCTGTTCCAAGGGAGCAGGCTGGTGGGGGAAGCCACTGGCAGCATGACCTGCTTTCCTTCTCCCACACATGGCAATGGCCAGGTTATGGCCGAAGGGGGAGCCAGACCTGGAATAAAAACAGTGGGCGGCACTCATGAGAACTACTGCACCGCTGAACAGCTGGAGATCACTGATGTTTATCTCTATGGGAAACATGGCTGTTTCCATTTTGCCTTCATGTTGTTACACTGTTTGCAAGGAACAGCAACCCCTTCTGAAGATAAACCAGTGAGCAATTGAGCCAGAAGAGCTATACTCTAATTCAAAAGGTTTTGACCTGTTTGTGTATCACACCACAGCTTCCCTGTAAATATGTGTTGTCACAGTGGTAGCTCTGGTACTTCTTTTTGTCAATAGTCTACTGAGAGGTCCCTCGGTGTGATGTGTGCACAGGTAAATTGTGCTGATTAGCACTTCAAGAGGGGCTAGTGAAAATCACATTAGTACTATTTAACAAAAAGGTAAATAAGGAAATCTTTTGGAAGCTGGCAAATATTTGGCATCAGTTGTGTTTCTGTGAACAAACGTTTTTAGAGTGGCTGCTGGTGCCACTGACTATAAAGAGCCATGCCTGCAGGTTAGGAGTAAAAAACTGATGCTGTTAAAAGGTGTAACATAAATATTTTTTTACAACTGATGAACTTGCTGTAATCACACTTTCAGGATTGTCCAGAAGGAATTATATAATTTTCAGGGCAATGAATACAGACCAGACAATTTAGCTAAACCACCTAATTTCTAATCTAAATGCTTCAGTCAGGTATTTTCATCACTAACACTGTAACTGTAATGCTTGACTAAAAAGAAAAGTGGTGGGGCTAAGGGATTGAATGAACCCAGGTTTCTGGAATACATTTATACACCCAATGACCATAACAGCTTGTGTGAGATTGAGACATTTTGTAACCTGCTGGGTCTCACTAATATCATGATAAGAGCAAGATACACAAGTGTTCCTTTGAAAACATGAGCAGTTCTCTATCTTTCTGGATAACTGCAGGCTAATCCTGTAAGGATTTTTAGAGTAACTCCAGGGTGGAAGTTTCTAGGGAAAGAGCCCATTGTACCCAGAGATGGCTCCTGCTATGCTTGTAGGAGTGCATCCTGCAGGCAGCTTCCCAGCAAGAAGGCGTAATTCTAGTTAGAAATGGGTGGAGGCATTGGGATAGAATTAAGGTCAACCAACTTTGAAAAAGGTTTGCATTTTGTAAGAAAAGCTTCTACAATATGTAACTGCCGAGACATTTAATTAAACAGAATCTGTTGAATATCAATAACAGTACTGGCTAGTATTTCTTGACTGTATTATAGCCTTCACAACAAGTATTAACTTCTTTTTCCATAAGCAGGGATAGATTTTTAAAATTAACTACAGCATTTGTTGGACTTCATAACAGTAACTGCATTGCTTGAGCTGCTCTTCTCCAAGGTCAGAAGGAAATTGCCTTCTCCTCACCTACAGTATTGCACTGCTGGCATGGAATATCAGTCATGGATAGGTTTTGTCATTTTCCTCACATGAATCCCAGTCATTACCAAATGCAGCAGTCCAACTGGGGGGCAGAGGGGTGGGATAGGAAACCTGTTTGATCCAGCATAGCAAATACTCTGTTGAAGTTGAGAATCCTTCAAATTCCCACCATCTGAGTCTCAATATTATTCCTGCATATTCTCAGATGAAGGAAAACGTACCACATCTTCACATGTCTAGCTAATTCTAATAAGAATTGAATTAAATTCTAATAAGAATTAAATTCTAATAAGAATTGGTTTCAATCATGATAGAGCTAAAATTGCCGATGTAGATAGTAACTTCAGCTGCAATTTAAATGCTGGAGTCAGAAAAGAGAATTCAAACATCATCTTTTTATCTACTATCTTGGGATGCTGTAGGAAGGCAAGAGAAACCATACAGCTGGAGTATGTGGTTTTCCTCTGCACTTAAAAATCCCTTTATTGAAGTGGGAGGAAAAAAGTAGAATTACAAAATCTGTGTGTTTGATGAGAGAAAATTTGTTTGTGCCTAATCTGGAAAGAAATGAAAAACAGTCCATTGCTGTGGTAAAGTGCTCCTGTATGTCTGCCAAGGTCATTGAATGCATAAACCCAGGGAGAGTACAGATTTTGAAAGAAAGCAGCTCAGCTGTTTCCCCACAGCAGCTCGCTTAGGACTCGGAAGGGTGAGAGAGTTTTCTTGACATTACAAAACTGTTAAATACAACTGAAAATATTTTTCCTACATTTGGCAGTTTGAGATCTCAACAACATATAATGGATCTAGTGATACCCAAGAGATTGTTATGGACAACAAGTCAGTACGTCCGTGGTTTTTTTTCCCAAGATCCTAGGTCTCCTTGCTTCAGAGATCCCACTGAGAGGTTTCTGTGTCGCAGTCTTTCAACAACTGGGCTTGTTGTCAGGCTCTTTGAATTCAGGTCACTCTGTTCTCTGGTTTTTTCCATTTCTGCTTTGCAAAGCAGTGCTATTGAGCAATTCAGAGCACATGCATGGGTTAAGCCCCTCAAAAGTCTCTTCTTCCAGCCAACACCTTTCTCCTTAAGTGACCCATATGATTTCAGAAGTTTTTCTGGAATTGAAGAACATCAGGGTGTCAAAACATAAATGTGCAGAGAAAAAAAAGTTCTGTTTCAATGCACCCAGGTTGTCTCCTGTGTGCAACTGCCTAAGTGCCTCTTGGTACATCTGGCTACCTGCTACAGACTCCTGAATGTCAGGTAAATATTTGGAGATGAGAGCTGTGGTGTCACAGCATAGGCTTCTAGCACTGTGTTGGGAAGCCTGAGTGTTTCAGCTGCATATCCTGAGACACACAGAAGTCCTGGTCTCACTCCATTGGTGGGGGTCTCGGCTTTCAAGTTGTTTGTTCCTGGAGAAACCAGAGAATATCCAGTGGAAGGTTAACAGGAGAGTCCCAGTAGGATGAATCCTGTAATGAAGGGTTGGGCTTCTTTAGTCTGGTGAAGAGAAGGCTGGGGGGATTCCAGTAGGAGCCTACAGCTTTTCAGAATCACAGAATCATGCAATGCTTTGGGTTGCAAGGGACCTTAAAGATCACCCAGATCCAATCACCCTGCCATAGGCAGGGACAGCTTCTACTAGTCCAGGTTGCTCAAAGCCCCATCCAATCTGGCCTTGAACAGTTCCAGGGACCAGGCATCCACAGCTGCTCTGGGCAACCTGTTCCAGTGCCTCACCATCCTCACAGTAAAGAATTTCTTCTTAACATCTAATCTAAACCTACTTTCAGTTTGAAGCCATTCCCCTTGTCCTGTCACTACATGATCTTGTAAATAGTCTCTCTACATCATACTTGTAGGCTTCCTTCAGGTACTGGAAGGCCACAGTTAGGTCACACTGAAGCCTTTTCTTTTCCAGGTTGAGTAATTCCAATTGTCTTAGCCCTTCCTCATCAGAGATGTGTTCCACCCCTCTAGTCATCTTGGTGGCCCTCCTCTGGACTTGCTCCAACAGGTCCATATCCTTTCTGTGCTGGGACCCCAGAGCTGGATGCAGTGCTCCAGGTGGGGTCTCACCAGAGCAGAGCAGAGGGGCAGAATCCCCTCCCTCACCCTGCTGCCCACACTGCTTTGGATGCAGCCCAGGGCACGTTTGGCTTTCTGGGCTGTGAGTGCCCATGGCTGGGTCATGTCCAGCCTCTCATCCACCAGCACCCCCAAGTCCTTCTCAGCAGAGCTTCTCTTGGTCTGTTCGCCCCCAGCTCTCGTTGAGACAGGGGATTGCCCTGGTCAGCGTACTCCACCTTGCACTTGGTCTTGTTAAACCTTATGAAGGTCCACTTCTTGAACTTGTCCAGGTCCCTCTGGATGGCATCCCATCTTTCAAGCGTGTCAACTGCACCACTCGGCTTGGTGTCATCTGCAAACTTGCTGAGGGTGCACTTCATCCCTTCGTCTATGTCAATAATGAAGATAATAAATAGCACAGGTTATTTAAAATAAGCAATATTACAAAGATGATGCAAACCCTTTGTAGTGGCAGACCATATGACAAAGGGCAATAGCCACAAGCTCTGTGTTTGGTGGTTCAGGACAGGAATTAGACAAGACACCTTTAGTGAGGTGAGAGTGCAGCACCAAAGCATAATATCCATGAGCTTTTCGATATTTAGAAGTATTAGACAAAGCCATGAATTCATGCAGTGTTGGTGATAAACATACTTTTAGAAGGAGTTTGAACTAGAGAGGTCCAAATGGTGCCTTCTGACCTACACTTCCATGAATCTGTGGTGATTTGAAAGCTTCTAGGAGTCCTGCTCTTCAGATAAGCAAGATCACAGACAGGAACAGCTTATTTATCTTTCAGAAACAGATAAACAATCCCCACTTCTCCTCCCAGGACAGCTGTACTTTTTCCCTCTCCTTCCTCAGGTTGCATACTTGCTGAATTTCCTGTCTGTGAGAACTTCAGAGAGGTCTCAGCTTTGTCCTGTGTTGAGATAGCAGGCATTTCACATCTGCAGGTTTCCATGGGACCACATTAAGAACCTTGTCACCCTGAGTAAATCACTATCATAGCCAGGCAGGCAGATGCAGATAGAGAGCTGAGATTACCAGCACAAACCTGCCCCAGTATTCATTGAACTGTTTCACTAGCTGGGCCAGCATTCCCAGGCATGTCCCCTTCCAAACACCCCAGCTCTCCAGGTAGGATTGTTCTTAGCTTCAGTGTATCATGCCTCATCCAAGAGGGAAATTGGAGCCCCGATCTCTGTCTCCCCTTCTGGTGCTGCAGAAGCACACAGGCTTATCCCCCAGAATCAGGCCTGCCATTAAGAGTATTTGCAACAAGCTCTGCAAAGTTGCCAGAAAACCTTGCTGCTGCCTGCACTTTACTTCAAACAAATTGAAAGGTTTGTCTGTGATTTTTTTTAACCACTCAGCAGCAACAGCAGCACAGTCTGAGCATGTAAAACAGCTCCACTGAGCACATCAGCTGAGTCACTGCTTTTTACCACAAACCCCTCACAGCAGAAGCTGGAGAAATCAATAACACTGTGCAGCTTAGTAAAAGTGCTGAGGCTGTGCAAGGTCCTTGTATAGAAGCACACCAAGCGTTCATAGCAGGAAAAGCACCTCACCTCATTAACACTGGGAAAAAGCCTTTAAGTTTAATTCACCAGACACACCGAGGTGCAGCCTCTGTGATGAGAGAAAGTGATGGCTGAAGAAATACAGGAAGGAAGTGACACCACCAGAGGGGGAAAAGATCAGTTTTATCACCGAGCCTTGGAATACTGTTTATTGCATTCTGTATTCATCTCTAGTCTGAACACACAGCCTGCATAAATACATGGATCCTGAACAGTGGCAAAACACGAGCTCTTCTTAAAGTGTAATACTCAGCTGTTTGAGGGCAGGAGTACCACACGGGAGCTGAATGTCCTCTCCATTTGCAAGTCACCCTGTAAATCCCTCTATTTCTGGGAGACCATGTTCCCATTATCCTCTGTGGAAGGGATAACAAGATGCCAAATCCCACACAAGTAAGGGAGGGTATGCTACTCTCACCATCTACTCTCAGCCTGCAGCATTGCCAGTGGCAAGAGTCAAGACTCAGGATAACAGCCTGTTCCAAGTCTTCTTAAATACACACACACATCCACATGTACATGTACACCCTAGCTTGCATTCTGCATTCTACAAATCTCCTCTAAGAAACTTGCCTGTAAGTATTGGCCAGGCATGCTGCTCCTTCTTTGATAACTCTGTGACACTCTGCATATTACAGTGATTTTTGTCTTGCCTGCTCTAAAATTTGGAAGAACTGCTGAACATTTCACCAGAGTAAACATATTAAAGCATAACACTAGCTATCCACTACACATTTCTTTGCTCTAGAGGCAAATTTATATGAAAATGACCAAGTGTCTCTTTCGATACACAGGTTTTTTCCATCTTGCATCAACATAGCACTTAATTTCACTTTTTCGCTCTTCTCTGTTTTAACTTTAATCTGTGAAAAGGCAGAGACTCCATCCAGAAGAGTAAGACTTTCCACATCCAGTAAGCAGATGTTCTTTGTTTGAAACCATATCCCAGCACACACTCAGCTCTTATCTGCTAACATCTTGTGACTATATTCACAAGGTTCTTCTAATTATTACAGTACCTTCTTTATTCAGTTATGAGACTGGTCCATGGGAACTTGAGTGCATTCCACAGGGCATTTGAGCTCTCTGACGTTTCAAAGTCTGTGATTCCTGCAGCAGCAGCCCTGACCTCCCCCTTGAAAGCTTTTAGGGCTGAAGAAAGCAATTACAGCTGTGCAGGAAAACCAGGTAGGTGCAGTCTAAAGATGTGCAGTCTAAAGACAGCCATAACTGTCCCTGGGGTGAGCTAAAACATCGTCTCCTTCAAAGAGGCCACTGGAACAGTACCACAGCACCCAGGAAAGACTGGTCTGTCTTTCTTCACTTTTCACATCTCAGTTTAGCTGCTAAGATCTGAGGAATACAAACAGGGTGCTGTATGCATACACAGGCCATGATAGTGTTGGTTTTGCGAGGGTTGAGCTGACCTTTTGTGTCTGACATTTTTGGTTTGAAAGAAAACAGTGGTATTTGCCTTATATGATATGTAGACTTTCAAAACCATTCAGCTTCTCTACTGTGTGGTGATATTGAATCCATGGTCTGCAAAATACAACACTTCTCAGCTGTTGAGAATGAATCTGTAAATGGCAAAGAAAAGCCTGATGGAATAATAAGGGGTAGTGTAAAGCAGAAACATCCACATGCCTTCTCTGGATCTGAATTACTTCCCTTACTAGCAGACACTGGAATTTATTTGCTCTCTGACAATTATGAGGAGAAGTCAAAGAGCTGAGTAAGGCCAAGATGTATGCAGCAAGACAGGAATAGTACCCTCATCCCATGTTATAAATAAATCTACTTTAAACAAAAGGTTTATTTTAACATCTTTCTTTGGCGTAGGTAACATAACAAACTCATAAAACCAAAACACACCTGGAGTTATTAATCATATTCTCTTCTGTTCAAAATGTTTATCTACAAAGAAAAAAGTAAAAAACACCTCATCACATAGAAAAGGCAGGTGCACCCATAAAGGTCTCCTGCTTCCCACCTCCACTGTCCCCTTAGCATGAGGCAAACACCAAACCTGATACCTCCAGTTTCATGGCCTGTAACTTCAAATTCTTTCCAAAGTAAGCAACCGTTTTAAAGATTTTAAATTGCTTCCTACAATAAGGGAGCCACTGCCTGGCACAAGCTGGGGACATTCCACTGCTCCTGCTGCATAACCCACTGCTGCACAGGCGTGGTGGCTAGGAGAGGATTCTCTTCATCCAATTTCTTTGTACTAAACTACTTTTCACCTTTTCAGGCTTGACTGGACAAAGATTTACAGTCCACACCAGGAGAACCCAGTCTGGTGAGGCCCACAAGTAGCCAGACCAACTGAGCCCTTCATTTACTTCCCTACAAGAAACTGTGTGAAAAACTTCGTAGCATAAGGTGAAAAAAGCAGTGAAGGTATAATTCAAGATAACACCTTAGAGACTTATTACTGGGCCAAAAGAGGACATCTGGGATGTAACGCAGTGATTTATCCTGCTTGGGGATAAAGAGACAGCAGGGTGATGTTCCTCCATCATTAGATATGTTAAATATGATGTTGTAATGGTTGATGTCATCAGAGCATTAGCACTACAGGGTAGAGAGTCCTTAGCAAATCACTTTGTAAAGTCAGCTGTCCTGGGGTAATCATTCTTCACTGTGTATCTTCTTGCACTCTTCTGTTCTGCAGAGGCAACAGTGCAGCTCTTATCCTTCTCTGCAGTTTTCCCCACTATTTCTTCATTTTTGCTTTAAAAGCTTTATCAAATACTTCTTCTCCTGCCCTCTACATAGACTCAGTCTCCTTTTTTTTACAGACAAGAAAATCAAACTTGCACTACAAAGGAGGTCTGTTCTTTTGGGGGTTTTTTAATGGCAAACCTTTCAGTAATAGGCAAGGCATCTGATGGTCTGTAGGCTTTCAAAGCTACTCACAGCTAGCATTGTTAAGTTCCTGCCAATCCACATTTGTGCTGACTGACCAAACAAAGTTTCTTCTCTATTATTGTATATTTGCCTTTGGAGAACCATCTCCAGGAGGGTTCTGTGAGGCTCTAGACCCACACTGGAAGTCATTCCTGACATACAGTACCAAGACTGGCTGCAGACGGAAGAGCTACAAGTGGGTAAAACACAGCACACACCGCAGGGTAACAGTGAAACAATTGTGACTATCTCACAAGTGGCAATTCTGAGCTCATCAGCAATCTTGCAAGAGGGACTGAGGTTTCTGAGAACGCACCCCTCTCTATCTCCCTACTGCCAGCCTCGGTGGTGTGTCCACAAAGTCATCTAAGTGTAAGCACACATGCTTGCAGAACATCTTCGGCCTTGGGATGATGGTTTGAACTGGCTTTTTGAGCAGGGGCCAGACTACAGTCATTTGTACCATGAAGGATGTCTAGGGGTTAAAAGCTACTGACTGAACTGTGGAGAATTCCCTGAAGGGAGGGATTGCCTGTCTCACAGCACTGGCTGAGGATGAAAGCTGGGCAAGCATGCTGTTTGGACATTTGTCCGTGCTAGTTCTTTTTATTCAAAGGAGTTTTTGAGCTATCAACCTGCACGATTTTGTGACGTGTTCATGGAATACAGTGTACTGAAATTTTATCTACAGTGATATAATTGTTCTTCTGGTGGGAAGATCCTCCATCTGTCATGCCTTTCCTCCCAAGTCAGGGTGAGTCCTGGTGGAAAGCTGGAGGTCCTACCAGCGGAAGAGAAGTTGGCTCTGTCCATACAGTCAGAGCAGCACTATGCTGAACCTGCCCAAAACGTGAAACCTGCCCATCTTTGCATGTATGTCCTGACACTGACAACCAGACTAAACCATTTTCCCCCGACTGAGTAATACTTCTCACAAAACGGTGATCTCAGTTGGTACTGAATTAATTTGATTCAGAAACTTGGTAGGAAAATTCTCAGTGCAGTTACCAGACTCTAAACTGTTCTGTACTTAGTGACAGTGGGATAATCATTGAGGTGATTAGGAATTTGTTTTTTATTTTGTATTAGTATTTTGTTTATATATGTTTATGTATATGTGCCAAATACTTGAAAATAGATGGTGGACGCTAGGATCCCTAAATTGCACCTGTACAATTCATAAAAGAATGTGACCACTGTGCCTGCACAAATTTTCTCTACCCACAGTGGAGCACCACCTGTAAGTAAAACTATAAAGGATGGAGTCATCAGTACAGAACTTACCTGAGGCTAGGTTGGGAAAAAATGATTTGAATGAAACAAAAATGAGCTCTTTCCTTATTCCTCAGTAAAATAATTTTTCATTTCAGATCCAATGAAATATTCTATTAAAAAGATTTAATTGTGGAAGGACAATGTAAACCGGTTTTTTTAGTAAATTAACTGTTCAGCAAACCAACCATCATCTTTCCAATAGCCACTTACAAACAGAGTATACAGAAATGGTGATAGGAATACCTAAATTAAATGGGCTTGTAACTTGGGTAGTATTTCTACAGGTCAGTATCTCCCTAGGGAAGAAAACAACCAAACAATAATAGTACAAAATGAAACTGTCAAAGAGTAGAGATTTTCAGTTTCACCAACCTTTATTTTCTCAGAAAATTGTTTTAAAATAGAAAAATTCTAGAAATTAAAAGTGTATTCATTATGAAATGATTTTGCATTAACTTGATAAACAATAAAATAATGGTATGAAGACTTTTCTGCCCTTTGAGGAATGCACTCCTTATTGAGTTTAATATGATAATAAACCATTGAGAGCCTACTGAGCTAGGTAATAAATGTAGCACAGCAATTTAAGAGTTCATTTCTGTGGCTCAATAATAGTTTCCAGAGGTTTTTTTATCTTAGTAGGGTTTTTATGGTTGTGCAATTGTAGTAATTGAAAGTAGATTAAAAAAATTATTCTCCTCCAGTCCTTTCCAGGAGAAAAAAAAAAGAGATGAAATCTGTATGATGTTTCATCTGGGAAAATGTGGAAATATAATTTTCATATAACATAATGGTTACTATGCTTGTACCTGCAATCTCATTATTATAGGGAATATGTACAAAATTTAAATTAAATTGGACATGCTCTTCTGGTTTGTACACCCGTTCCCACCAGCATAGGCAGTGAAGGGAAAAAATACACCTGGCACCCATGTGAGCAGAGGGAGGGGTGTCCACCAGCACAGCTTCACCTATGTGTGAAGTATTAATCCTCCCTTGAGCAGCACCTGCCTGTCTCTGATGACAGGAGAAGCTGTGCTGGTGCCAAGGCCTCTCCCAAGCTATGGCAAGGTGTAGCCTAGTTTTTGCAATGGGAACGTGCAAGGGAAGCACATGGGGCTGGGAGCTCGTGTGCTAAATGGTGAAGAAAGTGCAGACGATTTTCATGCTGAATACAGGAGAGGAAAAAATAATAATGTCGGAGGCTAAAGAGTGTGAATAAAAATTTTTACAAGGGAAGGTGATATCAGGAGGCTGAAGGTGGTTAGGGCAGCTTGGGGAAGCTCATGTGCAACAGAGGTGTGTTTCTGGATCCTGCCAGAGTTGGATGGGAGAAAGGTGGCAACACCACAGGCAGAAGGTGCACCCTCTTGTTTCCAGCTTTGACTGAAGACACTGGACTTTGAAGAAAATGGGAGTTCAGAGCCAGAAATTGTAGATCTGTCAAGAGGAGAAGAAAGGTGAATTTTGGCAGAGGAAGTAGAGATACCATCTCAAGCAAGATGATGTGTAGCAAGTGAGAGAAGGCAGACAGCATCCTCACAGACACAAGAGGTCAGAATTATGTGGAAAAAAATGGAACAGAAGGCTTAGATAACACAAAAGCTTGAGAAAAAAGAAACATCTGACTGGAGATAGGTAGCCACAATACTTAAGCCAGAAGGGCTGAAAGAGAGAGAGCTTGTGCTGCTGTGATATTACACACCTGTGGCAGGAGAGAGGCATGTGAGTCAGAAAGGCAAGGATGCTGCAGGTGAAAGAGCTGCAGATGAATGGGATGGAAAGGTGGGAAACCTTACATTTCTTATATGAAAATTTGATTAGATGTTCCAAGTCCTTCTGCTTTTCAACTATGCTGGAGAAGGAATTATACACTGCCATGTCTCAGAAACGCATAGTGGCATTAATGAAAGATGATCTCTAGTGTGCTGTGTCCTGCTAGGAGCGTGCAGGAGCCTCATACCAAGCCCAGTATCTTGGCAATCTTTGAAAAAACACAAAGAAAAGACATTAAACCCAATGACTTTATAATGCTGGTCAAGGATTTGCCAAATTTCATTCATTCTATAAATAAAAATCCTGTTATCTGAGCCACGGTGACCTCTGAAATGAAGGAGACAGGGATATTGACAGAGGAAAAATTCTCTGATGCTACATATGCATGAAGGGACTCTGGCTGTATCAGCATTGTGAGCTGGGATAATGGACTCTCATGGCACAACAGAGCAGGGGTCACTCGCTGAGAGCAGGATGGGGATGGAGTTGCCATCTGCACATTCCTGATTCTCTTCATGATAATCAGCCCATTTTTCAAAACATACTTTGCATGCAAACGCGTGTGCTTAGCATTTATATTAGCAACATATGTGTCATTGTTTGAGCTGCAAGCTCATTAGCAGCTCGATGTGACGTGCCACCTGAACAGAATGAAGCTTGCGGAGACTAAAAGGTACAGAAAAATGGCTGAGGGCAAAGTAGACAGTGGCAAACAATAATATCTAAAAGCAGGGAGAGTCATACTTTTAATTTACCATGCATTTTGATCGATGGCTCTAACAACCCCGCTTTTAAAGGCGTACAAAGAACAGTCATGTCCTAAAGGCACTGGCTGTGAGCACAGAGTCTGGATTACGCTTAGATGGATCAAAAAATCAAACCAAGGCAAGAGCAGGAAAAAGAAGACAGTTGAATCCCTGAAGCAGCACTGACATTTACATGTGACAAGAAGGTGGGAGAGGTACTATAAAAAAATGCAACTACTACTGTAGATGATGATTATTAAAATATCCAAGGGCATAGATTACGTCTATACTAGTCGCACTTGTGACTGAAAATCATGAAGGATCAGTATGGATGTTGCTAGCAGACTAAGACAGATGTAAGGTAAACTGCATGGACAACATCCCTAACACTTAATTGCAATAGAAAGTCTGGCTTTGTAGAGAATCCTCATCTGTTAAATAGAGACTGATTTATTGAAGTGACTTTCTCTGTCTGTGAGGGTCCTCAGAAGGAAGCTGACGATGATTTAAGTACTTAGATGTATGCACAAGCCACCAAGAAAGGAAAAAAAAACAGTGCCAAGACTGATGCTGTTTTCTGGAGCAGAGGACTGCTTTTGTGCTTAAGCCTGGCTGGACTTTGTCTGCTTTGTTTAAGAAAAGCATAATGGAGTGGATTTGAATTAGATATGAAAAGGTGAAAAAGGACTTCTACTCAAATTAACATGACACATCCCCATGTGAGGCAGAGCTGTGAGGTAGATCTCCTTACACCTTTTCCTTCTGCTGAGCACATGAAAACTGTTTTAGTCTCTGCAGATCCATTTCACTAAACAACAAGCTCGAGTTTAGTCACCGTTGCAGCCAAGGAAACTCAAATCAGCTGCATCTGAAACAGATTATAAAATAACATCTTGTAAATAAATATTCTCCTCCCCAGATCCCAACCCCCTGTTCTTCAGATTAGGTGCTTTCTTTCAGTCTTGTCCACAGACCGGAAACTTTTACTGACTTCCTAATTGCAACAAACTTTACACAGTTGGGGAAACTTCTTTCTTTCCATCACCTTTGAGGTCTGGCTGCATTTCTGTGCTTCCTGCCCTACTCAGAAACCTCCAGCCCCTCAGTGTGGCAGTCTCCCTGATGCAGAAACTGTCCCTAAGTAGACCAGCCCTGGATCCACAAACATTCCCTGCTGCTGCCTTCTCTCCCTCCCTGCCGGGGCTCTGACTGTCTCAAGTGCAGTAGCCCAGACTAATCTTGTAGCAAAATATATAGTACCTGCAGCACAAATGGGGAGCACACAAGTAAAACCCATCATGCCCTTGCCACGTTTCAGTTGATCTGAGAAGTTAAACCAACACAGAAACACAATATCAGAAGGGTAATCAAGATGAGCCCTCGTCTGCTGCATCATATGGGATAATACTGTACAATATATGGAATATAATACATCACATAAACCAGGGAGTCCACGGATGCTGCAATCTGTGAACAAAACTAATTGAAGAACAAGTAAAATTATACACCCAACACACGTGCATTCAGCAATGGGGCAGAACCAGAGGAACAGCACTGCCAGAAAGTGGGAGTAGGAGTGTGGTGCTTGTCTTGTGGAGACACTAATCCTAACATTACTAATACATGAGAGTACTGCAACGTGGAATAATAAAGGGTGAATATAAACATGAAAAAAAACCAACAGTGAGAACAGATGGTAATCAATACACAAGGGGGGAATCAACAAAAAACTAGTTTGGATACTGAACTGTGGCTACAACTGAGCTGGTTTCTGAGCCCAGCTAAACCTGAGCTGGTTTCTGAGCCCAGCTAAACCTGAGCTGACTGCTGCCTGGCGCCTAAAATACCTAAACACAACATCAAAACCAGGTTGGCATTGGCCTATTCCTCCTCCTCCAGGCAAACTGAGTGTTCATTACTTCAGGCACACATGCCCGTGTACATAAACACACACAGAAGAAAGTTGTTTTGATTAAGTCACCTCCTTTCATTTTTCCACATACCATTCTTCTGCATGACCATAACATTCCAACCAGCCTGTAATTCCAGTTTAGTGGCAATTACCACAGGTATTTGTTGACATTTCTCCACCTTTTGTGTGCAAACAGGTTGCTTTGCAGTTGTATGGATAACTAGATCACCTCACAGTTGCAAGCTGCCTTTGGAAAGGTTGGAACCTGTGAAGTCTGATTGAGTTTGATATTGTTATTATCTTGGCTGTACAGTCAGTGTATCTCAATACCAGTGAATTCAAATGTAATACAGAAATGAAAATACACCATAATAACAAAGCCATCTTATATTCCACTATGACTTATTTTTTCCGTTACTCATCACATATTTGTGTTTTATGCTTAGCTTCTTTTCCCATAACATCTAATCAAATTTTGTTTTATTTTTTTTTTAGGTCTCATATGGGTGTCACTTAAACTGAAACCGATTAAGAAACATCTGCAGACAACACAACAGTGTCAAGTGTGAACAATGAAATTTCTTCTACGAGAGGAGAGCAAGTAGAGCACACTCTCAACAAGTCTGGGAAAGCTCTGTCCAAACAAAATCCATGTTTATGGCCTCACTGGAGCTCCAGTGTGCTGCAACCTGTCTCTCAAGAGCACTGTAAACCAAGACAGAGTTGACCCAGACACTGCAATCAGCAATACTAATTAAGTTTTGAACACCATCAGCTAGTCTGGTTTAGGTACAGTGTTCTTGTAAGACATAGGAACATAAAGCAATGATTGCTTGATTATGAAGAAGATATTTTACTTTAAACTGATCTTTTTTTTCTTTTTTTTTAATTCTCAAGAATTCACTAGAGAGCCTTGTAAAGGTTATACAGAGACATTTTGCCTATCTCTAACCCAATTTCATTTCTTTTATGCTTCATCTCAAGTCACTGGAATTGTCATGTTTCTTTATGGGATAATTATAACAACCCTGTAAGGTTTTATTATCTTAACACACTGGTATATACTCTCAACCCTAACTCTAGTTTAATATGTATTTTTAAATAATTAATATGTAGCCTAGACAAGCATGTGGTGCAGCAGAGAAATTAGAAATCAGGAGTGTCTCTGAGGGAAAGATGTAGCCTGTCCACATTACAGTCCTTCCCATAAGAATGGCCAAGAGGGGTTAGACTCAAAAAAATTGGTACCATCTCATTGCTGGCTCCTTCCTGCTGGTAAAAGACTTTTACACAGTGTTGTCAACCTGAAGAAACAAAAATATAGGAGATGAGGCTTCCACATCAGGAGATTGATCACGCTGTTAAAAAAAATATTAGGAAAGGGCTGGAGGTTTTTGTGTTTGCAAGTGTGAGGATAAGAAAGTGTTTTTTCCCTTTTCTCTTTATGCATGATGAGCTTCTCACAGGTCTAAGGAAAAGAAAAAGAAAAAAAAAAGAAAAGAAAGAATTTGGGTATCTGAAAACACCATGACAGCATCCAACCCAGCCCTGAAACAGCCAGCTCTGTGCTGCTGTGTGCTCTAGATGGCACAGCCCAGGGGACAGCACTGATGAATTGCCAAATGTCTCAATGCAGTCTGCAGTGGTGCATTTTGCAGCAGACCCTGCAAAAGCCATGCTACTGCCCCTCACTTTGTGTAGCTGGGGGCACGCTGGGGCAGGGGCAGATCCAGGAGCTGCAGCGTTGACCTGCCTGGAAGGAGCTGACTGAGACCATCATCTGTGGCTCACAGTGAACCTGTTGTTTGTCATTTTTCCTGAGCAGAGATGGGAAGCTGTTACAGTTTGGTAAGAAAAAATAACATCTCCCTTTTCTTTATCAGAAGCAACAGACTCTGGCATGACAGGCTCGTACTCCACAGGCTCATTTTTCCTCAGGCAATGGTACCTGAGCTCCTGGTCCCACTGGTATGGCCACAAAACAAGTCCTTAATTATAATAGAAAGCAAAAATAATAGTAGTTATTATTTAAAGACAACGTAAGATGAAGGAACACAAGTGCCACAGATGAAGCAAACACCTGAGATGAATATCTCAGTATTGCCTTGCAGCACTTCCCAGGAGGGGGAACAGCCTTTATCACACCACCAGTTAATGGGGGCATGATCAATGACAATAGTGCCTGTCACCTTTCACTAAATTCACCACCAAGATCTCTGATATTTTTTCAGAGAAAGAAAATTTGGATTGGTTCAGTAAGAACTGATTGAACTGAAAAATTTTCACATGGGGCATCTGCAGACACTACAAAATCTGAACAATACCATCCAGAAACAAATGGAAGGATGCTTTATGATCTAAGTAAATGTCAATGGATAAAATTAATAGCTCATTTCATTATTTTTTTAATTTTCCCCTTTCTCTTTGCCATGTAGCTATGGGAAATGCCCATCCATACAGACATTCATTTTAATAAAGTCTTCTTCCTTTTCTGTTCTGACATATCTCCTTATGTCTCCTCTCTTGCAATCTTGCTATCTCTGCAGCAAGTTCTTTAAAGCAGTTTCTAATTTTATCTTGAGCTGTGAAGTTTTTGAAGATTCTCTGTTTGAAAAAGACTGCGATAAAAAATAGGCTGAACTGAATAAATAGTTATTCTAACATTTTGATGTCTCATGGGTTCAGAACACGGGGGTAAGAGGAGGTTCTGAAAAACGGCGAATGTATTAAAACTCCCTCACTGTTTTCCTTCTGAAACACAGGGCTTTAGGTCATGCAACCTCCTTAACCTGGGTCAGCTCCATCACAGACGTCTGTGCAGTCCTTGTGATGCACCACCCCAAGAAAGAGAAGAAAGAAAGAGAAGAAACAGGCCAAGAGGAGATGAGTAAGAGGGATTGGGTCTTAGGCTTCTGCTCGATGCAGCTGCAGGCACATGAACGGTGGAAATGTCTACAAAGGAATAAGCCATAATTGTAGCAACAAGCCATGTCTTGCTTTGCTGTGGAAGAGTTGAGGAAATAGTTTTATTGGTTTTTGCCAGTGTATGTCTGCCTTTAGATTAAGAATAATGCTTACCTGTATTTACAGAAACACTCTGAAACTGCAAAACACTGCAAAAATAGGGATGTTCCTAAAATTCTTAATAATGTGCATTGGATGGGTGGCTAATATTTGCGTTGTCTTATCAATAATAAATTTAAATAGGTAACATTGGTCAGTTATTTTGCTAAAGCAGCTTGGTGGTGGGCTTGCTTTGTGTTTTTTTAAACTTAGGGGGTGCTCACTCAAGAGGTAATTCTTCACTGATTGACACAGAATACTGTGTACAATGCAATACATTTAATATGGGGAAAAAATCTAAAATGTAGCTTTTGTGCAACTTGGTAGGCATTGTGCTGAAACTCGTGTACTCCAAAGGACCCTCTCAAATCCTGCAAACCTATTAAACAAAATTACTCCACTATTTCTCAAGAAAATAATCAGATATAGTCTGAAGACTATTTGGGGGATAAGTTATTTCCTTTTTTCATATCCGAATCATTTTATCCCAAAGTTAGTAGCTGTCTTCACTTTTAGTGTTTTCCCCAAACACCTTTCAATGTTGTCTGTGGGAGCAGTCACAAAGCAATAGAACCATGCCAAACATATTGATTACAGAGTAAAATGGTTACCCTGGCAACTAAAAATCCTAGGAAAGCTCTTTAAACTTCCTTCTGTTCTCATGTGACTTCTTTTTATATACTTCTTTCCTTGGATGGTTTGAGAAATCATGGATATAAAAGTATTTGCTCTGAATATACAGCAATGGAGGAAAGGTGATTCATGCCTAGATTATTTATTCCACTAGGAATATAACTACCCACATTCCTGCCTTAGTAATGCATCACTTGCATAACGGGTAGGCAATTTTTGTAACTTGGGGGGAAGAGTAACCCTCTCCCACTAATTTCTAAATCTATATTCAGATGTGACCTAAGAAACAAATCCAAGGACTAGAATGTCCCTTAAGTTCCAAGGCAAACAAAATTAACATTGTGAAAGAATTAGAATTCATGTGGATGTCAAAAGTTTGCTCTGCTCTGTACAGAGGAAAGGAAATGATTGCACTCTCTCTATGAGTTGTTTTGAACAAATGGTGACCAGGTGTGACAATAGTGACCTAACCAGAGGAGCAGCAGGGTCCAGAGCTGGTGGTAGTGGTTGCTCAGGCTCATTCTAGGCACAGCCTGCTGGTGCCAGGATATTTAAAAGCATTGAACAAACTCATGAAGCTTAGCTGGGAGCAAATTTGGATGTCTCTTTTCTCTGACTCCTGCTTGGTTCAACCCCAGACACACAGAAGACTCTCTGCTTACTGCTCAAGCAATCCTCATGAACAGGCTTAGCCTCTCAGCCTTTTAATATTTCAGAAGGAATCGCCCTTGCAGGCATTAAGCAGATGCTTGTTGATCCATTCATTTGTAAGCAGGAACAGTAACTGGACTATGAGGAAAGGGGAAAACATGTAACAGTGATTACATTAAGGTTTGGGGGTTTGTTAGAAGAAGGGTGTCCAAGCCATCAATTCAGAAAACAGGCCACTACTATTCAGGCTTTGATATGCTGATTTTTCTTTCTCTGAACAAATGGTGGTAGGTTGTTTTTAGGGTTTTTTTTGTCCTCTATGCTGGCTTTCCAAATAAAAATGGTTTTGAAAAGCTGCAATTACAGAGGTTACAAATAACATGCAGCAACACAGCTGGCACTGGAACATTTCCAGAACATAATCACCTGTTGTGCCATGATGAGGGCCCATTATTTCCAGTGGGGTCCGACAGATCTGTTGTTAAAAATGTCATCTCTTAATGGAGCAGGTCTGGGATTGTCTGAGCCCTAGCCTGCTTTCTTATGTCAGTTTGTGTTAAGGAGGTATGTTATTCCTTTGAATGATGGCTTTTTATTTGTCCCAGACTTGTATTGTCAGTAGAAGGCTGAAGAAAATGTGATTAAATTACATGGAACCATAAATTAGCTTGCAGTGAAAAGAAATGACACAATCAAAACTTTCCAGTAAACATAATCCTAAGAAGAACTGAGTATGGTCTAAAGTGTGGGGAAAAACAGAGTGGTTAATTTTTATAGGTGGAATATTACTTCTATGCAACAAAAGGCAGTTCTCTAACTCCCTTTATTTGAACAGATCTTTGCCTTGTGTTGTTCTTTGTATTCTCAGGGGTTTTTTTGTCTTGAGAAGAAAAGCTTTGCTAATGTCCTTTTAATAATACCCAGTCTCCTTTAATTATTTTTTTTCTGATTGAAAAATGCAAACCTCTCTACCAAGACATCAGTATTTGTCTCACATACAAGAATCACTGTCACTTCTATAAGCAGATTTCTGCTGAGTTATAGAAAGATAACAGCAAGCACTAGAATTTTGACGTGTTCCAGTCACCGGACTTAATGGTAACATTAAATTGACATACTTCTTAGGGAAAGGAGGGAATCCTCAAAGGAAATATGGTTCCACTTTTCTGTAACTGTCATCACTTTCCTTTGCATGGCACTGATTTGGGGAAGTTGGATCAAAACAGTGTAGTCAGCCTCAGGATTACATCCCAGCCTGACTGATTTTGCTGCACAAGTGGGGCAGAGCACGCTTCTGATTGCACTCACAGTCATCTGCAGCTACAACAGAGCCCAGACTGCTGTTGAGACCTCTGTCTATCTGCCAGAATTCCCAAGGGAACATTGTCCAGTTAAAATGGGAATATGAAGACTGTTCGTCATTAAATACCAGAAGTTTGTGAGATTTTTCCCATTTATGCTTGGCAGCAGCCAAGCTTATTGCACTAAACCCTATGCATTTTTAATCCTGTCAGCTCTGAAGACTGGTGTGGTCTCAAAAGCCAGGTGAGCTTATCTCCCCTGCAGCATGGGAAGGTCCCCTGATGCCGCAGATATCCCATACCGCAGGAAATCGTGCCAGATGTCTGTGCCAAAGGCTGAGTTCCCAGAGCAGCTCTGCCCTGCTTGGCCTCTGCCCTGCTGTGCAGGCTCCCGCCCCTGGGCGAGCTGTGCCAGCCGTGCCGGCAGACGGGGCTCAGCTGCAGGGACAAGCAGCAGCCACTGCGGATAAAGGGTTTGCTGCCAAAGGTCCTCCCCCGCGCATTTGGCACGGCACGATTTGTGGAACCACAGCAACTTCCTCAGCCTCTGTCAGCCCTCCCAAAGCTTGGGCCAGGAAGGATTTGCATGAAGGTACCCTGGTGCAGCAGAAACCCATAGCTCCATGTATGCATTTAGGATGGGTTTTGTGCTTTATCACTCACTTCCCCTCGTTTCCTCTTCTTTCTGTGGATTGCTAAGAGGACTCTGTGTGACCGGGAGCTGACCCTTTAGGCGCTGTATCCTATGGGGCATTCACAGCAGCCGCTGGGATGGCCACGTGTCCCATGGGGTGGATCTTTAAAAAGAAGCTCCTCCAGGGCAGTTATGGGGAAGAGATGCTCCTGCCTTTCAAGTGTGCCTGTGCAGGAGGTGTGCACGTGTAGGAGTTGTTCTTATTACTCACTTCTTAAAATTTAACAGCATGTCTTATGCAATGGTAGATGAGGCATCGAGCACAGGCTGTGGTTGTTTGGATGGGAAGGGTGTCACTGTTACATGGATATCACTGACCCAACACCTTCCCTCTATGCTCCCGGGCCTCCTCACAGAGATGCTGCACACAGGCTATTCTTTCATTTTTTGAGAGTTTGTCCTTTAATTTTTTTTCTGATTGTTCTCTTCCTTTCTCTGTGCCTAGTAATTATCTGTGACTTATTATAGGAACAGGACAAGTTTCCCTTATTACTTGATTTGAGGCCCTGAAATGGATACTGCTACTGAAACCCTGAGAAGAAGATAGGCTTGGGAGATCGTAGTTATTACTGAGGGCCACAGTTAATTACAGATGCCAAACTGAGAGTGTGGACGGGAGCAAGAGGTGAAAGGAAGGAGCACTCAAAACAGCATTATCAGCAGATGAGTCTTGTTATCAGCAGTGTTATAGCTAGCAGAGTTATTAGAAAAGCCCTAGAGTTTTAGCCCTTCTTTATTACTTCTATTACTAATTCATTATTACTTCTATTACTAATAAAGTAATATAAAATAAAGTGTTAATTGTTTTCACACAAGAAATTTAAAGGTCAGTGTATTCACTGTTTCCATGATTTTTCCTCTCTGATTTTAAGAGTGTCTGTTCCATGTGGACACATTTATGCACAAAAAAGCTAAGCTCTTACCTCATACAGCCAGAAAGAAACACAAAGGCTACAGTTAGCATACAGACTATTTGTAAACTGGGGTTCTAGACTGACACAAATAGTGTCTAGGATGAGCAGAAAAGCTCCTAACTTTTCGTACTTTCAAGTACGTAATTTTTTTCCCACTTTCATCAGCTAATCTAACAAAATATATTGATACCTTCAAATAAATGTTGCCTCAGTAATACCAAACCAAGCATCTGAACCTGCTTCCCATCTCCAAATGTGGCACTTATAATTTTTCTACAACACACAGGGTCCCTATTTTGCAAATAGTCAGATGGGACAGTAACAGCAATTTTTACCAATAGCTAATGGAAGTAGTAAAGCAGAATTTGGAGTTCTTCCTGGGAAGAAAAGTTCATGCACATTGATCATTCCCAGTAGATGTCCCAATCTTGATGCTGTAAGAGAGATATGTAGAGAAAAAGCAAGACACTCTCCCTCTGTTTACGTTGTTCCACTATACAGAAAGCAAACTATATTCAAGAAGCCAGAAACGGAGAGGTCTAAACTGAACAAATGCCTCATCAAATTCAGCCTGGAGAAGCAGAATAGCCAGATGAGCCCTGCAGAAACTGGTCACGCATCTTCACATTTGGCGCCATGCCCTTTAACACAGTTAGGCACGGCTGGTACCTCAACAGGTGTGTGCAGGGCTGGATTTGGCACCTCTCGCAGCACAACATTGTGCCACAAACACTTGCCTCAAATTCCGGATCAATCGATTCTTGTAATGATTCTGACATACCCCAGAAAGCCCTTCTTCTCTCCATGCTTTTATAGGATGTAAAGTATATATACATGTTGTATACATATCTGCAGCGTTAGACATGTACACATAAATCCCTGCCTTTCCAACCTGTACAAATATTGAAGAAGGCAGGGCTTGCTATGCAATATTTGTTTTTCACAAGGAAGCAGCTAAAAGTAGTTTTATTATTTTATTTTTGATTGTAAATAAAAAGCTCACAAATTTTATATATATATACCCTTAAGGTAAACAAAAAATGAAAGACTTTAATGAAAACAGCACTTGATTCTTCTTCTAGTCTACCTAATTGAAAGCTCAGACATGCCTAATAGTTTGTATGAAACACTAATGCAGCTGATTTCCTCCCCTTTGATGAGTTACGGATCCTTCCAGCAGAAATTACTGGTTAACACAGACTCTATTATCCATTTGGTTTTCCAGTCATGTTTCTGTCTTGTGAAGATTTAACATCCTTGAATAGCTTTGTTTTGCAAGACTCAGACCTTTGACTTCAGCTCTACTGTTTGGTTCACATACATATATAAGCTGCTGACTACGAGAGAGGTAGAAGTCTTGTACAGCCTTGGATTTGAGTAATTTAATTGTAAACTCTTTCTTTGATACATGGGAGGAACAGCTGGGAAATAGGATTTTGCACATTGCTAGCTCTCTACAATAGGAGGCACCTCCACACAGTTATGTGCTGCTTTTGTAATCTCACACAAGCACCAGAGATTGCACCACACACACCTCCTCCTCCAGCTACATGGGTCGCTCATGTCAGCATTTAAACAACAGCAGTAGCAAAAGAAAGAGAGAAACACGCAGACGTTGCTGAAAAAACTGTGTTTTCTTGCATATGAAATGAGCTCCCTCAACTTTGCTATTTATCCATCTTTTTCTTTACTGAAAGAAGCCAAGACAGCAGGGAGATCAAGAAATTAGAAGAGGAACACTTGAACTGAAAAGCAACTGTTTAAAAAATAAATCCAGCTGAAGGTTTGAAAATTAGGGATGTTACCAAATCAAAGAATATCAGCCCGTATTTCTGTTGGGTGACTAACAATTTTGAGTTCCTCACTTTTCAGATCCCAGATGCAGAATTACCAAGTACTCAGTATTGGACCTCTGGAAATAGGACCTCTCTTTCATAAACTTGCTTGAGAACTCAGAATAGTTACTTCCTTTTCAGAAACATTATTCTTTGTGAATGTAGTCTGCAGAAGATAAATATTTGTCTTTTCATTCTCTTTTACCTTCCTTTTTATGCTTCTATGGTTATTTAGTCCCGGGCTGCCAATCCACTCTTATCAGATGAACTCTTCACTTGTAATTTAGCATAAGAATATACTTTAGGATGGGATAAAGTGAGGGATTAGTCAAGTAAAAGTATCTATGAGTAACTTAATTTATGGAGGAAGTGTACTCCCGTGAGCTTTCTCTGTGTTACAGTTGGTTGGCAGATCAGACTCAAAAATTAGAGTTAGCCTTTGTTTCAGTTGAGGTTACCCAAGTGTATCCGCTGTCAGGGTAATTCAGGCTTTAGCTGAATCCATTATTGGATTCCAAAATATGTTCACTGCACAAAAACCAGCCCATCTCCTTCTGCCACTTCAGTCTGACAGATGTTCAAACCCCCTGAAGATTAAGCTTGCAGAGAGAATACATGTGAGTAAAACCGACGGTAAAATCCTAGCTTCATAAAAATAAATAGAAAATGTCCCATTGCCATCCACGGAACTAAGACATCACACTAAGTGGCTTTGTACAGAGCACTTCTCTTTCTCAAAATAGCCTTTATGCAGGGAATCTTCCACGGTGAAGCTAATTTATAATCTGGTCAGGATCTGTGTACGGGTGTGTACATTCATATGTCTGCCATGAAAATTTTCTACCAGCCCATCAACCCTCCAGAGCAGACTGGGAGCTAGCAGAGTAGCTAATTACTCTCACTAAGAGAAATCTGCTAGCTTGATTAATGCCTGTTTACCAATTGTTGCTGTTACTTCAGCTGTAACCTCAGAAAAGGGTTTGCTGAGGATGACTCTCCTGGAATTTTGGTTTCAGTTTTGCTGTGCTACAAGCCGTGTCTCATTCTTCATTCCCCGAGGCAGTTCCCTGGACTTCCACAAAATGGTAGACATAGTCACGAGTATGCAGTAATTCATATAGTGACTGTGCAGCACCATCCTCTTTCATAACGCTATTCATCTGTAGATCTAAAACTGCATTTGGAAGGAGGCATCACTATTGCTGTTTGACGAATTAGATCTGGATGTTGAGGTTAGCCCCACAGCTTCCACCGCAGTTAAAATCTTCCCCTGGGATAAATAAGGACTAGGTTAACTAACAACAATTTTGGTAAAGAATGTCCCATCCAGTTTGCTGTTCTGAGACCTAGCAGCTACTAAATGGTGTCTTGTCTTTCTAAAATGGAAAAGAAAGAGCTATTACCGTCTTTTGAAGAATTTCAAGTGCACTTTAAATGACAGAAGTGTTTGTCCACCTGCACCATCTCTCTTACCATAATAATTCACACTGCTGAGGAGACTGAGATTGTAGTTCCTTGGGAAAATCAGATTGTGTGAAAATGCATCCCATCTTTTCTGGGAGCAGTACTCCTCAGTTCTCCCCGTGAGATCACTCTGGGGGCAGGAGCCAGTACTGAGCCGAGCCTGCCAAACTTTTTTCTGACTTATACTGGTTGGCCAGGGCTCCCACCAGGCCCTGGTGCAGTTACAGATAACCAGAGCACAGATCACTCTCAATTCTCATGGGAAGGAGGCCACCAAGAAAGGCTGGCAGAGGAGCAACTTCTGAGACTCAGAATCCCCGAAGCCCGCATAAAAACAGTGCAAAAGGGTATTTCACAGCCTGTGCACTTGGCTCTGGCTTATCTTCTTCGTAATGCCAGTGCTGATCTTTAGCATTTATATATTAAATGATGCCTTTGTGTTTCAGCATTTAAGACTGGCCACACCGAAGGAGACAAAAGCTTCACCTGGTTCACTCCCTGATTTCCAGAAGCAACTTGCAGCAGATGGGTTGGGAGGGTACGGGACCAAAACAAAGACAGCAAAACCTCCTGTGGCACTCCCTTAGCGTTGCCTGCAACAATCTCTGGGTCAAGGGCTCCCCATCCCTAACGTGGTATCCCTGCATTTGCACATGAGTGCAAATTAACAGGGCCCTGTGCACGAAGTGCCCCCACTGCTGCCACCATCCCTCTGCCAGGGGATGACCCAGGGTACCCAGCAGCAGCCTGCTTACATCCTTCTTGGTCAGAATGCAACAGATAATAAGGACTGAAGCATGCATTCAAACAGGCTCTGAGCTATGATGCTCAGGTCTAGATTTGTAGCCAATTCTTTTTTCATGGACCTGGCCGTGTTCCGACTCAGTGCTCTGATTTGGTCTAAAGCTATGGTTTATGTCTGACCCTGAGCCCAGAGCCTGCTTGAATAGGATCTGTTGTTCTCTTTTGAGGCTATTTCAGATAGCAGTGCTCCCAAAGGAGTAACTTTGTGCCTTTTGAAGCAGCTCTCCCTCCCAATGAACTCTTTCATCCCCAATAACCACAAAAACAGTTGAGTGAAAGTACTCTTTCTAGCAGGAAACTCAGACTGAGGATGGAGCTGAATATTTGTGCACTTATGCTGTATTTTGCACAAGTTTGAAATACACAGGGGTAAGACATTCAAACACCCAAGAAGCTGGCAAACTCTACATTACCTCCAAGACCAGAGTAGGAGAGGGGAAGGAGGAAAAGGCTGGGAGGAGCACAACTGGCTGTGGGGTCTGATTCAGTGCCAGCCTCCTCAGCAGGCCAGTGGGGTAGCTCATACACATCTCTCAGGAATCAAAATACATCACTTATGTACTATTATTCCAGAGGTGTTCCACAATTTTTTTACCTGTGCAAACTGATGGATAGCAAAGACTGGGAGACAGAGCTGAGGCAAGACCCAGCCTCCCAGACCAGTCCCTGTGCATGTGGTGTATGTGCTGCTGCCCATGAAGCACTGATTAAGGGAGCTGGGTGCCCATTTCAGCTTTAAGAAGTGCGACTATTTCTCTGTAGTGAACGAATTATGAATGAGACTTTTTCAATGAGAAAATTACTGGGCCCTGTTACCTTCATTTCTGTCCCCTTCTCATCTGTTGACATGCGGGCGGGCATTCTGGAAACAGTTCCTCTCCCAGTGATGTAAGAGTGGTTTATTTGCTTAAGTTGATGTTTTAAGTTTAAAAAGCAGTTATTTCTTTTGTCATTCCTTACCAATCCAAACAAATAATTAAAATAAAAATAGTGCTCTGAGGACCTAAACGACATTTCATTGTCAACACAGCAGTAAAGAATGTTTGACAAAGCCTGAGGCAAATAATTAAATTCTTTATCTGTCACACTAAGGAAAGGCTGCTCCTCTTGGTAATAAGGCTATATTTGTTGTCCCTGAAGGAGAAGGTGAAAAATAAATTCATGACTAGAAGCCATAAAATTTTACGGGTTGCATGGTCTATTTTAGGACAAAAATAGCTCCTTTGGGTTTGGTAAAACATAATACTAAAGTGTCAATTGTCATATTTATCATAGAAATTTCAGAAAATTATGAATTCCTGCACTTAAACCAGTAGTGTTTTCCTGGAAAACACAGATGCTGAAAAAAATCTACAAAAGCAAATGCTGTTAATATAATTGTCCTTTTCATCCTTTTATATTTGTCTCTATTAAATCTATTATATTAGGGTTTCCTACATATCAGTTATTTTTAAAAGAATAGTTTTTTAATTTCAAAATTAGCCCCCAACTTGAGATGTTTGAAACTCATCATGAAAATATCCTGGAGATCATGTTGGCGTGAACAGAAAGATGGTTAATCAGAGGTTGCCATGAAAAAATCAGATTGTCTATCAATGGCACTACCTTAGAGAAGAAAGTGTTATTGACAGAATTGAAGTAGTGCAATCACAGTTGGGGAAAATCACAGATCTTTGCAACTTTGATTCCCTTGGCATAGGTCACATTAGCAGAGGTGAATGTGAATAACTTATATTTCTTGTGCAGTAGGATAGGAAATATTAGGATTTAAAATTGGTATTTTATGCTAGAGTAATTCATGGGCAGGGAACAAAAACATGTTGAAGCATATTTATTTGTGTTAATGGTAAATAAAAGAATGGAATAAAATTGAAGATGGCCATCAGGGGTGGAAAAAGATTTAAGCCATGAGTGCTGAAGAAATGGTATTCTTGGAGAAGGGATCCTTCCAAGACATCACTGACTGTGCTTGAAGCTGATACAGGGTTTAGAAATGCTTCTTTAAAGATTCTCTTTATTTAAAGAGAGATATATGTGAAAACAAGCCAAACTGTGAGTTTTTGTCTTCATGTTCTGCCAGAGTCATGGTTAAAGAAGTCAGAGTATTATGTTTCTCTGTTTTGGTTGTAGTATTAGCATTACACATTTAATAATTGAAAAAAAAATACAAAATAAAAAGCTAGCTATTCAATCCCCTCTGCGTTTAACTTCTTTGAGGCATTGTTTGGTTTCAGGACACCCTGCTAGTGTTTTATCCTAACCACAGCACTGAGCTGCAGGCAGAGCAGTGCATGGAGCAGATCTTGTCACAGTCTGCCTCTGCAAGCCCACTCCTGCCTGCTGTGCCATGAGGCACAGCTCTGTTTTGTACTGCAACAGAAAGCAGTCTGCTGGTTTTAATGTCACCCCTGGACAAGACTTGTTAATATTTCAGAAACAAGCAAACAAAATCTAACAAACCCAGAGAGTATCTGGCAAGTAAAATACCTGAAAAAACTGAGAGGCAGGGGGAGCATGAGACCTCATTGCAGTTCAGAGGTGAGGTCAAGTGTGAGAGTGATGTGGAGGGAATTGTGGAGTATTTGTTGGCAGTAGCAAAGCCCTTGGCTGTCTTTTTGCTGGATGAATTCCTAAATCCACTCATCTGTTTTGCAAAAGACAAGGCAACACTTCTAGAGTTAATCATAACCAATTTATGTTTCCAAAAGTGTCAAAATGTGATATAGAGAGAGTATTTTCTTGAGTAGTTTGTCCTCCTGAATACAATGGCTTATTATTACTGTTTTCATTACAGTGTGAATATTGCCTTATGTGAATGGAGTAACATCTTCCCTATTTAATTAAGTTGTTCAAGACTGCATTTGTACTTGTTGAAGCCATCACTTTTCTTTCCTGGATTTGCATGCCTACACCTCAGCTCAGAAGAAAAGGTGAATAAATTCCTAAGATATGGTTGCTTAATTGCGAATTAATCCACCTGCTGGGCATGTTAACTAAATGTAGTGCCTGGTATGTTTGCTGTGACACCAACCTTGTCATTGCCTCCACAGCTGCACCAGCTGGTGGGCTCAGTCCCAGAATTCTGATATCTGCTCAGATGGCATACAGTCTTTGAGATACTGTATAATATGTAGAAATTATTTATGAGGACTTATGTTAAATCAATTTCTAAAAAGTTATCTACGCTGCCTTAAAGGGATTTATCAAAACTATCTGCAGGCTAAGCTTGCATCACATAAATGAAGTACCATTTGCACGTTGCCTGTAAGATTTCAAAGCAGGTGCATCCATTCTGCAGCATTAACCTGGTCTCTTGTGACATATTTGGAAGCTGAATTCTCAGGTCAATATAAGATACCTTGACACATGCCAGAGTTTCAGGGTATTGCTCTTAGCTTCTTCACAGACACACTTGAGTTGTGGTTGAGCTCTGAGTTGGCTAACAAACTTTCTAGTGGTCTGGACTGTAACAAGAACACCACTACCCAGTCTCTGGCAAGTGGTTGTCTCTGATTCTTAATAAACCAACCATGTGCTGTTGAGCTGGAAACCGTGGTTGTCTGTAATATTTTTATGTGCAGATTGAAAAAAATCAGCACTTGGCAGCATAGGAAAAGCTACACTTTTGTGCAGGAAGACAAGCTGTAATGAACTGGATGTTTATAGCCAAACTCTTCCAGGGAGAGGCTGTGAAGCCTCCATCCTTGGAAATATCCAAAGTCCGATCCAAAACCACCTTGGGCACATGCTCTATCTGACCATGTTTAAGCAAAGGGTTTGGATTTTATGATCTACAGAGGTCCCATCCAGCCTCAACTAGACTTTGAGAAACCAAAGAGGTCCTAAAAACAAGAGTGCATTGATCATCCTAAAATATATTATTATATCATAAGGTTAAAGAACTATAGCACCATTTCCTTGTATAGGAAAATACAGAGAAGCTGTTTGAGGAACAGTAAAGAGACTGAAAACACACACGTATTTCAAGAAATCCTTTACAATAGTAAGGACAGGGTCTTCCAAAAGCTTAACAACACAGTGTTCATTAGCTCATGCTTTGACCTGACATAATTTCAGTCCTTTGCAAAATTATTTGTGATCTTCCACATCCCAGCAGTGTGCACAGCACAGTCTTCCTTCTGCTTCTTTCACCTGTAAGCAAAACAGTAGCACGTACAAATGTCCACATGTAAATTTGCTCATGCCCATGACAGATTCTCAGAGACCGCAGGAACTCACCAGACCCCCTCTCCAGCTAGAAACAGCTCATCTAGGCAACCTAACACCCTGCACAGCTATTTCTTCTATAGGAAGGTTTGAAAGTGACCCACACTGCTCCATGTGGTCCCTCAGGCTTTCCTTGCAGGGATCTGGCACACCAGCTTCCTCCACGCTGGCTTGATTTCATTCTTTCAAGTCCTGACAAAATCACCCCTGAAGTGGGGCAGCTCTGGACAGCTTTTAAACTTCAAAGGTTATAATACAATTTGCAGATTTTTGCACACTACCAGCTCCCAGGGCAAACCCAGGAAATCATGCTGAAAACCCTGGGAATCAGTGATGAGAGCATCTCAATTTAAACATAATATATTATAAACCACATTATTCTGTGTCACTGGAGATGTAATAGTTTTGTCCCTCCATTTTTTCTCTCAGTTTCTATCCTTCATAACATATGTACACCCCAAAGCCTTGCATTAAAACAAAATAATTTGTTTGTCTTTTGAAAGGGAACCTTCCAATGCATGTCTGATAAAGCCATCAAAAGCCCCTGTTATTACGTGCTATAATGGTCCACAGGAGTGTTTGATTAGAGCATTTTCCTTGTCACGCTGACAAGCTATGAGATATTATCTGCCTCCAGAGGCTAAATGGAAGACCTGAGCAATAAAAAGGTCTATTGTTATTACATGCATAATCTTGTGACTGAAAATGCCACCTGGGGTTAAGAGAGCTCTTTGGATGTATGGAGTGAGACATTATATGTAAATTAGTTTTGTTTACCAACACTGCTGTGTTGTAATTATTTTATCCAGCTACACTTAAACTTTAGAATGAACTAGGGAATACTCCAACTGTGATTAGATTGCTTTCTCGTTTGTATCAAATGTTTTTTTTTTTATAATGGGAAGAAAGAACTGATCTTGATAACAAGGTAAAGACACTTTTAACCCAGGAAGCTCAGTAATGATATTAAAAATTAACATTACAGCAAAGCTCCAGGCCTTGACATCCTCTAAGACTACTCACCTACCTAAAATGCCAGGTCAGTAGGACAGCTTTGCCATGTAGGCAAATTGCCCAAGCAATCCAGGTCCACTTGGAACAAAAGAAACTGATCCTGCTCTCTGCTAAATTTTGTCAGTGCCATGTAATATATTTTTTTAGGTTTTGCACTAGGAAAAAATAGGAACATTAGAACTATATGCTGCCATGTACAAATATTGCTGAATATACCTGGTTAAATAAGGTGAGGAAAATAAAAAGGAGAAATTACAGCCCTGTGGGTGCTAGGACACAGGATGTTGGTGTGCTTCTTATTTAATTGTGCCAACAGTGATGTAATTGCTGTCAATCTTAGACAATACACCCCAAATATATATTTATAGATATATTTACATGATGGATGTACCGCTCTAAGAAAATGCTGCTTTTCTGGGTGGTAGAACAGTTGTTATGGTGACTCCTCTTCTTCCCTCATTTAATACAGGAAGCAGAACACCAAAATAAAAATCATTCCATTTATGGAATTTATCAGAAACCCACTCTGAAGCTGTAACTCTAGAGAGAAATCTTTTGGAATATTTAATGACATCTTTAGTGTATAGTCTTTGACCTTTCATTCTGGAACTTGCAATTTTGTGAAAAGATCTAGTAATGGGAAATAAATGGAGGAAATGCATTTTTCTATGATATACGGTGTAACATTTGCTTGTTTATATATTTATTATACAGTATTGTGGGCACTGAATGAACAAATATGTTTTGCAGGTTAGGTACCTACTGAGTAAATGTTATGTGGGGTTCTATTTGGAAAACCTCATTAGGATTTAAGATGGACGATCTTTTTCTCCTTGATGATTCGATTTTTAACAACACTTTGTAGTTTATCCTATGGGTGTTAACTGCAGTCATAGTGCTATTATATTAAACAACAATTCTATAATTTCTTGATGGTACGTATTCATATATTTCCCATGATTTAAGCAGTAGAATTCTCCAAAATGCCCCTTTTATTTCAGTTTCTGCTCAGATCAGAGTTGTTTCTAAAGCTGATTTGGAGATTAAATTCTCCATGACCATATAAATTACTTAACATCTAATGCCAGCTCATAATTTTGAACACATTTACTCCAAACTACTTGATAAGCATGGGATTTCTACTTTATAGCTAAGAAGCTGAGGCAGTCAGGTGTGCAGGCTGAACCCTGATGGAGTTTATGTCCACAACCAGTGCAGATGTGATTTTGCAAAAACTCTCTCTATCTACAGGAATTTGAGCACGTCCAGTATTGGTCAAAGCTTCCAGGTGGACATCAAGGATAAGCAGCTCTGTAAAGTGCTTGATCCCTATCCAGTGGAGATAATGATCCTTTCAAGGTATCTTCTGCAATGCTAAAGAAGAATTTGCACTTTCACAGAGCAGATATGCAGAACGCAGAACGTGGGCTGAACCAGCCATTGTCAGGAAGGGACAGCAGAAGCTGATCGACAAGAGGGCTCTGGGAGGGAATCTGGGAAATTATCAACCGCAAATATTTAGAATAGGAAAAAAGGAACACACAGAAAAAGGGAAAATATCTTATGTGCATACATGTCAGGATGCATACATGTCAAGTAGCAGCTGAGGGAGCTGGGGGTTGTTTAGCCTGGAGAAAAGGAGGCTCAAGGGGTACGTTATCACCCTCTACAACTTCCTGAGAGGAGGTTGTAGCCTGGTGGGGGTCAGTCTCTTCTCCCAGGTAATGATGGAGCAACAGGAAATGGACTCAAGCTGTTGAAGGGGAGGTTTAGATTGGGTATTAAGAAAAACTTCTTTACCAAAAGGGTGGTCAGGCAATGGAACTTGCTTCACAGGGAAGTGGTAGAGTTACCATCCCTGGGGATATTTAAAATATGTGTAGATGTGGCACACAGGACTTGGTTAAGTGGTGGCCTTGTCAATAGCAGGTTAATGATTGCTCTCAAGTACCTTAAAGGTCTTTTCCAACCTAAACAATTCTATGATTCTATTGTATTATAAATCATACAACTGGGGACGCTGATTTTATTCTGCCTTTAATAACTTTGAACATACTTTTTGTAAAGCCACTCAGCTGATACCTAAACAATCTGTAGAGGGCAGGTTAAAAGAGAGACCTTCGGAAGAAAATACCTTAAAAGTCTTCACTTAAGGGTATGCAATTCAATTAGTATTTAAATTTCAAATCACACTATAGCAATTACTATTTTGCAAACATTTAACTTTCATTCGCAAAAATTTGGATCAATTAGGAGTGTTGGGAAGCAGGAAAAGAAGTTATGTCCTTCTGCTGTTTGATCATAAACTGTTGATTTGACAAAAGAAAAAACAGGTGTTTCTGAAACACAAGGGAATGAGTTCTGCAACATGCCCATTCCATCCAATCCATTTACTGCCACTCATTCTGCTAACCTATGACATGCCAGTCTATGAGTTTGCAGGAGCAAAGAAACAAACCCATAACCCACCATGAGATAAGGAATGCCCAATCACATTCTTAATATAAACCCCATGAAAAAAAATTTGGCTGCTTTCTGGTTTTGATGTGATTGTGTAGTGCCCAGGAAGCTGCAGCAGAGACTATTCACAAAGCCAAAGAAAAGGAGACTTTACAAATCATCTGACTGATATAAATAGTTTTATTGTCATAACTGCTGTTGGAACAGACCACTCAAAATGGCTGCTATGATTTCAAGTAACTCCATCAGTAAAAGCCAAATAAGATGGCTTAGAATGCAAATACGGCCAGCCATGCAACTGGTGTAGATGGGTAACACAGTGGTATTAATAAAGGGATGGTAAAGTATTATTAATAAAGGGATGATAAGGTGTGAGAACGCAAAGCAGAAAAAAACACCAAGTCATGTCTTGGATGAGAAAAACAAAGCTCTGTAACGATATAAAAGCATACAGAAGATTTCCTTCAGTATTTACTGCAGTGGCAGAGTAGACGAGCACTATTTCAGGATTTACCTGAGCTAAACGAAAATGAACCCTCAAGTCTCTATTCCACTTTATGGAAGCAAAAAGTCAAAATTTTAAAAGAGCACATCTAGAACTCATTGCAACATGAAAGTATGCCCCAACACAGTGCCATACTAGTTAGACATCAAACCAGGGGAAACTGAAATTCAACCTTCCTTCCTTCCTTCTGTGTTGCTGCCAAGGGACAAAAATATACCATAGGATAAAGGTTCTCTGTCAGCCCCAGATGGTTACAACATAACATACAATTAACTTTCACAGCTGGTCACAGGCTTTGTCAGAAGCCCGGGGAAAACAAAAAATCCTGTGTGTTGAACTTGACTGTGAATGTACTTATTAAATATATCTCATTAAATTCCATCTGAGTTACACTTGCTGCTAGCTGGGTTAGCTGGCTGATGGTGTGCTCATAGGACCACGTGGGATCTGTACAACATGATCTACCTCGTCAATAAGACCCCTTAACTTCCACGGTCTAAATTGCTTTTGCCATTACACTATATGAAGCCACAGCAAGACCACTGAAATCGTGCCTTTTTCCTAACTTTGGCTCACAATTGCACACATGCTCACAACTTACCAATGAGATTTATTCTACTACAATATTTGGACCCCACCCGTTAACTCTCTATGGCCAAAGCTATCATTGTGTTACACATACATACATGCATGGGTGTCAAAAAATACTGCTGTGACAGCTGTCCCTTTTTTGACCCAGGGAAACATGGAGGGAACAGGAAGTTCTCACTTACTGCTTAGAAAGACTAGTGCAGAGGTTTTTCGACTATCAGACTGTAACCTGATAATTTTAAGTCATCTGACAGAAGACTTTCTCCCCTTGCAGTACTTGCATGAATGCTTTAGACGTTTGTCACATGCCTCAGGGATTTGTGGACCACTCTTTTGTCTGATCTCAATATAAAATTGTACTTTTGTGCACCATGCTAAAGTGATACTTGGCTACCAGCCTCGAGCCAGTCTGGTATGTATGTTGGACTTGGAGCATCTGGACCTATCTGAATTCATCCAAATTGGTGTGATTTCCACAGAGAGGCCCAAACCCAAGTTTTTTAAAGGGATGATCACCCAACATTAATTTGGCTTCTGACTGTTGCAGTTATAAACCTAGTCTAGCAGAACTGGCAGCTCTTTGGAACGACGAATAATGCAGTTCCTCTAGCTACATGGATCTGTTTATTTTATTTAAAATGAACAGTCCTGATCTTTATCAAGTTCTACCATAAGACAAGGTGGGAGGTACTGGATGACGTGAATCAAACTAGATTTAATAATTTCAGTTGTATTCTTTTTACTGTTTCCAAACCATCCCCTGACTGGTACACTGGCCTTAGTGAAATTAATGGAATGGTATTTTTTCTAGGTGTGTCCAGAGAAAGATTGCTATTATATGTACAACAGCCCTATGTGAACCATGTATGTTTTTATTTGTAATTCACAGCATGATGTTGCTGCTAGCAAGGAATAACAGTCCTCCTGAGACTACTTTAACATATGTACATTCCTCTGAATCTAATGGATAAAGCATGTATTTCACTACAATTCACCTTAAGCTTTTCTCAAGGTTCACCTGTTTTCCCTATACCTATTCCTAGGAAATGTTAGATCAGTTCTTAATTGTACTTAATCTTAGTTCTCTTCTAAAGCAGATCTTTATGGAAGCCAAAATACTATGGAAAAAACAAACACAATCATCTGAAAGTGATCCATGGATTAGCTTTGTTAGGAAAAAGAAGCTATCCCAGTGTGTATATCCATCCATTTAATCATCAGCACTATAAAATTCCTTTCAGAAACTGTCTGGCATTAGTACGAAGTGGTAGCCTGTTTGCTAACAAAAGCATCTACCTCTGTTTCTACATCTGTTTGCACTTTCAAAAAAGTTCAGCCTAAGAGCTGGGCATTGTAGGCAGTATTAAACCACTTAAATAACCAGCAAGGCAAAAAAAGCTGTTCCAAATTTCACTGTAGCTGTTGTGTGTAACACCAGCCTCTCTTAAAAACATACATTTATAGGTCATAAAAAATGAACTCATAATAGACCTCTCTTCTACAAAGTGAAATGACAGTGACGAGTGTCCACAGGCACAGGAACAGAAATCATATTTACTTTTAAACACTAGAGGGGTCTCTGGAATGTATTTGGCATTGACTGACTTGAACTTCTTCTCACAACTCCCAGGCATAGTGTGGGAGACAGTATAAGCCAAGGACCACTCCAAACACGCAGCTCACCTATTTTACCAGATAGTAGAGTATTACATGGGATATGTGGTTCCAGCTGCCATGACTTCCATGGAAGGGGTCCAGAGAATTTTAGTTTAGTACTGTAAGAATATATCCTTAAGGAACCCTCGTTCAGCGAATGGAGCAAAGTTAGCTTTGCTCTTAGGCTTTTTGCATGTGAGAGAAGCCTTTAGTTTACACTTCAGTATTTATATGAAGAACCCATATTTCACTGCAGTGTGTTTGACTTAGGTAGAGAGAGATAATCCTTCCACAGCCTTGGGACTCCAGTGAAAGCATCTGCTTATCTGCTTTGTTGGCATGTTTCATCTCTGTGCAAACCCCTGGTAGAGGAGACAAGTTTTTCGCTCTTTCGATTAGGAAGCTGTGTTAGATATAAAAGCTAACCTGATGCATCATTGTTGCCACGACTTTAAAAACCAACCAAACAAAAAAGCCTAGCAGATTGTAATGTGCTGATTCATAGAAAACAAGGCCATATGGACCATAAGGTTCAATGCAGTGTTCATCAACTACAGGCTTCTGTCGGGATCCCATTACCCTGAAAAAGCCTCACGTTTGGTTTCCTGAAACTGAATACTCAGTCATGTAGAAAATCAGCTTCCCTTCATGCCCATTTGCAATTTATATAATTTGGGGAAAGCTCATTTCTGCATTTCAACAAATATATTTTATGGTTCAATTTCTAGGTTCCATTGTCAAAATGATCTTCCCACATGTGGAAAGGAATGAACTCAGGCACTTCTAGGATGCCTTGCTGTACCTGAAGTACCCAGCTCATGTACACAGCCAGAGAGCTAGCTGTGCTGTGCAGATAGATAACTGCCTTCTGCCTGCAGTGGCATATAGCTCTGAACTTCTAGGTCCTGGACCTGAGGACTGCTCTAATCCCTCTCAGCATTTTGCTTGTAATTTTTTTCTCCCTAGTGAAAGACACTCAGAAAGGAAATTATTCATTGTTTTCAGTGGCTGCTTCCTTCCCCAAAACTGCTTTTACCCCATGTGGCATCTTCTCTGATCTGTACAGCTTTATCTGTCCCAAATTAAACTTCTCAATGCTTCTTTCCTTCTTCTGTCATCAGAACGCTTACCTCCACCTGGAAGAGGAGACTTCAGCTAAAAGTCGCCCTGTGCTCCCAGATAATATTATTCACCATGATAAGTGCTTTTTTAAAAAAAAGTGAGAAAAAAACATACCCTATACATTTTTTAAAAAAATGTATTCTAGAAGCATATATCTTTCCCCAGAACAGTTCTTAGCCAGATTCTTAATTATAAGAGTCTCTGCCTTCCAAAGACCAGGACAAGCTCTGCAAAGATAAATTAGTTCCTAGGGAAGTCTGAGAGAATATAAAAGAGTGTCCCTCTGAGATCACAGCAAAGGTAAAAAGGAGCTTGTAATAGCACCATGTCCTAATGGAGCCCTTCTGCCAGGCAGGAATAACTCCACAGGCAATATTATAGATCACACTCAGGAAACGACTCATGTGGCCTGAAACTGAACTTCCTCACATGATATCAGAATGTGTTCCCATTGCCTTCATTGTGGCAGTAGCTACTTTCAGTGAATTTAAACACAGCCTAAGCAGTGAAAGTATTAAAAAAAAAAAAAGCTAAAAAACCCCCAAAACCTCCAAACAAACAGCTGAATATTTAGAGTGGAAAACATGTTGCAGACCTTGGCAACAGAGAAATTCTAGAAGCTGTGTGGCAGCAATGCTCTGTGACTTCATGTTAACCAGAGTTTTGCATTAGTTTTGCCTGCTGAATGCAATGCATCAGACAACATCACTGAGAATGCTTGCTTTGAGTCATGATTACTATGCAAGTCCTCTCTGCTTTCCAGAAGAGCAAGCAGTCAGCTAAACCTAGCTAGGTATTTTTCTTTTTTGAATAATGCATATCCATAAGTCCTTACGCACAAAAGAATGCCAAAGTGTAATTTAATGATACACAACCTCTAGCAGTGACATAAAGCTACTTCAAGGGTGAAAGACTACTGGTAGTTCGTGTGGTACTGCACAGCTGCACTATTTGGAGATGGGGATGAGGACAGAAAGGTGAAGCTACTTCGTATATTAGCAAGGAGATTTTTTATTGTCAGTGCTGCTCTGACAGAAACACAGTGTTTGGAGTCTGGTCTTGAATATTCAGCATGTAGCAAGCTGAAGGGAGTTCAATTTATTCAGTGCAGTAAGGAGAAGTGAAAACTCAGTTTATCACAGTAGTTTTAGCAACTGATGCTGAAAATGCTGCCAGCTGTGATATTTTAAGTTTCATTGGAAAACTTGAAAATGCCACTATCCAATCTAAGCACTACCAGCACTGCAAGTAATGCTGAACGCTTCCTTTGAGTGCTCTCC
Source organism: Machaerirhynchus nigripectus (assembly GCA_013397975.1). Classification (NCBI taxonomy): domain Eukaryota; kingdom Metazoa; phylum Chordata; class Aves; order Passeriformes; family Dicruridae; genus Machaerirhynchus; species Machaerirhynchus nigripectus. The sequence continues at coordinate 420,273 of VZRQ01007201.1, forward strand.
CATGATGCTGTGAACTGTCTGAGAAGGCACAAAGGAAATTTTCTGCATCACCACAGCTGGATTGTGACATTTTGCCAATTACATACCTTTTCAGCCACCAGAGCAACCTCAGCAGTGCCTTGACACATCATCCTCTGTCCTCAACTTCCTTCCAAAAACCTCATCAAGGACCTTTGTGGAAGGGAATCTTTGAAAGCTGCTAGGCTTCTGAAGGCATGCCTGGACCCCATATTTTGTGTGCAGTCACCCTCCAGGCTGCTGCAACCTCCCCTGATCAGTGGAACCACAGCACCGCTACCAAGACACTATCCTCCACAGCGAGACTGGTGGCCTCCTTCCTTGCCATCTGGGACAGGACACTCAGCTTTGGAGCCGGAGGTGGGAGAATAAAGTCAGTGAGACCTGCAATAAAGCAAGAGAGGTGATAAAAAGAGGCAATTACTTCTCAGAAATACCTATGGAGCAGGTAGAACATGTGACTGGGAGTTTGGAGTTGTTGGAGATGTGGAAGTCTACGAAGCTGTGTGGGGAGATTTCCTATGGGATGAGCTGGGTTGGGACTGTCCATCTGGGTTTGTGTCTGCTGTGGGGTGACACACCAGGTATAGCCCCCTCACTCTTTAACCATCTGATAAAAATGCCTCTCTGAGTGAACCTACCCCACTCTTCACTCAGTGTGACCAGTCCTTCCAAGGCACTTTTAGGACGCTGTGAACACACATTATATCCCATAATTAATGATGGGATGTTTGGAAGAAGAAAAGGTGATACAAAATTGGGACTTTCTTTCCAGTCTGAAATTATTCTTGTGATTCAATTCTCACCTATTTTGTAGGTTTAGCAATGACATTGCAATCCGTGGCCAACTCCAGTGCAGGGTGGTGGTGAAAGTAAAATAAAGAGGCAGAGAAAAAAGAAAGAGCACTGCAAGCTGGTGTTATATGACTTAGAACACCAAAAATCACTAGATATACAAGTCTTGGTGTTCTTCAGAAAAAAATTTCTTTGATTAATATTTAATGAATTCATAGAAAAATACATATCATAGTATCAACAACTATCAACAATAAAACTGACAATGTGGGAATACTAGGAAATGAAAAGGCACCATAAACGAATGGAGGAAGCATTCCTAAGAGCATATACACAGCTTGTGCCATCTCTTGCCTCAAGACACTCCCTTTCAGAGATCAAATGAAGAGTTACAGGGTAATTTTAGATGGCTAAAGTGAAAATAAAGTCCTCCTGAGAGTAAAGAGCCATAGAATGCTTTGGCCTTCTACCTAGTGAAATAAAATTTTCATTAAAATGAAACCATTTTTAACCTCTACAATGAAGAATATATATCCACATGTGGACGCGACTCAAAAACAGTGACAGATGCCTTGAACACATGGAGTAAGAGTTTGCAAAAAGAAGGTGAACTAACTCTGGAAGACTCAAGGGATATGATTTTTAAATGTTGTGCTGGGGAAGTCTAACCTGAAGTCCGTATTCAGGACAAGGAAACTAGAGACTCATGGCAAAGAGATTGTATTAGAAATACTTTGTGTTGATGACCCCTATGTAATATGAGAGACATTCACATCCCCTGAAACACAGCTGAGCTGTTGTCAGCTTCACCCTTTCAAGAGCAATACAGTAATATCAACAGCCTGGTGTTCTGTGTCAAGCTCTTCTGAGAGGCTCTGAGACTGATGACTTCATGGGAATTTATCAAATTTTGGAGTCTGCTTCAAGCTGGTCTGGAAGACAGAGCACACAGGAAAAGAGGAAATTCAAGCAGATAATATTCATCTGATCATTTCCCTTAGGATATTTGTGGCTCAGCTTTTCATGGGAAAGTTTTCTTTTCAAATTAAACTATATTATCTATACTTCATACCACAAAAGCAGGACTGTTTTCCAAGTGTCTCAAAGGCTCAGGAGCCAATGTACTTTACAAGTTTGCCATCCAGTCCACTGCCCAACAAGGAACTAAAGTACAGTCTTTCAGCCACACACAGATACATTATGGCAGGAGTGAGAATATAATGTAAAACTCTTAAATACTGGATGTACTTTCAGCCATAGTATTTCAGAAAAACTGTAGTCAAGATTTCTCATGTTTATTGAGGTATGAAGTCCTTTTGGTTCACAATGAAATATGCATTTAGTGGAGAGGTTAAACATTGGGCAGCACTGCAAATACTCTTAAACTGTACTTAAATTACACTGTGCTTTTAGTCCAGACTGCCATTGCATTCATGCAGTATGGATGCAAAATACCCTTCCTGACCATCAACACTGCAGACCACTCAAGGTATTATAATTCAGTGTGACTGTCCTACTGCTTTGTGCAGCATCCACTCACCTATCCGTTCTTTAGTTCCTTGCCCTGTGCACCCCACAAGGAACAGATTCTTTCAGAATGTGCTATCTATGTATTTTTGAATACTTTTTTAAAACAGTAGCAGTGTATTCTGTGCATACCTTGGCTTTGTTCAGAATATTTTATGATCATTATTTCAAAAACCACCTCTGCACATCCCCCAACACAGTGCTCCAAGGTTCATAACTAAGTCACACAAGCTATAGGCAAGAGACTTGCAGAGAGGGGATTGGTTCTGTTTACTTCTTTCAAGGAGAGCAGTACAGAATGTTTAAATTTGAATATAGCTGTTTTACTGGAGAATATAAATTTTTAAAAGAAATCTGAATTATAGATTTATACCTTGTATCTTCTAAGCACATACTTTTTTGTATTCAGGAATAACGAGTAAGATTTTTTATATCTTGAAAATAAAATGTATATGGTTTCAAGTCCTTTCATGTTGTCAGAACAGTGTTTGGGTGTCAGTGTAAAGAAGAATCAGGTCTTACAGAAACCAGATTTTCAGAATTCCTGCTTGATGTTTCATAAGAATTTTTAAAAGAAGAATACAGAAATTAATCACGACCGGAAAGATATTTATTTCCTAATAGCTGTTAGGATAGGGAGAGCATGAATCCTTTCTTACACACTTCCCCCAAGTACAAAATCTGAGAATTTGATTTAAACTTTAAATATATTCATGTGAGCTAATGGTATGAGAACTGAAGTCACTGTAGATAGTCAATGTAGATGGTATGCCAATGTTCACCATTTCCAATGTCATGCCAGTTATATAATACAATTTTTTCCCATAGTATCCATCAGGAAATGCACACTAATATTAAAATCATTAATATTTTTAATAGATCTTGAAATCATAAAATTTAGCAGTCACTAATCAGCATGAAATCTATTCATTTTGCATCTGTTTACATTTGTTGAAGCTAGTTAGCAGATATTTGATTCTTCTTGTCACCCAATAAACATGAGAATTGAAAAATTCTCAGCAAGAAAGGAAGAGGAGAGAAAGAGTACTTTTCTGGCATAATTTTTTTATTGCTAGGGAAACCATTCCCTTTCTCAGCAGGCAACAATACTTACTATATTTCTGGTGTTTATTACATTTACTCCAATACAATTCATTTCATTGTGTGGTGGCAGAAAGACTTTAAAGTCTCATCACTAGTAATGGATACATTTAAAAGCACTGCCTGGTAACTGATTCTGTTTCTCCAAATTTCATTACATAACCTGCATATATTTTTTTTCTGACAGCTGGTATTGTTCATAGGTTGAAGTTTTTGACACATCTGTTTACATACTTTTCACTGTCAGAGAATCAAATTATACACCAAATTTTTATATAATACATGCAGTGCAGTAAGGAATGAGTCCTTTTTTATTATTCTTGCTTTCAAGCAACAAAAACATACACATTTGTGTGTAACATGCCAAGTAGGACACTGCAGTGGGATGAAGGTAGCAGATTATATGTGTTGGAACAATGTAACTGAATGTTTTTGCACTGCATGGTCAGGACTATAATGCTAAACAAAAGAGGGCATAGAAGTGAATTCAGAAACCAAAGCCCCGAGTGCTTTGGTTCAACAGGGACAGCTTCAACAGAAAAACCTACTCTAGAGTAGTAGAATGCTAAGTACTGTGGATACAAGCAAGTCAGTGCCACTTGGCCTCTTTCATACTCCCAATTTACATGCAACTCGCAGTACATCTGCATCACAAAAAGGAGGGTCTTGCAGAGGTACTCAGAGTCATGGGAACACAGATGCTTGAGTGGGTCCCCGCAGCACTGCTGCCCAGCATTGCATGGATTGTCCCAGCAGGTGGCCAGATGCAGCCCCGATGTGCACGGTGGCAGAGATGACTGCACAGTGAGATCAATTCTGGTCGTAAGGTGACTTATTATAAGTCACTGCCTGATACCTCGTAACCCACAGTGATTGTTGTTGAAGTACGGTAATTTGCCAGAGAAAGAGGATCATCTTCTGTTGGTTAATTAGTATGGAAATCATGAGGAACCTTTTGCAAAAGCTAGACATCCTAACAATATCTACTTGACGTTTTGATTCATTTCTACTGTTGAACTTTCTATTCTGTATCTTGAATGTTGCTTGGAAAATCCCATGATATCATTTCCTTTAATCAAGACTTTTTCTTTTTTAGCCTGGAAAAAAGGAAGGGATAAGCCTGATACTTTCCCCCCGCCCCCACTCAGAGATTTGACACTTGCACTCTTTGTTAGTCCTACTTTCAATAACTGCATTGATATTTTTGGACATAACAGGCAACATGATCGTGACTAGCAAGTAGTGATTTAATCATACTGGCTTCCACAAGTGTTTTCTGTCTCCTAATGTTGTTTGCCTACAGAGCTAATGATAACATTTTCTTCAGTCAGCTCAGCTAAGTCTGCTCTGTTGAACACAGCCCTGCTCAGTATGTAACCACATGACATATTCTTGGAACTGAATAGAATAGGCTGTTGTATGGGCTTTTAAGGCTCTGCTGCCTTTGATGAATCTCAATATAAAAATCTCCATAAAGAGGCAAAAAAGTTATCCATTCTCTACCTTTTAGTTTTGTAGCATAATAAAATTCACCAAACATAGCCTTAAGTTTATAAAATAAAATATTGCTAAAATGTCAAGGTTCAGTCCTACCTGGATTCTAACCTCAGTCTGGCAAGATAAATTTGACTTGTAGAATAAATAATCATAATATTTTAAAAATAAATCCAAGTAATCATATCCAAAAGGTCACTTATGGAAGCAGGGTTCATTTGGTGCTTCATGGGACAAATCCCTCTGGCTTACCACATTTCACAAAGGAAACACTGACAATACTGCTTGATGAAGCACTTAGAGCTGAAATATTTATGCACTGTTGTACCTAGGGAAAAGCGAGACTGCAGGCATTTCTTCTCCACAGATACTTGCATGAGCCAACACTTAACTGTTACATCAACACAGGGTTTGATGCGGGGCCTCAAACCCTACCTCAACCCAGCCATAAGAGATGACATGGCTGGACCACCTGAAAAATGTCATTGTATTGTTTTCAAAGCTATACGATTCACAATGTAGGTAGGATATTTCCATACTTCTCCAAAACTAACATGCATCTCCAGTGGCTGGGTTTTCAAGGACAGCCAGGGAATCACACCTGCTACTGAGGGTTTGCAAGACAATAGATCCAAAATCCCCTAATGCTCAGAAAATGCCAGTCACTGTGTTTTAACCAGATATATTTATTTCTCAAATGCAGCACAGACAATAGCATGGCCAGACCTCCAGATCTGGCTTTAAAATTTTCCCCCAGTCACCCGCCTGTTTGCTTCAGCTCCACTAGCTCCCACTGCCTTGGGGGTGCAGTTCAGCACCTTGTATTTAAGTGAAGAGATAAAAAACGCTTCTGTATTTCATTTCAGTGCACAGGTACTCTCTCAAAGGAAGAGCCTCACATCCCAATGCCATGTCCTGAGTCCCTCCTTTTTTAAAAAAATCTCCCCCATGGAAAGGAAACATAACAATTTGTTCCCGTCCCAAGGACCATTTGCCAAAAGTCTGGCCTTTGGAGCACAGCAGGGTGTAATGGCTTCAAATGGCCCATTTTGACTGCGGTGATGTGTGGATGCTGAGGTTGGCCCAGCACTTTTAGAGAAGTCCAAACACTGCTGATGGAGCTGTTGTAAAAGGAGGACATGGGGCTGTAAAACTGGTCGTTCTTTTCCAGTAGGAAAGCAATGAGTATATCAACATTTGGCTAGTACCAGCGCCAGATGGAGGTGAGAGAGAAAACATTAAGACCACCACACCAGTGCAGTCAGGAGAGTTTGATGAAGTGACTTATGCTTCCCCATGATTTCCTAAAGATGTAGTTGCTCAGGACTTAGAAAATGCTCTTGTTAAACTTAAAGGCCCTTAGGTCAAGCCCATTGTAGTGTAGAGTGCATTTCCTGTATTGCTGGCAAATAAATCATGTTGCTTTTTGACATTTTCCCTGCTCGATAAGCAGTCGTTGTGTCTTACACAGTGTGTGAGGCTTGTCAGATTGGTGAAGTCTGAATCAAAGAGCAATTTTAACTCAAATGCCATCTTTCTGCAAAAGCCTTTCTTTAAGGGAGACTTGTTCCCTTTACATTCTCCACCACTCTGAGGGGGTCTGTTTATGTAGTGAAATATTTGTAGATTATAGAAAGGTCCTGTTATTTGGATTTAAACATTTTATTTTAACACTTCATGTGTATTTATACAGTCACAGGGTTTTGTATCTTTCAACCACTTAGATTGGCCTTTTGAAGTCTGGTGGGAACCATATTTGTCACTCTCTCAGAACAAAGGGAAGCAGATGCACAGCAGTTTTCCAGCCTTGTTTTGTATTCTACAGCCCACTTATGTTGTCTGGACAAAAGCATAAAGTCCAATAAAATTAACATTGCACAAAAACCACACTAAGCTTCCATATTTTCTTCCTTTCTCATGCAAATTTGCCTAGGATTAATTCTTTTAATTACAGTATAACCTCCTAAGTGACACATATATTGCATAATCTTATTTCATGCTCAGATTTTTTGTTTTTTCTGCAGCAATATATTTCTTATCCAGTGAATTTTGTGACTCCCTACCACACTTTCAAAAGAAATTTGAAAATTAAATAGCAAAATTAACTAAGTGTCTATTAAGTATACTCATCACCGAGTCAGCTGTAAAAATATCTGTGGTATCCCTAAAGGGCTCCCTCCATTTCCCCATTAGGTGGTCACCTACATTCCTTCATTGTTCCATGTCTTTTAACAAAGGTATCCTGGGGTCTATATTATTTTTAATTATATTTGGGTTTTTCCTCTTTTCATATGCTACATTTATCTAGTCATAACTTTTTCTCACTTGTTGTTGAATCTAAAGTGAATGAAGTAACACATTTAGCTTTACTGTTAATAAAGAGAAATCTGATTATAGATTCTCTAGATGCTCTGCCCAAATTTTCACTTGGTAAAACATGCTGTGAAACAGCCTTTTGGAACTTGGTAATTTCCTCTCATCCTCAAATTTATTACAGCTGTATATTTTGATCAGCAAAGCAAATTAAGAATAGGTTATGCTGGTTTAAACAGAAATATTAATGTCATGTATAAATTAATTCACTGCATTCCACAGTGCTAAATGCAAATAATTTCATCAGTCACTTTCTGTCTAATTAAAAAAAATAAATTAGAGTCTTCTCAAAATAGTGCTATATGTCACTTTTAAATAGATTCTTATATATTATATTGCACCAGAGCCATAATTCAACTTTCAGTTTAGGTCATTTTGTGTCTGTGACCAATGGCTTAGAAAATTCTACTTCCTTTCAGCAGAAATACCTGCCTCCAAACTGCATCATAGTACAACCTTCAAGTTGCATACCAAGGGCAAGAAAATTGTCAATGTACTCAGCTTCATAACTTCCCTCAGAAATTTCTTTGACATCAAATACACTATTTGCAGAAATGAGCATGACTTCAACTGCTCTCAGACCAAATTCTTGAGTTTTGAGCTTCTCTTAGGGACATATTGGCCTGTTTTAAGTCTCAGGAATGTCTCCCCACCTCTCCCCATCTCCCATTCACCACACTTACTGTCACTATATATATTTTTTTTTACCTTTTTTTTAACCTTTTGACCTTTTATCTATTTTTGGACATCTCTAGGCCAGTCCATGGATGTATCTGGATCTCTCACACTCAGCAACACCAGCCAAGGACACTCCTATTTAATATGTAACAGCCTTGACTGCCCGTGCATCTGGGGACCCAAATGGTGGAAAATGGTTGCTGTGCCTTATCGTGAAGAAAAAAAAATATTATGAAAACTAGTCAACCTTTCTGAAGTGACGCTTTTTCACCATTTCACACTTGCTAGAACAGTCATATAGAATCACAGAATTATAAAATATTGAGGGTGGGAAGGGACCTTAAGGACCATCTAGTTCCATCCCCTCGCTGCCATGGGCAGGGACACCTCCCACTAGATCACATTGCTCAAAGACCCATCCAACCTTTCCTTGAATACTAACAGGGTTAGGACATCCACAACCTGGCCAGTCTGTTCCAGTGTCTCACCAGTCTCACAGTAAAAAATTTCTTTCTAAAATTTTGTTCAGAGTCAGAAAACAGACTTCCTTTATAAGTGCCATTTCCAGAGCCAGAAATCTCATCCCATGGCCAGGAAAAGGCATTGCTGTTCCTTTCCAGTCATGCCACAGAGCATATCTACCACAGCCTTGGTCTGGAAATTCTCAGCACTGGTCTGGGATGAAGCAAGCAAGTGCTTGTGGCTGGCTGGAGGGAGCAACCTCTCCCATCTGTTCAGAAGCTAACCTTGTTCTGGCGTCCGGGCTAAGCGATGGGGATCTGCTCACTCACTGGTTAGTGTTAATAGGCATAAAAACCCTTTCAGAATGTCATTACCCATAACGTTACAACTGGATTTTGATAGCCATGCATAGAATGCAGAACTGGTGGCCCCCAGTGCCATGGTCTCACCTGTCTTTGCAATGCTATGACTCCCATGGTTGACCCCAAAGCAAATATAGTAAGGTCATTCATGTTCCGGCTGCAGAATCACCATGTAACGGCACAAGCTGCTACAGTGCTAAGGCCAGAGCATGAGCATCACCTGTATATCCATACCACAGCTTTCACATGTGTTTGTATTAGTGAACTAATGCTAACTCAGTCTTCTAGTGACTACAATAAAGTTCAAATTTTCCAAAGTAAAACTAGTTGGTGACAGCATAATGGAGGATGGGAAGCTAGTTGTAGCCCTAGAGATAGTCACTAACTCCTGAAGTACCAACTCTGTGCTATACAGGATCTATATTATATAGCATGAAAGAATGTCCAATATCCAATAGTGCTTTGGTGTTTGTTCAGTCAAAGTCAATGCAATGTAGAGCAGACAAAAATACTCATTAACTTTGCCTCATCTTTACCTGACAGGAAATTGCTTACTCTCAAATAATGCCACAGGTTTCAGGATGTCACTCAATATGACAAAATAACTCTACCCTGGGGAAAATCAATAGGTTTTCTATAAATGATTTTACGATAAATATCTCTTTGGTGGAACTGAGAAGTTTGTTTACTGTGAAATTGAAACACCATGTAAGACACTCCAGAATACTAAAGCATAATGAAACAGAAAGTCACTCCTAAATGTAGTCGTTCCTTATATTTTGGGGACAATGTATTTTATGAAAGCAGCACTTCTGGATTCTAGCGAAGAATATGGTCCTTTGTGTCATTTTAACATCTTGCACGAATCTCAGTAGACAGACTCTATAACCCAACAACCACAATCAATGCCTTGTTACGCCGTTAAACAGCAAAAGGGTTCTTTGACAGGATGATTTGGTGTTATACATGCTAATGTGAGCCATAGCATCTGCAGAATAGTTCATGAATACCCCCAGTACTGCTCAGCACTCTAGTCAGAGATGTGTTTTACTTAGCTATAGTGCCAAGATGCTGTTTCATTAACCTTATTTCTCTTTCTTTTCTGTAAGGCATAATTCTGTTGTAGCTTAGTCTCACCAGGATACGTCATGGATACCAAGTAGAGTAAATAGTATTAACATAATATGCACAGTCTGTGCTTCCAATTTCCATGCTTCACACAGGAAGATGTGTAATGACTAAAGTCTGACAGTTTAATTTATTCAGCCCTATGAGACTGGTTTGTTAAAAAACCTTTCAATATCAGATTCATTTTCCTTTTCTTAAACCATGAAGAAGGAAGTAATTTACTTCCATCCTGCATTAATTTTTAACTGACCTACAATGCATACGGTTAATAGAAGGGCTCAGATTTTTCAAATGTCAACAGGAACTCTGTCTGTAGTCTATATTTAAAATTCTGACCACTTCTTAGTAGAAGACCTCATGCCATGGTCTCTCAAAGTCAAAGAACAAATGAATTAAATGTATATTTAGAAAAAGAACAAAGTTAGAAACACTATAGCAGAAGTGAGTTTCCAGGATGCAAAGTGGTAGTCTGTTATAACAGGAAGGAAGCTGTTTCATCCCCAATTTCAGCAAAGCTAAACAAAAGAGAACCTGTACTGTGTCAGAAGTTGATGGAAATAAAGTCATGGCAAAAAAATTGGCAAATATTAGTGCATGCTTCTGGAACAAAACTTTTTCAGAGAGACCTTTCCTAAAACCTCAGTTCAAGTCTCCATCACAGGTTTGCACTGTAATCCTAAGCAAATCACTTATGACCAGATTTTTGAAAGTATTTAAACACCAAATCCTGCTAAACATTTTTTCTGTGTTTGTAGCCACTGGAGTAACTTGGAAAAAATCAGCCTCTCTGTCGTAAAGCTCTATTGCATAGACGATAGACATGCTGACTTTGCTCAGAGGTGTTGTGGAAGTACATAAAATACAGGGTCAACTGATAACTTTGGGCAAATTAAAATACAAAGAATTTTTCCTTGTAAATCTCAATTTCCAGCATTCGCAGAATTCAGATTTTGAATTTTGCTTTCTATAATCTTCAGCTGTTGATTTCTGGCAAACGTCACCTTCAGTTCTAAGGAGAGGTACAATAATTGACTATGTCAGGACAGTTAACCTGCACAGATCACATTACAGCCTGAAGGCTCTCCAACTTCTTCTACATGTGAAAAAGTTTTGGACTCTGCTACCAGCATAATTATTCTGATGACTGAACGGCTCCTGTTACATTATGTCTCTTTCAACACCCTTATTTTTAACCCTTTCCAAGGTATCATAACCTAGATCAAAACACCCAACTTTCTAATTTGAACTTTTTGTAAGGTTAAAATATTCACGCAAAGATGGGTAATCTGAGTCATGTTTCCTTACTTTGTCACTCACTAAGAACACACATGAGCAGCTATCTCCATGTAGTTGACAAGTAGCAACTCATCAAATCACAGATCACAATCCTGAATCCTGTAATCCATATTTCACCTCCAACCAGCATGCACTTTCCATGCAATCAAACCTCCAGACTCCCCTACAGATTCCACATAGTGGCCTCCTTGCTTTAGCATTGAAAGCAGCTTCTGATGAGTGAAATGATCCAGAAATTCAACTGTGCAATCCAGTACTCCACTCACATTCAGAAGCAGAGGGGTTTTGAAAATTCAGGGTATATTTAGACAAGCAATTTGAGCTAAATATCATTACTAAGATGAGAAATATAGAATAGTCCATCAATGGCTCAAAATATGCTTATTTTGAATTACTTAATGCAACAATATTCTGTTGAGAAATTCACCATGTTTTTTCCCTTTTCTTTCACAGTAGAAATCGATTTGTTTCCTAATACAAATGCAGTATCTAATTGCTTCACAGATGTGCCGTGCCAGAGATGTCACTACAAAAGAAATCTCTCTGTTGATCAAAGATTTTTATCTTGTTATCATTTCTCTCCTGGAAGAGGTATGCTGATAGAGCTCACCCACAGCATTTGTTCTGGCTCTGCTAGACTAATGTCAGCATATCTGAAAGTGCTATACCTTGCTAGTATCTTTGACTCCTGGGGCAATGCCAGCTACTTAGTGAAGCTAGCAATACTGAATGTAATTCCATAGTCACGAGGGTAGAGCAATGTAAAAGCAACCCTTAACAAATCAACAGTTTCTAACAGTGACCAAATTTGAAAAGTTTTGATAGCAAATTGAATAAAAATCCAGAAGAATAAGAAACTGATACCATGTAATACCAAGTAATTTCAAAAAGAACTGAAACGCCCTACAGCCTACTTGTGCAGACACCCATGAAATTTGGACTATGTAAAATAGTCCATGTGGAAGAGTCTTTCCAGGGAGTTTGACTCCATAATAACTGTACAACCTTGAAATATCCATCTTGGGAAGGTTTAGCCTTTACTAGTGTTTGATCACTTAGTATTATACAGTAAAATGGAAAATGGTGAGTGTTGAAGACCCTTCTGTTTTAAAGTGCTTTTCGCTTAAATACAAAACAAGTCAGAGAAAGAAATCAAGGTTTACATAAACACACTAGAGGAAACTCCCCACAACCTGGTTTTTAAAGGCAGATGGACCCATGAACAGCTTGTGGTTCCTAAATAGCAAATCACAACAGAAGTATGAATTAACTCTTCAGAAATTCTTTTAATAATGTAAGTCCTGCTAATGTTGCTTTTCAGTGCTGTAGCAACCAGCAGCTTTTCCCTAATTTCTGGTGAATGGGAGGATGTCCAGTATCACCAGGGTGCGCACAACCCCCCCTCACTGTCCAACCTGGGAACATTTTTACCTTACTCTTTCACTAGATCTACCACAATTTGTTAATATGATTTCACATCAGACAGTTTGAAATGTAGTGCCACAGCAAGGCACATAACAAGAGAGTGCCTTGGTTCAGGTGAGGGACTATATTACCAGGTGAAGAACTTGGAGAACCACAAGAGTATTTTCTTAGTCATCTGCAGGGAAAACCAAAGCAGCAGGACTGCAGAACTACTTAACCCTCCCCTCTTATGAATACAGTTGAGCAGAAATTTCTCACTTGAGGGATTTTTTTGACTGCACAGTGCCAGACTGTCAGAGCTGACATATTAGTGAGGAAGGGGCTTTGGTTTCAACAAATATTTGTCCCTAAAAATATTTTGGGGAAAACCAGCAAATTTTGAATCTGTCAAAATATCTATTAGCATATTAGTAACTGGGATACTCCAAATCTACTAAGCTACTTATTTGGCAATTCAAGCTACTTCAAGCTATCTAAACCGAATAATGAAAAAATAGTTTAAGAAAAGTGATCTATGTAATTTTGATCATGAATATATTTCAAGATTTTAACTTTTCATCCCAATTTGAGCAAGGCCCAAAACTGATATTAAAAAAGGAAATAAATGGAAGAAAACCATTTTACTTCCAAAAATAAGTTGCAGTTGACTCACAGCTACTCTAGTTTGCAGAACCCTGCAAGCATCAATCTACCAATTTATGCCCCAACAAGTGACCTTTCCTGAACTCCCCTGCTTTTGCTTTGTACAGAGCACTTCAAAGACTCTGTGGAGATGTCTCTTTTTCCAGGATTCTTTCTTTATAGACACTTTTCTTTCCAAAGTTCACATGTTCCGAAATGGCACAGGTGGTGTTCATCATCTCTCAGCTTACAAGGTGTGGCAGGTTCTAGGACTCCACCATGGGCTCCGCCCACTAATGCAGATTAATGGGAGGGTGATTTGTAGATTCAGATTTCTATCATTTGTCTCTAAGGGCCTAGAAGATACTGTTGTTGCTGTGAAGTAGAAGCCAACAGCTGTCTCTTGTTATTCACCTCTTTTAATTCTTCTTTCCCTCCTCATTGCTTCCATTTACTCTTTCAGCAAAGAGGGAAGATTAAAGAACTGCCAAAGATGAGAAATGCAAAATTCAGAAATGAAAGGAGAGGCTGCATGGACAGGATGACTGTAGATGACTTTCTGGAGCTTGCATTGATTTAAAGGTCAGAAGCTTAAGTGAATGGGGATGAAGTATTGCCCATATTCCCAGGTACACTCTTAATTTCACTCTCGGGAAAAAAAAAAGGATCAGGTCAAACTGTGTTCCAAGATGTAACGAACAATAAAAAAAAACAAAGACCAAAAAGAATAAGCTACTGTTAGGGTCAAGAACACAGTTGAATGTGGGGATTTTTACCTAGATGTGCCTTGCTGAGCATTACTCTGCAAGTAGGATCTTAATTTAAAGAGGGAAAAAAAAAAAAAAAAAAAGAGAGAGAGAGACAGAACTGTAATGGTTTCCAGAAGAACTGGGGACTTAACCAAATTTTATAATACTCAGTGAAAATAATGAGAAAGTAAGCATGGGAACTGTGCATAATTTTACTTACAAGAAAGTTTTACTGTTTAACAAATCCATGCATTGCAATTACCACTAGCAAATTAAAGAACGAATTAGTATTTCCTGGGATTAAATTCCTTATAATGTGTTTCCTGAACTTTAACTGACTTTTCCTAAAATTTCACATTAACTTACGGTAGAGTTCTGCTCTGACAGACAGGAGGAAAAAAAAATCAAGGACAACTGATGCTTTCCCCAACAGCATAACCATAGCACGCTTGTATTAAGAGGACTTTGTGAGAAATATGAGAAACATTGAATAAGTTACAGGGTAGATGATCCCATTTCAGATAAGTGATAGGGATGGTATTCTATGCAGAGACTATTTCTCTACAAATTCTTTTTCAAGTGCCTGCTATACAATGCAACATTTCAGGCATGTCTCTTTATGCTTGCATGAATACAAATGTATTCATGCAGGTGAGAACTACATTGAAGGTAAATAAACCATCTCAACTTGACCTATAGTTCACCAGTAGCATTTTTTCAAAACTTCTGAGAATTTCCATGACTGCTATGTAACATGTTTTTAACCTGTTTGAACCAGCAGAGGAACAGAATGCTGTATATTGTATTTTCATTCTCTGGGTATTTAAAACTTAGGCCGTGTGTCTTTGGTACACAGCTACAGCTCTTACCCTTCACAGCAATAAGATTTCAATATTCGAAATTAGAAAGTGACATAGTAATGCTATCAGCTGGAAGGAAAAGTTTTGAAATGTTGGCTTTAAAGCTGAGCCTGCGGATCCTGCTTACTTGTTGTATCAGCGCCACCTGCTGGTACCTCACACCTTTTCCATTGTAGTGCTGGCAGGAAGTTTTCCCTTGACATTTCATTTAAGCTCTAAAAATATTTGGGGAGGCATTAGAAAGAAAGATTGTTGTTTCCTAAACTCTTCTAAGACCACACCGAACAACTTATACTGAGGCTATTTCATCTACGGAGAATAGCATAAGAGGTTTATCCAAATCTCTTAAATCCAATCTTAGGCAAACCTTGCTCTGAAACCAATAGAAAGGATCCAGGCAGCTGACTTCTGGTTTGCATAATTTTTTTCACACGTTATCTAGCTCATCACATTTTTGCAACTGAAAAAAATTGCATTCATCAGCACAGTGAATGATTCTGAACAGATTTGTACACACACTACAATTCACCTGTTGAGATATTTCTAAGGGAGGATTCATCTCACCTAACACAGTCACATTCAGGAGTATGTTTCCAATCCAGCTGAGTGCATCTTCTATTTTTAGCTGAAAAATATATAATATTTTTTTGCTATTTTGAAGTTAAATTCCACTTCCTTTTTGCTAGATAGCCAAATCTACCAAATAGATGCCCAAGTGAAGTGGAGATAACTTATTCCTGCATTGGAAAAGAGAAACATAGGGATAATGAAGTCTGTTCATTCTTCTGGGAGGCAGCCAGCCATACATGCAGCTCTGGACAAGACACAGCAGAATATGTCCATGGTCCAAGTGAGGGGTCAAAATAGGTATCTAAGAGACACGGCGGGGAGATGGGCCATTGCAGTGCAAGGCTACTGAGGACACAAAAATGCTAATGGTACTTAGAGAAGAGGCTGGAGGTTCTAAAACAGCCTTAGGGAGGACAGAAGGGAAGAAGCTAATATTTTGGCTTGGAACTGAAGAGGTATATAATGGGAGGAGATACACAGAGAGAAAAGGAAATAAGGAATGCAGGATACACATTTGTGGGAATTGGGCTTCATTAGTTCTGCTGAACTGTTTAGTATGTCTATTTTTCCAGCTTCCCCCACAGGAGAAGCAGTGGAAGGTCTGTTGCAGACCCACTGCCTGTAGACTTGCTCTCACATCGATGTAAATATGTCCCGACTGCTTTTCCTTATCAAGATGCTTTCCTACTGCAGTCTCATAAATCTGGTTTGCAGCTGCTGCTGCAGTACAGACCAATTGTCAAACCTCTGAAACCTTCATCTTTGTCTGTACTATGTCTCTGCACCCATTAGTTCCCCTGAGGGAGGCAAGGGCATGGCTACTGGAGCATCAAAATTAAATAAACATATATTAGCACTGGCACAATGAATTTAGATATCCTGATTTTCAGTGCATCTGCAGGAAAAACAGAAAGGCTTGATCTCAAAATAGCCCTAAAAAGTACAATAAAATATCTACTTTACTTTTTATTTCATACGTATTGTATGCGGAAGGTTTGTCTGATATCCTTAAAGCCCTCTGTTGCCTCCTGTGTGTTTTTGAACCTTTTGGTCACATACTGTGAACTGCAAGGTTAAGATTGTCAGGGATCCTAATGACTTGTACTTTTCTTTCAAAGGTCTTGAAGTGACCAGGCTCAGTTTTCCACTGTAACTGGAAGCAGTTCGGTTCTGCTCTCGTGTGCTACAACTGAGCTCATAGCTCTGGAGTTGTTTTTTTTGTTTTGTTTTGATGGGGGGTTTTTTGTTTGCTTGGTGTTTTTTCTTGTTTCTCTTCTCTCTTAATTTTTCATTTTATTCTACTGTTTAGGTTTTGGCAGAAAACTTTGCCATGTGCAATGCTTGTCAAGTAAAAGCCAAACACCTTTCCTTTATATGTCCCATAACTGAATGATACATTATTAAAGCTTTTCATCATCCTAGATAAATATAACCAGCAAAAACCAAAATGCTGTCCTTGATGAAACATTTGGAGACAACCAAAGGGAGCAGGGAAATGAAGACACTGTTGCTCTTTTGCAGTTATTGTAATACAAAGTTTGTAACAAAATCCAATACAAGTTGCAGAGCTAGGCCAAAGAAATTCTAGGTTGAACTGATGATGATGGAATAACAGAACATTAGACCTGAACAACAACAAAAGGCCTACGAAAGTATTTTATCATACTGAGTTTAAGGACCGTAGTGCTTTAGAAATTAGAAATACACATAGATTTTTAACAGGCTATGTTCTATGGTCTATTTTTTTTGATGTGTGGCGGTGATTTTATTTTTTTAATACAAATGTGAATCTCCCAGCCCCTAAGAAATTTCCTTTAATTTATCATACAATGTTATCAGTTGTAAAACAGCTGGTACATTGTGACCCTAGGCCATGACAACCCATTGTGTTCACCTCAAGCCTTTTCTTGTTCCTACATTATTTTCTATGGGAAATTTCCCTCTAACACAGTTTACTCCACAACCACAAAGCACAGATGCCCCCCTCCTTATTGTGGAATGTTATTACTCCTTATTGGAGGAATATTATTATTCCTCCCTTTCCAGCACAAGTTTCATGGGGCTAAAGCTCATGGTGAAGCTATAGTATCAGGGAATTCCCTGCAGCCCCCTACTCACAAAACCAGGTTTAAAGGACCATACATTTTTGGCAAAAAATTAGCAAATTAATTTAAATACAAACGCTACATCAGCACTTATTCATTTGCTTCTTGGGTAAGAAAGATACAAGTTTTCTAATCAAGAAAGTATAATTCACTGGGACTTCGGAAGAGCATTTAGAAGTTTTTATCTTACTTTTCTTCATTCTCCACACTCCAGAATGGAGAATTTTGTCACATAATATATGCATTTTTTATTTATTATTTTAACTTCTGTTTTTAGATTTGCTTCTGGACAACACCGACATTGCAATTAAATTTGGGGAAAAAAAAAACCTGACTGCCGAAAAGATGATCGTAAATGCTGCTAGTTTTAATCTCTAGGAGGAAAATATCTAGGATTATTTCATACATAAAGACACTACCAAATTTAATTAAACAACTAGAGCTGCCAGGTAGTAATTAACTGTTTTAAATCTATAGCTGTGTGAGAAAACATTGGTCACAAGAATAATGTTATGCAAATTAAAATGGATGCTTGGGTTGCACAAATTTAAATTTCCAGATATCTGTGACTATATAAATTTCACTGAGAAAAAAAATTTCACTGAGAAAAAAAATTATGTGCTGATCTATATTCAGGTGATTTCTTGAAATGTTGTTGACAGCCTTAAGCAGAGGAGGCAATCACAGAGAAAGACAGACAGGAATAATGCCAATGTTTAGGGAAGATATGCCTGTCAAAATATGGAACACTGAATTATAAAAAACTGATTTTATAATAAAGTTATTTGGCTTTTAAAGTGATTACAGTTTAGACATCTTCTCTGCTAATTCAGTCTGCATCACCACAGGACATTTTGACTTAGACAGCAGCTGCACACCATGTATCAACCCAAGGAAGGCTGAATGAAATAACATGTGACTACAGCTTTAGGCTTGGCATAGTCCTCATACGAATACTTCAAGTACAGGAGCCAGCTGAGGGGAGATCCTATTTCTATTCAGGTTCCTTTTTTTCCTAAATCAAGCAAAAAGTTCTTTGCAAGCATACATCATCAGCATATAAAATTCAGAATGTGGGAGCTGCATGAAATGTATAATGTATGCAATGTTATATAAATATGTATACATAGAATATATCTCCTCAGTGGTGCCGTTCTTCTTTGTCAAGCACACAATATAGTTCTGTAGAAAAAACCTAATCATTCATATATACATACTCCATAAGAACAATACTGTCACCAGTGTAGAGACCAGTGTCACCAGTGTCGCTATCAACCCTTGAGATGGATCAGGGGACCGGATCGTATGTTTTTTCCTGAGTTGTTTGTGGGCTGGACAGACTGTTCTGTCTGAATTCTCACTGAGGGTTTGGCTGACTATAAAGGCATGAAGTGCACAGTTTGATAGTCCAGCTTAAATGGTTCTATGAGATCTCAGCTTCATTTGCCACCATTACCAGCATTTCTGGACTATAAACCAGGGTCAACAAGTTCTAGAGAGATTGATTAGAAAGCAGCAGGTGTTTGAGCTGAACAGCCCTAGAAAAAACTGAGGATGGTTAGCTGGCCATTCCAGCTGCAGCTTCAGAGTACTGCAACTCAGCTTGCAGGTCACAGTCAAGAGTTCTTCATCCTGTCTAGGCTGGAGTTAATTTTCCGTAAATGCTGTGTTTTGGATTTGTGACTGAAAGCCAGTGTTGGTAACACAATGGTGTTTTGACTATTGCTGAGCAGGGCTTACACAGCATCAAGGCCTTTTCTGCTTCTCACCCTGCACCACCAGTGAGCAGGCTGGAGGTACACAAGGAATTTGGAGGGGACACAGACAGGACAGCTGATTCCAAATGACTGCACGGACACCCCATAAAATATGGCATCATGCTCAGCACACAGAACTGTTTTAATGAAAAGAGAAGACAATTCCAGGATGAAGGGTCTGTCTGGATGAGAGCCAGGGAGTGAAGTCAGCAGAAACGAGCAGTAACTGGGGGAAGGAGAAGGGTTCAGAGGAGGGAACGAAGCTGGTAAAGGGTCTGGGGCACAAGCCTTTAAGGGGCAGCTGAGGGAGCTGGGGTTGTTTAGACTGAAGCAAAGAACTTTCAGGGGTGACCTTATGACTCTCTACAACTCACTGAAAGGAGGTTGTAGCCATGTGGGAGTTGGCAGCTTCTTCCTGGAAACTGGTGACAGGATGAGAGAACATAGCCTTAATCTGTGCCAAGAGACGTTTAAGTTGGACATTAGGAAGAATTTCTTCACAGAAATGGAGATTAGATACTGGAACGGGCTGCCCAGGGAGGTAGTGGAGTCACCGTCCCTGGAGGTGTTGAAGGAAAGACCGGACATGGCACTCAGTGCCTTGGTCTAGTTGAACATGGTGGTGTTCTATCACAGGTTGGACTCGATTATTTCAGAGGTCTGTTCCAGACTATTTGATTCTGTGATTCTGTGAAAGGTAATTCTAGCAGTGGGCAACCGTGACCACCGACTCAAAATGGACCCCAGACTCAAATGGAGGGAAGAACTGCACCTGCGGACTAAGTAGCATGAGAAGCGAGACATACAGCAAGCAAACAGGGCTTTAAGTACTAACTGATAGACAAGCTATGCAATTCGCAACCAATGAATGCTGACGGTTTTGTTTGCTGAAGTGCATAAGCACTGTAAAGTTCTGATAATGGGGGAGCCGGCCCTCAGCGGGCCCCGGGCCGGTACAGTGGCTACAGCACGGCCCCTCCCGTTGCCATGGCGGCCGCCCCGGCCGCGCTGGCCCCGCCCCGCCCAGCCCTCGCCACCGCCTCCACAAGATGGCGGACGGCGGGGCAGCGCCCTCGCAGCCGGACGGG
>VZRQ01007201.1:447894-477058 GCA_013397975.1 Machaerirhynchus nigripectus
TAGGTAAGAATTTTAATAAACTGTTTCAGATAATTATTTTATAAGCTTTTCTATGTCTTTTTTTCAGTCATTTTCTGGTGGTGGATACAGATTGGGTGACTCATCACAAAAGCATTCTGAATACATATATGGAGAAAATCAAGATGTAAGTAAGATCTGTAGCAGAAAACAGGACCTCCGACAGAGGCCTGCTTAATCATGTTTACAGCTTGAAATGCCAGTATTACTGTAACTATGTCTATGATGAAAAAATAATATTTAAATATTAGGTACGTGTTCAGCAGAAATTGTTGAAGTGTACAAAGAGAACAGATGTTCATTGTATACCCTTAAGGCCTCCATTATGGAATTGTCAGATGTAAATTACTTTAAAATTCTTAGCACACTTCCTTTTCAGTTACTTGCCACCAGGTGTTTTCCTGGGTTCTCTTAGCAATGGTAACATTTTAATCCTTTTGGGAACTGATTCTTCATGTGGCTTGCAAAGCAGCCTGTCTCAGACTGTAGGGCATGGATGTATTCTAGGAAAGGTGAAGCAGCAGGTTAGAGGCCTTTCTTTCCTATCACTAAAAAAGCAGGATGTGAAGGAGATGATGGGGAGAAGCAAAGTTCTCTGAACTTTGCTATATTTGTGAATGGCTAAAGCAAATCTTCAGCTTGTCTAGAAACAAACCCAAGAAATTACTAAGGCCAAAGGATGTGGTTCTGGCTAGGGGGTGCTGTCGTGTCACACAAGGAGCTGCTGCCTTCTGCTCTCCAAGTAACAGCCAGCTGTACCCAGCTAGAATCTTGTTGCAGTGGACTTACCATAACTGGGAGCACAAATAGCTTTCTAAGGGAAGCCAATTTTACTGGCTAGGGAAGCCAATTTTACTGGCTAGGGAAGCCCAGTTTTTCTGGATGGCAAAGCACTTAGAAGGAAGAGGGGTGCAGGTTTTGAAGCTGAAAGGTCCTGGCTGGACCTTCCATGTAGGATGTAGCAAAATAAGAAGGGAGCAAAGGAGGCTGGTTTCCAGGATTCTTAGCATTTGAACTGAATGGAGCTATTTTCAGCTTTATTGGAGCTCGGCATTTAATAATTTGAGAAAAGAGTAATTTTTGCTGTAACTGATGTATCAGCAGTAATTTATAGCTTTATGGGTTTATTTCTTAATTTATCAATAAAAATGTTTACAGCTTTTGAAAGTAATTGGAACACTGTGAAGGTCATTACACCCTCACTGTATCATACTTTGTCATGGATAGCAGATTAAGAGATTCTTTTTCCCGAGGCAGGAAAGTGGTCTAGAAGAAGATAATAGTCTATAGCTATTGGGATTTTTCAAAAAGAATCTAACAATGACAGTTACAGTGCAATGTATTGTTCTTATTTTGTCATTTGCTTTCTTGGTTGTGGTCTGGTACAAAATCTGTTAAGTATAGATCAAAACTTCTATAACTAGTCTGTATGAAATTGTACTGCCTTATTTGTCTTTCTTCACTTTTTTATTTCACTGGTTTTGCTTCATAGGTTCAAATTTTGCTGAAACTGTGGAGGAATGGATTCAGTTTAGATGATGGCGAGTTGAGATCCTATTCAGATCCAACAAATGCTCAGTTTCTTGAGTCTGTTAAAAGAGGGTGAGTTAAAATGGCAACTTTTTTGAGGTATGTCTTTAAAGTGGAGTGAGCTCCACATGCTTATTAAAAGCTCCAGACTTCTTCTTTGCCTGAACCCATAAAATATAGTCTGTATTTGTCACCAGATGCATGGGGCACTTAAAAATTTTGAATACTTTGGTTCCTTTGAGGGTTTAGCTATGAGTGGTACTTGTTACAACAGCTTTTGTATTCACATCTTTTTCATAGCTCATTATATGATTCAGCCATCAGTATGTTCTAGGTTTTGACTGTCAGTTCACTGATTTTTTTTTTCTTCTTTTAGGATGAAATCTGTTCATAAAATAATTGAATGTGACTGTCAAAGTAAACATGATATTACTATTGATTCATACTGTGTGTGTACTTTTTGGATAATTTCTTTTTGCAGTCCACGATGTAATTGGAAAATGTTTATTTTTGTAATTAAGGGAAATTCCTGTGGAACTGCAACGACTTGTTCATGGTGGCCAGGTTAATTTGGATATGGAGGATCACCAAGAACAGGAATATGTGAAGCCCAGACTGCGATTCAAAGCTTTCAGTGGCGAAGGGCAAAAACTTGGAAGGTGAAAAAAACTAGATTCTCTGTTCTATGCTCTGTATTCATATGCTGTTTCATTCCTGTGACTCAAAACTTCAGACTATGTCATGGTTCCATTAATAACATCTGATTTGATTTTTTTCCAATCCTATAGCCTTACACCTGAAATAGTCAGCACACCTTCTTCCCCAGAGGAGGAGGAGAAATCCATACTTAATGCACCTGTTCTGATTGATGATTCCATGCCAGCAACTAAAATTCAAATTAGATTAGCAGATGGAAGCCGATTAATACAAAGATTTAATCAAACACACAGGTAAATTGATTCTGCATCAATGCAGGTAACATTAACTATTTCAGTAAGTTTGTGTTTTGTCATTAAATGAGTCTCAGCAAGACATCAAAAAGGGGGAAACACCAGCCTTGCTGAAATGTGTAGTTCTGTGTCACTTTCATTACCCTAGACCCTCCTTGGGAGGACCAGGTGGATGACTTGGGAAACACTATGAAAGCACTTTATTGCAAAGTGTGTAGTCTCAGTTGGAATATAGTCCACACTATGGGCAGAGAAATCCTGTGGCCCATAATCAAGAATTCCGGCTTTCTACCTTGTTATACTCGAGGTTGTGACAAAACATGTCACAGATATAACTGTAGATGGCAGCCCATATGCAAAAGAGTATATAGACACTTCATTGTCATTTGCAATTCCAGCATGTGGGTTGGACATAATACTGAGAACCTACTTTTGTTTTGTTTTGGATGGCCATGTCCTAAGAACTGGCAATGTGTGAACTTGATGGAGGTTTTAGATTTGTTAGTAGCTTTGCTGATTAGAGCTTGCCACCAATTTTATTGACACTGTTGGGGCAGTGCCACAAACAGTGTTTGCCAACCCCATTTATTTGCCTAAGAGGTTGTGTTAGTGCAAGGTTCTGCAAAGCTCTGCTCTCCACTGTGTGGCTGAGAGAACCTTGGGCAGAGGGCAGAGATTTGGGCAGCAGTTCCACCCATGCTTAAACAGTGTTAAAGCCAGCCTTGATTTGAAATCTGCACAATTGTGTTAGAATACGGCTGCAGCTTGAATCCTGACTTGGAGATGGTGTTAGCATGGACCCAATTCCATGTTAATATTGTTACAGGGAGAGCTCATCTCTTTCCTTTTTTTCCTTCTGGCTCAGACTAAGGGCAATGTGTAGCTTTCTTTACCTGGCAGTATACACAAACCACAATGAGGAAATGATAGGTGAGATGCCAGTAAGGAGGAAGATACAGCAGTATTTTTTGATACTTCAGACCTGATAATATACCCTAAGAGTACAGGCCCAGATCCTTTCTTCACAGCACCTGCTGAAGAGGTGACTGAGACAAACCATGGGGCTCATTGAGAGCCTGTGTAGCTGAGTTGGGTGTTTTGTCTGCAGGAAAGGGTAGAAGTGGTAAACTTGCCAGTAACATCTGTAACAACCAAGGTTGTGTTGACAGGAGGTTATTTTAACCATTATTAACTTTCTCTTGACTGTGAATCTCTATGGTTATCTTTGACATATATATGATCAAAATCAGCTGCTAAAGTGCATTACTTATGTCATAGGCCTTGAAGACTGATAGAAAGCTGAAATCCCTGCTTATTTGGCTGCAGTGTATTTGCCAACTTAATTACAAAACATCTTCACAGATTTATTCTCAGCTTAGTGTCTTAATAGAAAAACCTCAAATTTCAGGATTTTATCTCTGAAGTACTTTTTTTTAATCCATGTTTTATAAAATTAAATTACTCTTGGTATACTGTCGATATTGTTATACTGTTGTTATACTGTTGATATCTTGCTATACTGTTGACTGTTGTATTAGCTATTGTTCAGAAGTTCACTGCCAAGTGAAAGTACAGGAAACTTCTTACTTTTGAAGTGCATTAGTAATTCCCCTCTGCTTTCTCTTCACTGTGACCATATATTTTAATGTTCTCTCTTCCATTAATAATTTCACCTTTTTGGAATATACTAATTAATGAAACTTTTGACATTGATGTTGAAGTTACTTGACTTCCTGTGTAAGGTATCAGTTTGCAATATACTTCCATGTTACAAATTTTGTTTCCATTATTTGAGAAAACAAGCAACATTCACTATGATTTTTCAGGGGTTTTTTTATGCAAGAATCAAAAAATTGTAGGCTACAATCATTAGTTATCTGGATCAAAGAGAAATGTGAAATCTAGAACTTACTTAGTGGTTTATTCTGCTTGATGGTTTTGTGTTCTCTGATCATCTTAATGTTCAGAGATGTATGTCAGTTGGAATCACACAGAGTTTTCACGTCCATATCCTTTTCACAGGATTAAGCATATTCGAGATTTCATTATCCAGTCCCGTCCAGCTTTTGCAACAACGGATTTTGTTCTTGTGACTACCTTTCCAAATAAAGAGCTTACAGATGAAAGCCTGACACTACAAGAAGCAGATATACTTAACACTGTGATTCTTCAGCAATTAAAGTAATCTTATGATTGTTGTACAGTACAGGGACCCTGCTGTACTGTCATACAGTATGTTTCCAACAGATGAAAGAAAGGAGATATCAGTGTCTTTTTATTTCCTCATTTCCAGGGATCGTATTTTCGGATTTCATGTCTTCCAGCTATAACATATCTAACTTTTTTATTTTGACTTCTTAACATTATTCAACCTTTTTTCAGTGTTAAAATTAAGCTTCTGTATGTTACTGTTTCAAACCAAATCTTATAATGTGAAATGAGATAGGACTTTGTGACTTGTTGTTTTGAGGGGGGTGGGGAAAGGAGCATTTTTCTGAAGGGGACAGTATCTTTCATACAGTTGGTAAGATTTGCACTATGGAAATGTTCTATGCTGCATTGACAAACAGCCATTTGAAAACTTAGACTGTAGGTTATGTTTACCTTGCAAACTGTATTAATATTAAGATGTTCTTTTTAATAGGTTTACAGATAATTAATGCCCTAATATAATTTTTGTATGTTCTATTTGTAGTGTTTCATGGTGCAGTATAATATTTATATTCTAGTTTTTATGTCATTTTCCTTGTATTGTTGCTTGTGTGAGTGAATCAGTTCAGGAGATGCAAACCTCAGCTGTTGCAGACTATAATAGAATGTTCTTATTTGTATTCTAGTTGTACTACTTGTGATGAAAATAAATATGAATTTTTTTCTTCTTGGAAGTTAGAGAAATGTCAGAGACCACTGTCATCTGGGGAAATTATGTGATTTAGAGGAGGCCTGTGGTCATTTTGAATCTGAACATGCAGTTGGACCCTGTGCAGTGACATGATTCTTTACACAAACAATTACTTAACCCCCAAAAAATACACTGAGGTGCACAAACACAGAACTGGTCTACTTTTGTGCATGCAAGTGACAGCATAAACGTGTTAATTGGTCATGTACTTTTGACCTGAATTTCAGTTCTTTATATTTGGAATTTTGGCCAAGGGCATTTTGTAGTATTCAGTGGGGATTTGGTTGTGCAGCTTTCTCTGTGCTTGTTTGGAAGCTGTATAATTAAACCCCTTAATCTTTGAAATTATATATTTTTTCAAATAACTTGCCCCAACACTACAGTAAGCAGGTAGGAGTCTTATGTTGGGGGAAACTGGCTGCTGTGCTTTAGTAGTATGCAGTTTTTTAGTATTTTTGGATTTATATCAGATGAGTGGATCACACTCTGAAGGAGAAGAGATGGGCTGTATCTCTTGTACCAATGTGTGTTAAAAATTGTTGTTTTCCATGATTATTTTGTTCTGAAAATACCAGTACTTGTTTATTTATGTTAAGGTTATAATTGTTTAGTATATTCTTACATTTTTACCTCAAAGTAGATATTTGACTGAGTAGATTTTAAACATGCAATTGTATTTGAAGTATTTTGGTTTGCATTCTGAATATCTGCATGATTTTAATCATAATTCATTTCATGTGCTAAGTAATTAAAGTTTTATGTTAAAGATTGCAGACAAGACTTCTTGTATTATTCCAGATTTATGCTGTGATAAAGTGGTGATGGTGTTGTGTGCCAAATATTTAAACCTAAACAGAAAGGAATTGTCATGTACTATGCATATATTTTATATACTATATACTAATAATTCTCTATATAAAGGCGAGGCCAAAGTTTGTGATACCGATTTTGGGCAGTCTGTGGTTTGGGCATACTTCAGTTCAGAATACAGGTAAAGTTACATTGCTTATTACTTCTAAAGACCATTACTGATTAAGCAGTGATCTATGAAGAGAAGGGGTTCACTAAATTGGTTTTTCCCTCTTATGCCAAAACCTACA
Organism: Machaerirhynchus nigripectus; assembly: GCA_013397975.1. Classification (NCBI taxonomy): domain Eukaryota; kingdom Metazoa; phylum Chordata; class Aves; order Passeriformes; family Dicruridae; genus Machaerirhynchus; species Machaerirhynchus nigripectus. Next base: position 454,395 of record VZRQ01007201.1, read on the forward strand.
ACTACATATTATCACAGTCTCTGTTTCAAATACCTGTTAAATCTTAGTGTTTAATAGCAGCTGAGAGTCACTGGGGGCCCAGAAGTTGACAGTATTTTGTCAAACACTAAGAAAACGTATCAATGCTTATGTTTAAAATATTTCATTGCTTCTCAGTACTTGAAAGCCTATGGAATCTTCCGTCTCATAATTTTATGTCACAGATTTTATTACCATCAATTCTCACTCAATTAGCTAACATCTCAGTATTTTTGGCGCAAAACTGTTCTTTGAGTGCAGACCTGTGTGGATATGCAGTTAAGTCTTGCTACAAGGGAGAAAGAACTTGGTAAAGGATGATGATCTTCCCTCACAGGAAGGCTAGTAAGCCTGGGAGTTCCATTTAGTTTTCATTAAATACAGGTAATAATCCTATTGCTTGCTCTTGTTGGTAGCTTATGAAAGGCTCAGGCTTCACCTCTGCTTGACTTTCCTAGAAATCCTTTATCACACAAGAGCCAAATAATCAAAACCTGAATGTTTTCTTTAAAGAAAACTCTTCTGTAATCATTTATTCTGGATAAACACAGCCTTGTTAGCTTTTGTTGGGTTTTTTTTTCAGCAGCACATGGAGATGTTTGTAAACATTCTGCTTTAATTAAACTACTGGACACACTTGTATAATTAGCATATATTAACAGTTATCTCATGCTGTACTTGCTCTTTGGTGAAAATCTGTCCAATACTAAATGAAGCAAGGAAGAGCACACAAGTACTCTGAGGTGCTATTTGCTAGTTTCCTGCTTAGTTGCTTGCACTAAGTTACAGCTCCCATGATCTTTAAATTATCTTATTCTGTGGAGGGAGAAGAGACAGAGATGCACCTCCCCCTTGCTCATGCAAAGCTGGCCGGCCTCAGTGTAGGCATGTGCTGCTCTCAGGGCAGGTGAGACAGTGAGCAGCAAGAGTCTGGGATGGATACTGATTCAAAGGCATGTCAAAAGAAGTAAGCTTGTGGTGTTTCTGTAGGATGGGTATAATTAGAACATGTTTCTGAAAAGATTAAAAGTGGGACTGGTTCTATTAAGCCTGGAAAGCACTGGCCCTGGAATGGGGTTAGATGAAAACAGCGCAGCAGAACCATTTACACCCATTTGAGATTTACAGAATTGACTTTGTGACTGGGAGATTATTTTAATCCCTGTATTTGTTATTAGTGAGTTTGATCAAGTTTGAGTTTATGGTGCTGGTTCTGCTTCTTAAGGACCCCTCTTTTGAGATAGCATTTACATTGAGTCTTTGGTCCCAAGTTAAATTTCTTATCTTAAAATAGCTCAACACAGGTAACTTACAAGGAAGAAAACACGGATGAGGTGATTTAAAGTGGGCAGTTACTTCGCAGGGGGGGAAAGTATAAGAGGACTGTTAGGTAGAGAAAAGCATAACACAAATTAGAATCTTATGCAAAGCTGGAAATACAGTTCAGGTACTCTCAAAGGGAAATTCAAACACATTTTTCAATAGTTGAACTATTGGAACAAACCTTGAAAATCAACTTCTCTTTTTTTGTTGTTTTTTTGTTTGTTTGTTTTGTTTCTTGTTTGTTTAATTCTCATTCTTATGTTGGCTTTCTCTAGGGCTGGTTTTAATTAAACCTAATTCATTTGGGTTTGCTACTGAGACAAAGTAAAATAAGATGGCTTAGTTTTTGAAAAGCAACTTGCTTTGCCTTTTTCTAGTCAAAATTAATAAATTCTGATGTATGTTTTGTATTCAAAGGGCTGGAGAGGTTATGTACATCACTGTACATCTTCAAAATTTCCATTACAGGCCTTCCAAAAAAGTCTGCTGAACATCAAAGAACTCAGGTTACAGACTAGAACTCAACTTCTTACACTTCTTAGTTGCAATTCTCCTTTAGTAATGGTCTTGTTATGCCCATAATCAAAGTGCGCCCTGGCAGCACATCTGAATAAAAGCAAAGAAACTGTGTTTAAAAACTTTTCATCTCCAACTGAGAAATGGGGAGGGTTCTTTCCGTTCACTGGGAGCTGTCTGCTCTGAAGTTAAATACATGATCTACAAGCTATGTGATTTAGCTCTTTGTCAGGGATATGAGAAGGTAGATTTGTTATTCCACACTGTGTTAAGATAAACCAAGAGAGAAATTCTTAACTGTGGAATTTAAAAAAATCCTTTAGGGAATTATTCTGGAAGAGCTACTATTTTACTTAGATAGACCTTCTTCAGTCCAAATTAATTTGGTGAGATCTTAGACCATTTAAATACTAACAAGGAAGAATTCACAAATGGGAATAACTGTGAGTTATTTTTCTAATATGATGTTTCTAGCTGAAGTTTGAATAGAAGGAATTGTTCATGCAGGGCCATGAAATTGGTATTTATTTCATGGATTTCTTAGTGTCTTACTAGGTGCTGATATAAGAATTTTGAATTGTCTGTTCTAGAAAAAGAAAAACCAAACCCATTCATAGTGTCCACTAGCTCTAACCTTAACACTACCAAATAATTGCACTTTGAGGACAAAATAACTTTTCTGATTTCCAACTTAAATTTTCATTTTCCTGAACTTTTTTTATGGCAATAACTACCTACAGTGTTTTGCACCAATGGAAACCTCAGAACTTCAGTGGCTGCCTTGTGCAAACTGCAGACAAATGTTCTATTTCACTGCAAAGAATTAATTTCTGTTTAACTTACAACTGTTCCTAATCAAGTCACATTAAGCCATCTTTAATCAAATGTCCACAGCATAAATGTCCTTACAGTCTTTCATGACAATTTAATCCATTTTAAAATAGATTTTGCCAACCAGTACCTCAGCCTGAATGTGGAAAATGAAAGTGCTAGTTTTCTTGAAATCTTGCAGTTAATAGAGAAAAACATAGATAATATATTTACTTCTATTTGCATCTGAGTTCTTCTTCACTTAGCAAACTGATTCTTGGTATGAGAAATTTTCAATAGAGAAGACTTTGGCTCTGAATACAGAAAGGTGGTACGACTTTTTGTCCATGAATGAGTACCTCAATACATGTCAACAGTAGTTTCCACTATTTTATTTATCACTTTTTTAATATTAGTTCTCTAGTTTTGATATTGTTTTCACATGTATACTTTCACCCCTTAAACTATAGAATTATATTCCTGCATATTGTTATTGATGCAGGACTTCTTCCCATAGCACCCCTGAAATCCTGTAGTCTAAAAGGAATTGTTGAAAGCAGAGGAGGAAGCATAAGTGGATATAGGCAAATGGTTATGTTAAAATGTTTTTTACTAAATTATTTGCTCCTGCTCTTATAGTCTAATAATTTGTTTCGTTTTCTAAGGACTATTCCTGAACACTGGATTTCATGGAAACAGACACAGACCTTAGACCCAGTTGGAACTGCTTGGTGACCTTGGCCATGACACAAAAAATTGTAAGCAAGGGCTTGGCTGCTGAAAGAAATGCATGTTTCAGTGGAGAGATCAGACAATTAGACCTTAAAAGGATCTACTCGGGGTTCAGGTTCACTTTTTTCCCCCCTCTCTCTTAAATCCCAAGACTGGAAAAGTTTGGATGAACCACACACACCCTGCCATCAAAGGGCCCACTAATATATAAGGTTGACTTAGGTAGTACTTTCTGTATTCATGTTGTTGCAAAGCCTGGCCTTTGGAATACAGTTCTGTCTGGGTTTTGTGTGTTTACAATAGTATCTCATGGTCCAAGCTAAGAAAGAAGCTTAGGTCACACATATGATAAGGATGTGGAGTAAGTCATAGTGTCAGCAAATAAATAAATGTGAGAAAACCAGAAGCTTGAAAGGATTTTGGAAGAACTTTGATTCTTCACGTTTCTTCTCTGACCTGTACTGACATCTTCCAAATAGATATTTTCACTTATTTACTCATAAACATTATTTTGTGTGGGTACAGAAAGTCTCTTTAAGTTCTGCCTGTCTTCCTAAATTCCTGTAGGCACCCATGAGAATAATGAACTTTATATTCAGTGCTTTCGTCCTAGGTTTTTTGTGGCTGGTTCCATGTCTCTCAGCGTGTCTGCAGTTCCGAAAAACAGCGGCTGCCTGGTTGTAGTTGCAATCTTCAGGCCCTACTGCAATAAAACTTTGAAACAATAAAAAATCAGATTCATGACTGCGTTATTGTTCCCATCCATTCTATCTCCTATTGCTTTGACTGATACCCAGTATCAGAACATGTCAACCTGGCAAGGTCTGTTTGCCTTCGTTGTCTCTGTGGGTGTTATTACCCAACCGACTGCGCAAGCAGAGAAGGTAGAGATGACCTGGAGTTAGTGATTTCCAAATGGCCTTTACTCATAGTCAAGGCCACCAACAAACACGCGTTTAATTTTATGAATTTTCTTGGAAGAGTAGCCTATCCATGCTAGAAGAGTGCCGCTGGCTTTGTACAAGCACAGTAACTGCTTATTAAGTGTTGTTACAATAGTGAGATGTTAAGGAAGCTACATTTTGCTAATAGACTTGCTATGAAGATGATTAGAGGGATAGAGCGCCTCTCCTATGAGGAAAGAAAGAGTTGGAATTGTTCAGCCTGGAAAAGAGAAGGCTTTGGGCTGACCTAATTGCAGCCTTCCCAGTACCCAAAGGGAGCCTACAGGAACAATGGAGAGGGACTATTTATAAGAGCATGTAGTGACAGGATGAGGGGGAATGGCTTCAAACTGAAAGTAGGTTTAGATTAGATGTTAGAAGAAATTAGAGAATTCTAATGAATGTGACAGAGTGAGGAACTGGAGCAGATTGTCCAGAGAAGTCATGGATGCCCCATCCCTGGAAGTGGTCAAGGCCAGGTTGGATGGGGACTTCAGCAGTGTCCCATGGCAGGCAGTTTGGATTCTAGATGATTTTTAAGCTCACTTCCAACCTAAAACGTTCTATGATTCCATGGTACTCTTAGATGAACAAAGCAGTCTCTTTCCTGTAGAATAACAATGAGATAGTCAATAATACAGATTTTGGTTATATATTCAGTGAACTTGAGATTCTTTAGCATTGTTATAGAAAGCTTGTCCACAGTTAGAAGGATATTTAATTCCTGCAACACAGGGTTAAAAAACCCCCGTAACTATACTATTATAGTCATGGTCATAGCAAATGATTAGGGGGAGTTTTTTCTCCTCTCTTTCTCTTGTCATTCTGAGAAAGGAATAGATTATGATTCATATCAGGTTTTCTCCTAGAAAAGTTTCAACAGATGTGAAAATGAAAGACACTGCTTTCTTGTTCCAGCTATCATAGCACCCACAGAGCTTTCAGTCTGCACTTCCCCTGAAGGTGGCTGCCCATCTCTGATAAATGTCATTCATTTTTTCTCTTCTTGACTTCTTAAACATCTGTCACTGATACTGAGGGAGTCTTCTGACAACAAAATTTCATTCTGTACTATCAACATCTCATCTATTATGTTGCACTTCATCTATTTTATTTGGTCTTCTGCAGCTAACACTTCTGCTTAAGTAATGAGTTGCTTGGGTGGCTGATCATATTAGTTTGTATTCCAAGGATTCACATTCTTTCTGAGAGCCATATTTTTGTCCATAATTAAGAAAATTTTTGGAAGACATATATTAGAAGAAAACAACTCTTCCTCAATTCAGTAATGAAGAGTGTCACATTTCAGGCAAACATCACTGATGGCCTCTGCTTTCTTCACTCTTCACTTTTTTTCCTTCATAGCTAAGCTATTTTTTTCATATCAAACACCTTGATTCTCTTTTGGCTTTTTTGACTAAGTGGACAATTATCATGTTGCACTTAAGTTCAGGGCACTTTGGCAGTATTGCCAGTTTTACCCCAGTAATGTGAATTTATTCATCATTGCAGCTGATCTGTCAACCCGTGACATGCTAAAAACTGCAGATAGTGCAACCTATTTTGTGGGAGAACTTCCTCTTTCTCTTGTTTCTCTTTTATTTTTTCTTGTTCTTCTGTGTTCTAAAGCAGAACAGATGGAATTGCTGTAGAAGTCAGCAGGAATTTGTTCTCATTCTGTGATCCAATGGGTTTTATAGATAAGGAAGTTAAAAGGCAAACAAAACAAAAAAAAACTGGAGCGGCAAGTGACTCTTCTTAGATCTTCCTCTGAGCACTGCATCAGAGGTTAAACAAGGCTAAGTGCGGGGTCCTGCAACTGTGTCAGGGCAACTCTGGATATCAACACAGGCTGGGGAATGAAGGGACTGGGGACAGCTCTGTGGGGAAGGACTTGCAGGGTGATGGTGGCTGAAAAGCTGGGCATGATCCAGCAGTGGGCAATCACAGCCCAGAAAGCCAAACATGTCCTGGGCTGCATCACAAGAAAAGGTGATTCTGCTCCTCTACTCTGCTCTCATGAGACCTCACCTGAAGTGTTGTGTCCAGCTCTGGGGTCCTCAGCACAGGGTTGAGGAGTGAGTCTAAAGAAGTGCCACAGAAGTAAAGAGAGAGCTGGAGCACCTCTCCTATGAAGGCAGTCGGAGAGAGTTGGGGTTGTTCAGCCTGGAGACGAGAAGGTTCCAGGGAGACCTTATTGCAGCCTTTCAGTACTTAGAGGGGACCAGTAATAAAGATGGGGACAGACTTTTTGCAGGGCCTGTTGCAATAGGACAAGGGGTAAAAGTTTTACACTGAAAGAGCAGACTAGAGATGAAGACATTTTTTAATGGTAAAGGTGGTGAGACACCAGAACTAGATGCCCAGAGAGGTGGTGGATGCCCTATCCCTGGAAACATTCAAGGTCAGGTTGAGCTGGGCTCTGACATAGGTGAAAATGTCCCTATTCATTGCAGAGGGGGGTCTGGACTGGGTGACCTTCCAAGGTCCTTTCCAACCCAAACTGCTCTATGAGTCTATGAATTGCCTGGCAGAGGAAAAACAGACAGATGTGATGCACAAGCCAAAGGAAAAGATGAAGGTTTGTGAACCTGCTGGGACCACTGTCACCAGTGACAACTCTCTGAAGAAGGATTTCTTTCCCCTTAGTTAACAATAGCTGGGAATAGGTGTTAGGAAAGGGAATGACCCCAAAGACTAAAACGTAATCTTTGCTCTTAGAATCATGACTACATGAACTTTTTTAATATGACTTAGTTTTGTATGCTAGTGAGATTGTCATTTAGAGTAGAATTCTTACCCAGAAGAATTTTCCAGTTTTCTTCTGTTTTTTTGGAATTATTTCTTTGAATTATATGATTAATGAATGTAATTTCTTTCTGAGTTTTGGGGGGAAGAAGAAACAGTGGAAGTAGATTTGACATGCATCTATGAGCTGAGAAAGACAGGATTTTTTTAGCCTTCTGTTACTAGAGGCTGTTTTCTTTTGCTCTCTGTGTAAGCAAGTAAATTAATAAAATTCTCATGCAGCAACAATGTAAATGTGCAGAAGCTTATGAAAATAAATAGAAAAACAAAAATGCAGTATTATAAGACAGCAGTCAGTGACTTTGATGTGTGATTAGGAATGGTCTTCTCTGATATATTTTACAGTAGAGAACCAGGATGCAGCACTGCTCCTGATTATTTATTGTAAATGGTTTGTGCAACATGCATCTCACCAACTACTTTGTGCCTTATGGCTGTGATAGCCATGAGACGCTGCATACCAAAATTTAATGTCAGCACACAGAAACATCTCTGTAGTTTGATGGATCTGCATTGATGCATACAGCAATAGATAGAAAATAATTTTTGGAATCTGCTTGGATACATCTCTTCTGTTCATTCAAGTTAATAGAAATATACAAAGTTACTTTCCTTATGTAAATTTTATAGAGATTTTCAAGAGCGGTACACAATGGTTTCTTTTCCTGAGGTGAAAGTTTTAGATTAAGTTCCTAATGAAACTGACAAGTCAGGAAGCAAACCAGTGCTAAGTGTGTTGGGGAACTTCTACTGTGTAAGAAAAAGAATTGGTTGGTAAAAGTTTTCAAAAGTAAATACTGTATGAGTTCTGCATAGATTTCAATGCATGAGTGCCTGGTAGGAGAAAGTTAACAGATCTATCGGTAAGACTGAAAAGAAGTTTTAGTTACTAGGGAAGTTATGAAAATAATTAAGTCCAGAAAGAATTGGATGATAGCCATTTAGTACATTTGACCTAAGTCAAATATGTCAGAGTTTTCAGCAAACCAAAACATTGTGACAGCCAGTATAGATCAAATTAAGTAAAATCATATGCTTTCCATCTTTTAATCTTCAAACTTGAAGTAATTCTGAAATGAAAACTTTTTAAATGGGAAGATAACCAGGAATGTGTCATTTTGAATACAACGGAAGGAAAGAATTAATTTTCTTATTTCAAATTGAAATTCATATTTCAGGAAATATGAACCCTGTGTAGCTGGTTTAAGTGAATACAATTTGCTTTTTTTTTTTTCACAGAAGTTGTTGGCCAAAGTACTTTCCAGATCTGTGCAATCTTGACTCCCTTGGTTTATGCAAAAATTACATGACACAATTCCTAAACCAAAAACACTGTCTCTCCAGGACTAACTTTCAGAGTGTTACCAAGAGCAAAAGTCTCCAGGGCAGTTTTATGATTTATATGCTTGATAGCTATTGTTTCTGTTGAAATAAAAATTTGCTTTTGAAAGCTGATGAGCAAGACTGAATTCAGAGCTTACATTTCTTTGATAGTCCTTAAAACTGTGAGAATGGGATTCAGTTCAAAGATTAGGGCACTTAAATGTAGGTATCTACCTGTGCTCATTTGTGTATGAGTGAAATGCCCAGCTCCCATTCTGTTCTGTGGAGGTTTAGGGCTTGATCAGGCATCTACCCACAGTCAGATCCCAGGAGCTTTTCAGTCTCTGAAGATACCGTGAAGTCAACAGACTTGACACCTGACTTTTGGGACTGTAAGTTTGTATGAAGGGAGTTTAGAGATACATGGGTTACTACAGGGTATTTTGAATGTCTCTACTTCCTTTGTGGGGACAAATGAGTCAAACCCCTTGTGAGTGCCATGTTTCAATTTAGAAATTTATTTGGTTTAACCTAAAGTAACCACACATACTTTGGCAGCTGCTGGTGTTCAGCTGCCTGCATGTGCTGGCCAGATCTCCACTGGCTTTATGAGTTTTGAAACTTAATTCATGTTTTTTAACCTGTGAACTGACTCTAACTGTCTGTCACTCTCAAAACACGACTTTAAACTTTTTTAAAATTTTATTTTCCTGTAGTCTTTGGTGGCACAACTTAATATTTTTCAGACTATAAGATATTTTAATTTACATGTGTGGCACCCATTATTTCCCTCTCTTTATTGTATTCTTACCACATATTCATTACGGAAATCTCTATTACACTGAAATTAGGAACTTGATGTAAAGGCTCTTAGGTTATGAAAAAAACCTGCCTCAAAAATATTAGAATTATCCCCCAGATATGCATAAGAAGAAGTAAAAATTCTGTATTTCTTTAGCTACCTTGTTATCCAGCATATTTTTGACAATACATAAACTGTAATAGTGGTTTTATGGTGCTGGTGATGGTTGCACGTGTGTCTTATTTGGCAGGCTCCAGATACATTATACTCTGTATGGCTTCACTGGTAGTCCTCTGAACAAGGTTCAAGGCTGACAGATCGTACACTTTGATGTACTGATCTTTAGCAATAGCTGTAGTAGTGGAACACCTTAATAAATGCTGTTCAAGGCCAGTTTCAAGGCTGGACATTATCACCTAATAACTTTGATCAGAGTGGTGGCAAATATTTGCATAGTACACGCATGTGGATTCAGTCTGTTGTATTTTATTTACAGAGTGACTATTTGGAATAGGGTCCGTCTGAGGTCTACTCTGGAAATTGAGATGCGTGGTTTCCACAGAACCATGCTCTTGCAGACCTCCTCTCCTCATCTTGACTCCATCCTACTGTACCTCCTCAGAGCCACCCTGTCATGCCCTCCCTTAACCTTTTGTTCCTCCCTAACCATTGTGACGTAATGCAAGCTTATTTCTGTGCTGTTTGTGTTCTGTTCCTTTCTTGCTTCACAGCTTGCTGAAAGCACGTTAAAAAATCACATTCTGGAGCACTGCTTTTAAGTGCTGTTCTGGCTCCCCAGCAACTGAATTTATACCTGCTTCACTCAAGTGATGCTGCTTCACAACCTCTTTAGTTGGGCTCAAGACTCAAAATCAATACCCCATCCTCACCCTTGATCACCCACCAGCAATCTCTGTCACTGTCCGTGTGCTCCTTCAAATGTTGTCTTGCCTTCTGCATAACTGCTGATAAGATATAGCCTTCCTTAGCCATCTTCCTAACAAAACATCACCCAAGTGTTTCCTCCTTGCACTGCAGTATTTTTCCAGTGCTCTACTCTCCTCTCCTGCTATGTCCATTCATATATTTGCTGCAAAGGGCATTTATCTGTGCTGTCATCCCTCCTCCCTTGCTACCTTGTCCTGCATTCTTTATAGTACCAAAAATAAACTTTTTTTTTCTTCCAAGGAGCTTTGTACCTTAATCCTCACTTCTCTGTCATCTGGTATTAACTGTCTCATTCTCATGTTTTAGATCTGACAAGATCAAGATGCTTTGATGTCAGTGATAAATTTGATCTTAACTGACCTCTTGGTCTCTTCAGACCACTAGCTGACATTCTGGCAATGCTGCCTCATTGATTCCTTGCCCTCTTCTAGATGGATGGTTTCACCTTGTCTTTTCCTTGGATTGTGACACCCTTGGGAGAAGCATGGTGGTTTTGTTCTGTGTACAATTTTTATACCAAGTCCTTATCTGTGTGGAAATAACATCGGAAATAAACAATGATTGTAAAAACACTCTTAGCAGGGAAGGCTGAGGAATAAGCAAGTAATTTTTGCCACCATTTAGGTTTAGAAACCACTCATGGGGAAAGATGGGGCTGGCCCTTCATTTTTTACCTCTGCTCTGCCTGCAACAGGAATTTCAGCAGTGAGCTGGGATCTTCCAAACTGCAGCCAGGCAACGGTCTTCTGGCACTGCAGTGCCTCCACTAGGAACCTCATCTGCAGATACCTCTGCAGTGTGCTCTATCTCTTATATCTGCATCCAGCACCCCTAGCCTCTGGCTATGGTTTCTGCAAATCCACAGGATTATTAAATCAACAGATTTCAGGGACAGTCTTCTGACTGTAGTCTCTCTACAGAAACAGGAGAATCTCCTCTAAGTCCAGACACAGAGCTTCAATGGACAATGCTGTGTTGGTCTGTTTAACCAGGTTTGCTGTGCCCAAGTAATACAGGTAAGAAGCTAATGTACCAAGAGTATGAGGCACAGTGAACACAACTCGTGTAATTGCATCATTAATGGCTTCCCCTGTTGTTTTTAACATCAGCTTTTAATTCTCATATTATTCCTTGTTCCAAGATCTTACATCGAAGAAATAAAATAGCCATGAAATTGTCAATTCAATGCGGAGGATGTATTTTTAGAAAGCCTCCCCTTAACTATTTGCCTTTCCAAGTCTTTGCTTACTTGGGCAGAGCCGTCGAGCTGAAATGTTGCATAAAGCAGAGAAGTCTTTCCCTCAGTGTAAGGAGCAATTATCATTAAAGAAGAGCAGAGCTGAGGTCACTGCAGGTCAGCAAGACCCAGTTCCCCTCTTGCTCGCTGTTGCAACCCTTTGGCCAATGTTCCTCACCCTGTGCTTCAAACCAGACATGCAAGCTCGTGGCGGGGGGGCAACAGAGCTTTCACAGGCACAAAATGTTCATATCTGTCTCCAATTCCCTTGCAGGATCTGGCTCACCTTTAGAGTCCAGATGTCCATCTGGAGCAAGGGCTGAGATGAGATGGGGTCTGGCACTGTTCTCTCTACAAACCCAGTGAGAGGCGAGTCTGGCCCCGGTGCAGCTGGCAGAGGCACAGGCACAGCCGGGGGTGACAGCGGGGGCTGACCGCCTGCTCCTGCCAGCCAGCACTCTGCTCAGAGTGCTTACCTGCAGCTAACACGAGGATGAAGGCCTCCCAAAGCCCTTCAGAGCCCAAGAGAAAACCAGCTGGTTTTTTGAAATATGCTGGGCACCTCTGAGAGCAAGTCTGTTCCTTAGGAGCCTTGCACAAATCCCAAGGATCCCAAGGAAGCTCTGCTTGTTCTTGTCATGGGTAAACTGCACCTCATTCCATTCCTAGGGTTAAGTGACTTCTAATTTCACTTCTTCCAGCCTATGGTTTTAAATTTTCTTCCTGTGGGTGTTTTTATGTCTCAAGTCTGCAAATACCGGGGGCCTTTTACAATCCTTTTCCAATCGACTGTTATAAAAATGATACTGAGAAATAATTACATGGCCAGTCACACTGAAGTGTTCTCAAAACAAGAGAGATTCAGTCAGCCAAGGTGTTTTAATCTTTCAAAATCTCTATGGGATCCTGCTATCTGATGGGACAAATTTTAGAAATTACTGTTATCGTTAAAAAGATAATTGGAGCCCACAGGATCTTATCTATAGGTGAATTAAGTAAAATGAACTTTTCATTTGAAAAATCTATGGCTCTTTAGTGAATTGTTCTGAAGTGACCTCTCTCTCCTTTCATGAGTCATGGGCCACTGCAGGTCATTTGATTTGAAGTGTGTCCCACAGAGTTGTCTGTCTTGGCAGAAAACCAAGTAAAGTCAACAAGAGTTAGCAAGCTGGGTATTTACAGTGATAGCAGTCCATTTAATAGTATGTAACCTTTTTATTATTTAATTTTATGGTTATTAGGAGACAATAACTGCTTTTACCACCAAATCCTCTGTATGCAGCTAGACATAATTATGATCAAGCCTCCTCTGTATGTCCTTTAACCGCGTGGACCTGGTGGTGTAAATGAAAGATCATAGAACCGTAGAACTATAGAATAGTTTTGCTCGAGAGGGACATTTACAGGTCATCTAGTCTATCCCCTGCAATGAGCAGGAGCATCAGAAGGTCTTAGCCCTATCTTCAGCCTGTTGACATGCAGATGTAGAATTCTGTGCAGTTCATAATTGGCAAATACCTATTTATGCTGCCACAGCTATTTGTTTAGACCAGTGAAGCATGCTATCATCAGCTAAGCTATAGTTATCACTAAAATGTATTTCATGCTCTCAGAAAAATTATCCCATGACTTCTCCTCTTTTTGCTTCCTCTTTTATTTCATCAGAAACTTGCATAAGAAGTCTCATAATATAAATACCAGTTTATCCTGATATTCCTACAGCAAAATACAAAAACAATTGAAGAAGGGCTTGAGTAGCTATGTTCAAAACCACTGTTGACAAGCTGAAGCATGGCTGCCTGAACTTAGTGGCAGCTCTGTTACAACAGCTGTGGCCAGCATGGTTTCAGAATTGTAAAACTGTCTTGTTCCTGACATTGTGTCTTGTTTCATTAGAAGGATCACCATGTCACTTCCAAGATATCCATGATCAGTACAGATTTCTTCTAGCCTGAAAAAACTGTAAAGCATTTTCACAGCCAAGGCAATCCGCTCACCCTAAAGGTCTCCTTCTGCTGGATTATGAGGCACGTGGTCTCACTCAGCTGGCTGTGCCTTGCTCTTAATCCCCAAATCACTGTTCAGAGACACCTGACTACAATAATGCCCAGCTCATCTGGGTCCAAAAAATCTGGGCATTTAAACTCCCTGGTGTGCCTAATCTATGGTAATCTTATGTGTCCCTCAAGAGGTATCCCTCACTCTTACTCATCCTTTACAGGACAACCACAAGCTTAGAGTTGTCCCTTTGGGAGGTGGGAGAGACTGAACTCACTAACCTCCTCTTCCTCAGGGACTTCAATCTCGTTGAAATTGAATCTCTTCTCAACAAAGAGAGCACTTTGGCTGTAAAGGCACAGGAAGTCATGCAAATCATCCTGTTGAGTCTGTTCCTTTTTGTTTAGACAAAATGCACTACAAATTCCCTGAGAAAATTGCCTGAGCTATCCTAATGGTTAGGGTGCCCACCTGGGGGCTGAGGTTGTTGCTCCTCTTCTGCTCATATCTCTTTACACATTTTAAATAGTAAGTATATGACGTGAAATACTCACAGTATTTCAGTAGAGTCTGCCTGCTTCCTACCAGCCTGGATCTGCCCAATATATTTCTCATTGCTCTTATGGTCTTTAGTATTATTTTTTGGTTGTTCTCCTGTCTTAAGAAAAGTACTGCTTTTAGGAGAGGCAGCAAAAAGAATTGCCCTGTTATAACCTTGTGGTGTTTGCGACCCTGGCAAGGCAGATGAGTATTGATTGCTGAAGAATTTGATTACATTAGCTGAGGCATAGTGCCACAGACTTTGTACTCTCTTTTCTCCCCTCTCTTGCATCTGTGTAACCCCAGTAACAGGGGTTTAACTGAGGTTAGAAAATTAGCAGCTGCAGCAGTAAACCAAAATACTTGTATATAGCAATGTTAAAAAAAAAATGTTAAAACATTTTAAAAAATGTTAAAAAAAAAAAAAGAAATCCATATCCAAACTATTCTAACTGTTCATCTGCTTGTCTTTTGTCACAAAGTGGAAGCATACTTAGGGGCTTATACAGGGTCTTTTCATCTGCATAACACGAGGTCAGTATGAAAAAGAAGGGTCCCCTGAAGGCATGCTGTATCATTCTCAGGTTACAGGAGTCCAGAACTGAGTAGAAAAGGGCTGGTTGCCTCTGTTGTATACACTGCATATCGACCCACAGGTTATGTGGTCCAGCCATCCATGGAGAACTGCTACCCCAGCAAGAGAGGAGTGGCAGCAGGCTGAGTGGTGAGGACCATGGTCCCACAGGAGTTTGGGCAGGAGCACTTGGGCCACCCTTGCAGAACCCTGTCTGATGACAGTGCTGGTTTCTGCCAATTTGTGACGATTCTTAAGTCAGTAAGACTTACTATGTCTCCACAATGTTTGGAACTTGACTTTAATCTGTGGGGTGAATCCTGTGTGTTTTTACCTTCCCCTGAGTTCTCTACCACTGGTATTCCTCAGTGTGTGAGCCAGCTCAGGCAGGATGCAGGAACAACCACAAAACCAGAGAAAATTTGGTTTTGTTAAAAAGGAACCATGAATTTTCTAACTTCTACGCTTCTGATTCTTTCCCTGATCCTACTGCTGGGTGAGTGAGTGACTGGCTCTCTGGCCTTGGTTGCTGCCTGGGTTTAAAATGCAATGCCAGTGGGGGGATCCCCAAAGCAGCACCGGGACAGAGGCACACAAGCAGGGATGCGGGCACCATGGAGCTCTGTGCATGCTAGGGGATCACCAAACCTTCTCTTTTCCCCTGTATATCAGGGATTCATGCAGGTGCAGTTTACCACTGTTTATTGTTCCCACAGCAAGGCAGGAATTTCAACCATGCTCAACAGGTTGCCTCTAAATCTATCACTGGACTATGTTATCTAAACACAGGTGTTGTCCAGTACATGAGGCTAAACAATGATTGGTATGATGTATGTGGCATGTTCACAGTCCTCCTCACCAATCTTCCATTATTTTCCCACACTTGGGAAGCTGAAAAATCAGACCAGCTCAAGGAGCTACTGAGTACCTCAGTTTCTCATAGACCAAAGGAACTGACAAAGTCCCGTTAAACCACAGTCAGAAAAGTCTGAAGCAGCCAGTTTGAAGGAGACAATGGGATGTAAAAGAAGGCTTAATTTTTGAAGGAACCTAGAATTAGTTTAGCAGTTGTCTTATCTTTTTTCTGCTGCTGTAATGCCATGTTGAATTCCTTTTCATCAAGGAAGTGTATTTTGTTTAAAACATTGCAGAGCCTTGCTGTCCTCAAGAACTGTGTTTCAAGCAGGATTTATTTAAGAAGGAAGGAGTAGATGCCCTAATGATAATAACATGTGCCGGGCACATGTAATTACAATAATGTCAGGCTAGCAGTGTCTCTCCAAATCAGCTAAGAATAAATATGCTACAGTTCATAGAAATCATAAAAAATACAATTGACAGAAGTATGAAAACAAGCTGTACTGGATACTACCCTTACCAAAAGAACCAAAGTAATGGTTCAAACCCCCTTGCATTATGCATAATAATTTAATATTACACATAGTGCAAATGGCAACAAATCAGTGTTCCCTGTTATCCTTTGAAAATACAAAAAGATCTAATAAAATTACAAGGACAACACCTAAGTAATAAATAATCACACACTGCATAATGTTTTTATTAACCTTTGAATGTTTAGCACAGTGGATAGTGAAAAGAAAAAAGAATAGATAATTTAAAGCAGTTCTAGAACTCAATTGAAAATTCCTTATTTAGGAAGAGCTCTATCAGTTAGGCTGGATATCTTGCCAGAATGTGAAATTTGAAAATATCTAGTGATTCTGTATCTCATTTTCTGTCATGAGGCTTACTTTTGAGTCAAGGACAAAAGGCCAGACCATAAGTCCTCAGAAAAAAACAGGATAAAAACAATGTTTTAAGTCCATTTGTTCTTTTCATCATCAGATGATAAGAAAGCTCTCTCTTTCAGCCCGAAGATGTTTCATTTAAAAATGGACTTTTGTGACATACATACATCGTCTGTCATTTGCAGCAGAAAAGGATAGGGATGTTAGAGAGAAGCAAATTATATTAACCCTGAAACCATTGTTCTTAGGGACATGCCACATATTGCTACCCATGGTAACTTTAATGGAAAAAGACTAGGAAGACCTAAGGAGGCTTACGGAAATAGAGAGTTTAGAAAATGAGGCTAAAACCAGCCAGCACCACTGGTGAATATGTGGTAGATATTTATTTATCTCCATATTGGTGTTTGAGCTGGGTAGTTTAAAACTGGTTTAGGTGGCTTTGGATGAGTGCATAAACCATTGACAATGTTAAGACATTAAAACAGCAAACAGTCTAGAGATGCATTTGGTTCAGCCAATATAATTTATTTTAACACAGTTAGCACTTTCTGAAAATAAGTATCTTACAATGAATATAATACAAGTTTTGCAGTTTCACTTGAACGTGAACATTTTCGTAGGTTTTTTTCAAGTCTTCTAGTTTTTCATAAAACCATAAGGGTACTTCCCCAGAAAACTCTCCCCTCCCCACTGTGAATCTGCCTTTATACAACAAAAACTTTTTTTCACCTGTGGAGAGAACCACCAACCCCCCTCCCCCCCCAAACATTTCAATTATAGAAAAGAATATGTCTTAACTGTAGTACAATTTTGAAATTATGATGAATTAGCTGATGAATTTCTAACTGTGGGAAAGTATTTGCTGATAGAAAAAAACCTGCTATTTTACGCACACAACTGAAAATCTTAACTTGCATTTCAAAATGGTTGGTAAAAAGGGAGACATTTGCATCAAAACAGCGCATTAAACCCACTGCATGCTGGTACCACACTGGTGCACATTTTTCATTAAAATGGTGAATTTGCATCTTCATATAGATTTTCCCCCAAGACTTGAAGCATTTCTTTTGCATATATACATAAAATGTATATAAAGTATATGTTATACAGTGTATTTAGTACTGTTAGTATATACAGTGTATTTATGTACTACTAGTACATAGTGTATACGCATAATACAAAAAACATATTCATAAGCATTTCAGCCTGTACCTGAAATCAATGTCATTGGATGGCTGCAAAACACCCAGTCCTGCACGGGATTGATCTAGAGAGGGACATTTCACACTACTGTCCACCAGCTCTATCTCAAAATATGAAAGCATCAGAGCCAAAAATTGTTTAATCTCATGGACAGCAAATAACCTGCCCGGGCACTTTGCTATGCCTGTCCCAAAAGGCATGTAGTAATACTTCAGCTTCCGACCATGCCGGTAGAAATCTGTCTTTTCCTCTCCGTTCTCGTTCAGAAAGCGATCGTATTTGAACGTCTGCAATTAAACACACAAAAGAGTTCCTTGGTATTTGAATACCTCCAAAAACCAGATAAAGCTGCTAAGACACAAAATGCAGGCTGGGAAAGAGATGCCTCTAGCAATAAGCATCGTACAGTAGCACCAGGCCGCATGGTGCTGTTTTAGAAAGAGTAGCCTCTGAGAAGTTCTGTTATGTGGGACAGGATCCCAGGTTCTTTGCTGATAACTCTCCTTTTTTGTCCTGACCTCTAAAAATAAGCACTGTAACCTGCATCCTTTTTCATGCAGCAGAAGAAGAACTGGAAGTATTCTAATTCCATGCCTTTGGGAAACTATTATCCTTATCCTTCTTCAAAGGCCCCCATAATGATGATCTTTCCTCACTGAGGAAGGCAGTAAGTAGAAGGCTGTCTGGGGCTGCTAGCACACCTCTTGGTTACACTAAGACATGTTTTGCAGAGAGTGTTTGCACTGACTTTATTATTTTTCTTGCCTGTCATTACATCTTCATGTGTAAGAACACACTGTCTGGGATACAATAGAAAACCAGCCATGGGGCAGTCCTGTAAACGCTTTTTCTAAAGGCCTAAGGTTAAGGCAGGTTAACTAAACCTGCCTAAACTTGGCAGGTTAACTTCTGCCAAGTTTCATGCAACTTAAAAAAAAATACTTACCAAGGGATCAGCATAGATTTCTGGATCAAAATGCAGCAGCTGAGGATAAAGAGCTACAACATCATCTTTGCGAATGTTGTAGAAGTCGTTCTCTAAGTGCAAAGTGAAATCCTCCTTGGCCACTCGGAACGTCATGGATGCACTCGAGAGCCTCATTGCCTCCTTGATGATGCTGTCTGTTGGGAGAGGACAAGGAATGATTGCCATGGAAACAGTGTATTCACATCCTGGGGGCAGGTCATAGATCTTGAACTATTTCAGAGCCATTATAAAACCCTGGATTTATTAGAAGAAATATGTTAATATGAACTTTCTAAATGCCTAAGAAAGTATCTTTCTCATTTCTTTTTTAGCATTTCTATCCCTTCTACAGACACCACTGAGAACCTAATCTGCTTTCCCTCAGAAAAATGCTTATAGTTGATGAAACCAAATGTTCAAAGGTGAAACATGTCACTCTGAGATAAAGACCAAACCAGTGAAAACTAAAAACATAACAAGAAAAAGAAACAGTGAAGTAAGCAGAATTTTCTGAAGGTTTAAGAGTTTCTTTATAGAAGCCCATATTCAGAAAAAAGGTAATGTGGGGGTTTTTTTTGTTTCAATATAAGCTGACTTTTTTTTAAAGTGACTGTAGTTAAAAGACATCATTATCAAAACTCTGTAACTTCTGAAAAATGTGCTTATAATTTGAAAAAAAATATTAAGAGGAAACAGAAGTAATGGTATTAGAAAATATTGCCTCACATGGTAAGAACTGGGATTTAAATTTTGGCAACATCTTTTTATTTGATTTAAAGACATAAGCAAACAAAATATTGTTCAGAATTATCTGTGGATCTGTGTTAGCTCTGTAGGATTATTGAGACATGCCATCACCTGTGAAAAAGTGCTGTTCATGTGAATTTTGATACTCTCAGTACCACCTGGAACATTGGGACCTGGGTCCTGTTGGCTATTGCTAAGGAATATATAGTTTCCTCTTCTACTGTTTCTTTGCTAATTCCATAGGAATTCCATAGCAAGTATTTACATGGTAATAAATGGAAGACCATGAAAATTGTAGTGTGATTTCTGCATAAAATAATCCTCCATAAAACAATCATACCTAATATTGGCATATTATCCAGCTGTTTTCGGTTCAAGGAGATATGTTTGCCATCTAAGCTGATACTCTCTTCAGCACTTTCCAAAACACGTTGCACTTCTTTGGTAGCAGCTCTCATTGCTTCTGGATTCCTAAGATCAAAAGAGCAAAGGTATAACATAATCTTAAATTTAAGAATTCTTTAAGAAGGGGTTTTGCTATTAAATTTCTTCCTGACTAAATTTTATTTTGTTGGCTGTCAAGTGCAACCTTCTAAAATGAAAATGTTGCAGCAAAATGCTGCAGTTCCACTTTTTCATGTCTTGGCAAAGGTGTGATAACTTCAAAGGAAAAAAAAAGGAAAGGAACCCCAAGTATTTGATTTTGTCTGCAATGACAAGTGGGATGGAACTGATGTGTGTAATTCAGGTAATAAACAGTACTGTCACTAAAAAGCAGTGCCAAGAACAAGAAAAAAAACCAGCCAGCTGTAGACTAGGAAATAGCCCCACTTCAGATAGAAAGTTTAGGAACAGGATTATAGCTCAATTTTATAACATCTGGTTGATGTGACAATATTCTGTCTAGCTGAAAAGAATCTTCCTAATACTAAGAGCCCACATAGCACCCTTCACTGTCTAGCCTTTCTTTCAGACACAGAATATATGAGCTATGGTGAAATATATAGAGACAATAAAAGAAGGTGCAAGACTGTCTTGATGAAGGCACAATCAGGGCGTTAAAAGACTCCAAGTCCAGAAAATCTAAAGCAAATGCATTATTGGAGCAAAAAGTATTAAATAACCTCAAAAATTAGCATTGGCAAGCAGGTTAAGATAAATAAAAGCATTAGGAATTTAGACACAATTCAGAGTCAGTTGTGCTGAGGCAGATAATCCACAAAGGCTCACTCTAAAATGGAAATTTGATAGTATTATCTGAACTGTGAGCTTGTCTCATGAGTAACAAGCTCAGCAGGTGCAGTCTACAGTGGAGCTTCAATGGGATCTATCGACATACAAAATTATTTTCTATTAAGTATCTGTGAAAACAACAACGAAGTTAAACCTCATTTTGCCTGCTCCAGTGAGATGGACTAAAAATGTCTAGTTATATTTGTAACCTTTAATACAATTAATATTTTGACTGCAACTAGCACTTCCAATGTCATATCATATAGATTTACTCCAAAGCTTTCTTGACAAAGTGTAGCATTGCCCTGGAGTGTTTCTCAAAAAAAAAAAAATCTACAGAATTGCTCTGTTCTACCACTACTTGCTCTCAGATGAGTGAAGGGCTTTTCTGTGGAAGTCCAGGACAACACACCACTTCTGTTGCAAGCAGTAAGTTTTTTCTCACTGGTGAGGTATCAAGCAGTGGCATTGGCCTGTATTAAGGAACTGGTTTCTGGAAGATAAACATTTTTCTTGTTTGGGAGCTAGACACATTGGGACTTACTTAAGAAGGTAGAACAAGGTCCAAAAGGTGGCAGGGATGGTGTTTGCTTGAGAGGCCCAGAGCACTGCCACGTGGGTCTTTGCTTTTTCCATGTCATCGAAGGTTGACAGGGTGTCGTTCAGGAACATGCGGAGAGTGACAAGCTCAGACAGGTTGTCCCTTTTCAGGAGGTTCTTGTGCAGGAGTGCCTCTCCCAACTTCTCACGAGCACTGTGGGCACTCTTGAAGAGGTGGATAGGCAGCCCCGCCACGAGGGCTGGGAAAATCTTATCGAATTCCTTGAAGTTTTCAAGGGCATTTAGGATATGAGCTCTCTCAGTTTCCTGCTTTGATGATAGGTTTTTGTCATTATTTGAATTAAACTCTTTACCGAAAAGTGTTAAAAAGCCAGATTCGAACATCACTTGGCAACAGAATGTGTAAAGTCCTTCTGTCACCCAGGTATTAGACTGAAGCTTGGGTGTTCTTGACTGCAGCATGACATACTGGAGGTTTTCCATCATTGCTTCAATGAGGGCATCTAGGGCATTGCCTTGAAGGGTTCTAATGAAAGTCTGATGAAAATTTTCAGTGGTGTTTCCCTCTGCTGGGTCAATGCTACCATGCCCAAAAGCCTGTCAAAAAATAAATTGTAAGCATGATAAATAAGGCCCATCATTACATTGATGATAAAGTCTAACAGAAATGAAAGCCAAAGTATAACTTCATAGCTTACTACAAGAAAGAATAATAATGTAATAAAATAATGTACAGTCTTAGAATAATGTAGTGTCTTAGAATAATCCAAATCACTGCAAATTTCTTTTCCATTTAGGAAGAGGATAAAAAGACCACAATGTTTTAAACGAGTAAACGTGCAGAAATGTGAAACCAATCCTATTTCAAAGGCATAGTTATGTTTACAAGAACGAACTGGGTATGTCAGCAGATATTTTGCATGTTAGATATTAAAACCAGCAGTACCTTGGCAGAAGTAGCAAAATGGAACTTTTTCCAGTCCAAGTGTTTTCCCTGGCGCATCAATGCATGGTAGGAAAAAGGGTCAGTGAGGAAATGAATGTATTTTCCTGCTAAATGGCAAGTGAAGATGTGGCCATGCTTCTTCTGCTTTTCTTTGAGGAATTCAAGGGGGTTGGCACCAAACTTCAAGGCACAGCCAAGGTATGGAAGGAACCCATTTTCAAGTGGTGGCTCACCTTGTCGCCTACAAAACACAAACAAAAGCTGAATTTAAAATTATGTACAAAAATCCCTTCTCTGGTACTGCCAGGTATGTAAAATACTGATGGTAGGCTTTGTGAAATGCAAAACAAAAAGAAAAAAAAATCTCAAATAAATAGTTTAGTTACAAGTAATTTTCTCCTCTTTAAGGGCTAAGCTATGTAAGAAAGAACAACTTTAACTACTAATAGACATAATAAAACATGGTTTTATTATGTCATCTTTCTTTTCCCTGGATCAGAATTTTATTTTTTACCTGTTCAAATGCAAAATTATTGCCATTAGCTAACATGAAGTTATGAAATTGTCACATTAATAAATAATCCATCACACTAATATTGTCTGATACATTTTTTGGGCAACTGTATCCAGAGTTTCATTTGAATACCAAGAAAAGAAACTTTTTAGTATAGAAAGGTTGTATA
>VZRQ01007202.1:807-128932 GCA_013397975.1 Machaerirhynchus nigripectus
CAGGAGAAGATAACGTGCTTCTGGTCACCAGTAGGTAGTAGTTGGTGCACAACTTATGTGGGAAAGCTTCTTCTAATTCTTGTTCTGGCATTGAAACAAGTCTTTTCGTGAAAATTATGGGCAAAAAATTTGAAGGATAATTCTTGGTTGTTCCTTGTTAATCTCTTCTTTTCATGTACAGGAGGACAGGACAAACTGAAAACCACATGTCACTGTGAGAAGCACTGCAACCCTTAAACGACCATGTGATTGCAACTGGTATAAAAAAAATAGGAATTTAATAAATTAATTTCATTGTACTTCCATATGAGTCAGCAGTGTGCCCTAGCAGCCAGTCAAGGGAGGGGATTGTCCCGCTCTGCTCTGCATTGGTGTGGCCTCACCCAGAGTCCTGGGTTTTCGGGAGCCACAATATCAAAAAGATATAAAACTACTAGAGAGCTTCCAAAGGAGGGCCATGAGGATGATGAAGGGCCTTGAGGGGAAGCTGTATGAGAAGCAGCTGAGGTCACTTGGTCTGTTGAGCCTGAAGGAGTCTGAGGAGAAACCTCATTGTGGTCTTTAACATCCTTGAGAAAGAAAGCAGAGGAGCAGATACTGATCTCTTCACTCTTCTGACCAGGGATAGAATTTAAAGAAACAGTATGAAACTGTTTCAGGGGAGGTTTAGGGTGGATATCAGTGAAGTGTTTATCACCCAACGGGTGGTTGGGCACTGGAACGGGCTCCCCAGGGAAGTGGTCACAGCACCAAGCCTGACAGAGGCCAAGAAGCATCTGAAAAATGCTCTTGGGCACATGGTGTGACTCTTGGGGTGCCATGTGTAGGGCCAGGGGTTGGACTTGATGATCCTGATGGGTCTCTTCTAATCCAGCATATTCTATGATTCTATGATTTTTCATTTCCTGTCTTTTTTTTTCTTAGAGTAATCTTGGATTGTGAAAGCAAGGATGACTTGGAGTACATGGTCTGTCTGGCAGAAGTGCTTTGCAGCAGCCACCACTGAGGTGTGTTTGACGTGGTGTGTACGATACAGCAGCTTCGTTGTAATTCCACAAAGTAGACATAGGGAAAGGTATTTGTCTACAACATGTTACAGGCCAACCAATAAAGAAAGAAAGTCAGTCCTTGGAAGACAGTCCTATGGCTGAGGATTTTTATATTAACTTGCTCCAAAACAGCAAAGCCAAGTATTTTCTCTTATGTCTAGTTTCCTGAATTAATGATCACCGGGGGGCTTTTGAAGGAGCATGAGTCAGTGGTTTCACTTGAGGGCACCAGAGACACTCAAAGTAGAAATGAAGGCAAACTCTTTTAATATGCTTTGGGGATAAATACAAACTAAAAGGAAAAATCATGCTCATCCAGCCATCAGCTTTAAAATGAAGTATAAACAAGAAATGTCAGCCTTTACACTCTTCAACTTTTTAATGAATCTTTAATATTATCCTGTTCTTTACAGTCATAAAAATGCATGCACACATAAATCACAAATATATAAAAATGTACTTCTTGTATATATGTGTACACATGTGTGTGAAAATTGGGAGTTTCAAACTGCATCCAGCACTTTTGACATGCTAACTTATAAATAATCCTCACCGAGTGTACCAAGATTCCACCTGAAGCATTAATCATGTTTCCTTTGAATCAGCGTAAGGAGACCTGGAAATCTAAAAGAGTAAATGTTCACTTGTCATTAAATGATAACTCTCCTGTGATCTATGACAACTGGATGAAATTAATGTAAGACCAAAGACCCATTAATTCAGATGGAAATTTTAAAAGAGCTTCATGGGGACTGCAAGTTGCTTAATCAGGGTGTTGCTCCTAAAATCTGTCTGCACTTTTATAAAATAATCCTATTAGCATAGGACATCTGGAACACATCTTCCAGGACTTTAAACTAATGCAATCAGAGGTAGAAACAGTATTTTATCCAGCTCAAATCTCTAAATCTGCTTGTTGTCTAGAAACACCTGGACACCACATAATATTTACGGTCTATGCCACACTAGTAACAACAGTTAGTTAGATCTTATTATTGCTGAGTGGCAAACCTTTTCACTGCAATAAAATATTGAGCAAGCTACTAAAAAGGAAATAATGCTTATAGAAAGATTATGTACAGTAATGCTTTGCAGCGGCTATAAAGCTATCCACCATCCATTTATCAGTGAGTCTGGTGATTACTTATCAATAGCAATTGAGCTGCAAAGCTCTTTCTGGGGATGAATAAAAACCTGCAGAGACCCAGTGATCCACACAGCCTATTTATTGTGGTCAGCCAATGGGTTTTTGGGCTCAGGGCTCGCTATAGCCAACACTGGTTACAAGAAGGGAAAAGGGAGAAAGAGAGGTGCAGGAATGTGTGCCACATAGACAATAGGTCCTAAGCTCCAGGCAACACTGAGTCAATGCTATTTAGGCCTTCATTTGGCAAGGACTTAAGCATGTGCTTAAGTTCAAGCAAATTAATTTGGCTCGACACATGATGCTACTGGAAAGCCCCATAAACATCTGAGTATTAAGAGTCATCTTGGCAGAATTCCTTTACATTTTCTGTATTTTCTTTATTTATACTTTCTCTACATAGTCTCTATCTCTTATATGTAAGCAAGATTTTGTGAAACCAAGACCTCTGTAGCTGGATGTCCCCATGCACTAATTATTGCTAATTTGTCAGCCTAATGAATTATTTTGTTGACACTCAACAAGCACTTGAATTTACAGTCCTGTTCCAGCTTTTAGGAGAAGTTGGGTAGCCTTTTTCTTGCTTTCATTGTAGCATATTTTCTCTTTCTGTATAAGCATATATAATTTCATATGTTCTTCTCCTCAATTATTTAGTAGAGACTTTTATACTTCAAAATTTCATATGGGAAAGCCTGGGGGAAATTGCCCAGCAAAAATAAGTATCTTTTTGACCCACTTGTTTTTGAAGATGATGGTCTTCTCTTGACAGTAGTTCCTGGGCATCATTATGAGTCACACTTTCAAGTCACTGATGATTTCCTAAATTAATCTGATACAAATAAATTCTCCATTATTGTTAGCTGTATCTCTTTTCCCCATGACTAGGTCTGAAAGGGGGAAAAAGTGCCCGTTGTGAAGTCACCACCACAAAAAATGTCCATCTCTGAGAATTTCCATGTCCTTCTATTCTTCTTATGATCACTCCTGTGTGATACTACTCCTAGTCATTCCTCATTTTGGAATAACAAGCCTCTGATGAAACACAAAAGTCAGGATGGCTGATATAAATACTTTTTTCCCACCCCCTTTATGCTTCCCTGCGTGGCTGTGGACAGAGGCTCTTCTGAGAAGGGCCAGTGCAGGGGAATGAAAAAGCAGAGAGGAAAGCAGAGACCTGGGGACTAAGCAGTGCTGTGGGGGTCTCTCACTGTGACAGCAAGACAATGTGGATATCTTCTCTTTCTAGCACAAATGGGTGGTGGGTGTGTGTGTTGCTGGCACTGGCTCCATGCACATAGCCTTCATTTTCTAAAGCTTTGCAGTTCCACTTGTTTTTCAGAAAAGATGTGTGTTGGTTGCCTTGGTACTTTCCTAAATAAACCCAAGGCTTGCAGGAACAGGGCAGAGATTACAGCCCTGCCCTTCTTGACCTGCCTGGGAGCCCAAGATGGGGAAAGAGTGGACAAGGGCAAGTAGACCACAGTCAACAGTCCAGAGAAGGTCAAAAATCACAAACAGGTAACAAACTGGTAAGTTTGTCACTATAATCACATAGCCTTGATTTACACAGATAACACATTTCCAGGGTTCTGGTTGCCAGGGTACTCAGAAACTGGATTCATTGAAATGGAATGAAAACTCTAAATGGAAAATGCATTTTTAAAAAAAAAATTACACTCATATGAATGCATTTGGTAACACTTATTACAAGCGACTAAGCAAAGTATATATAATATTTTTTTGCAAATACCCAACATATTCTCTGTTGCATATAAAATTTCATTCCATATTATTTTTGCAAAAGGGCAGGAAAAATTATAATTTTTTTTGTTGTTTCCTACAGCAAAAGAGTTCCCCTTTTCTCTCCATCTTTCTGTTGCAGGCAGAATCTCATTCCCCAGAGGAGGTAAAGCAAAGACACCATAATGAGTACGTTATAAATTCCACCTTAGGACATGTTCTACTTCTAGAAAAGGAGTTAAAATTAGAAGTGTTTCTTCAAATAGAAGTGTGTGTCACTTCAGTTTAGAGGTCCTCAGAGTTTTGAACAGCTGTATGAACTGGGGAAATGCTGAAGCATAAAGCATCCTAAACACCTCTTGTGTGTGAGCTTGTGTGAGGGGAACCTGTAGGTACCTGTGGGTGTGTGTGGGGAAATAGTCACCAGCAAACATTAGGTCCAGGAGACAAAAAATGTGGGCTCGGGAGGGTGTGAACACACTGGACACTGGTGATCCTGCTAATCTGTGAGATCTGAGAAACTCAGGACAGCCAGAGTTGCCTGACAGTGTCCAGGGCCACCCCACACTCAGGACACCGCCATGAAGGTGCAAAGACCATATATACATGTGATGTGAGTAGGCAGCCCTGGAGGGGTTGCTCAAACACCCATCCAGAAGCTGTGGCACGTCAGGATGATTGCCCACTCCTGAGTAGAATGTTGGGGCTAGTGCCTCCCTGCTTGGGTCCCAGCCTGGGGGGTGTAAAAATTGAGTGTACTGCCTGAATAAGTGCCTGCTGTTAAAACTAGTAGCTTGGATTCCATTAATGATAACAGTTTCATTGGTAAAAGTTGTTTTACAGCTGTTCATGGGGATCTGTCTCTCCTGACTTGATTCCTGGAGGGACAATGTAAGTAGAGTGCATACAACACCTACATAGTCCTTTACTGTGGTCCTGGTAAACACCCCCACCAGAATCCATGTCCCTCCCTTCACACCAGGAAGGAGCCCTGATAAGGTCACACACACAAGTGTTGGCAGAGCTAAGAAAAGCAGCAGTTTAGAGGAGCTTTAGTAGTATGTCTCTTTTTCCTGCTGAAGACAGAGGGATGGGTTGGTAGGAGAACTTAACTTTGAGATGAGCAAAACCTATATTTTAATTTTGGCAACAAATCTATACCTTGGCATGAGGCTTTTACAGGCAGAGATCCAGTGCTGAACTCAAGCAAAAGTAAAGGCACTTATTGGCACTTAAAAATGTCCTGCTATGTACAAACAAATGACAAGAGAGAGCCCCAGCTCCAGGGGATATACAGAATAAATAGACAAGACAGTGTGATGCTGTCAAGGAAACCATAGCAGGCAGGGAAGGATTTGCTCCACATCACAAACATGGCAGTTCCTTTGCAGGGCGAGTGCACTGACCCAACTCTGGGCCCAAGCCCAGTAAAATGTACTTCCCTGTTTCTGTAGTTTTATGACAAAAGAAGTCAGGTTTACCAGCATTTCTTCTTCACTTCTACCTTATCTTTGTCTGACTTAATTGAAAATAAACTTAAAAAAAAAAAGTATTCTGAGTAAGAGCAAAAAGTTATCCAGTCTTGTCTCCTTACCTTGGTGTATGTTGTATAAAATATAATTCCTGTTTCTTAAAAGGGGAATAATAGTAGTGAAGAAAAGCATTCATGCACCAGGCTTCAATTTATAATGAATGTGTTTTAATGGGAAAGCAGTTTACTGCTTTGGAGTACATTCACTTGAAATTACAATGGGACAGCTTCTGTTATGGCTTTCTTGAAGAGCACAGTTGAGAACATGAATCATTCATGATTTTTCATCTGCAATTGATGTCTTATTTATACCCTCCTTTTAATTTAATTTACTTGTATATATGGGAGATTAAATCACACTTCTCCTGCTTAGGCAAAATATAATGTGAATGAAAACCTAATCAGAGAGATGGCAGCAGCCTAAAACTGCTGTGCTGGGTAAAACACAAACAGGCAAGGTGTAAAAATGAAGAGGCGTGGTAGAAACCGTAACACCCATAGAAAATGGGTGGTAGAATTATTTTAGGTAACAGTAGTTCACAGCTCAGTTGGGCTGGGTGCTGAGCTGCCTTGATAAAAGGTTGCATAAGAAATGCTCCGATAAAATCATGGTCTTGATAGCACTATCTTTAAGGATATCCAGAACTTAAGAACTTGCATAATGTTCTGGTTATTGCTGTCTGGGTTAAGTGCCAGGAAACAGAGGCTCAAAGTATTTTGTTTCTCTTTGGTGTCTGCAGCTCTCATTCTGCAGGAGATTCCACGAGGATGGTGGTTCACAAGAAACACTCCATGGGTTTTGGTACTTTCAGTTTTAATACTTTGTTGCCCATTCATGGGTGCACATATCCCACTTCCAGCCCCCTAAGCTCCTCCAAAGTCCATTCTGCAATTTGGCAATCACCACCCTTTGTGGCCTTGGCAAACTCAGCAGTTCATGCCAGGAGAAGAGCTCCTTGCCATCTCTCAGCCAGCTCCAGCTACTCCCACACTACTCTGTTGGTCCCCTACTCCAGACCCTCCTATAAGACCTTGCACTTGAGCTGTACCCAGGACCTGCCCCTTCCTATCCTCACACAAATGCCAAAATGTCTGAGAATTGGGTGCAGGGAGAGAAGGGAAGATGGGGAGGGACTAGTCAAAGACCAGCTGGCTGCTAGCTCCCATCTTTCCCCAGGTAGGTGTTACCTGTGTCCAGAAAGAGATTTACTACTACCAAGGGATCCAGATCTGCAAAAAGATGGCTTCTGGTATGTAGCTGAAGGACAGCTTTGTTTGCACTTCTTTGGAATAGAAGTAACTTTTTTCCCTGGTATTTATAACTAGGTAGGATGTAGCTGCACCTGATTTTTCCTTGTCTAGCTCCTGCTTTCACGTGGGCTTGTGTTATACTAAAAATGATCCAGACGTGTTTTCTGAATGTCAGCCTGTTCGTTTGAGTTTTAATTTCCCCACTGAGATAAGAAGCTTGAAAACTGATATCCCAGAGGGAAATTGGCTGAAATGCTGTAAACTACAGACTGTGCTAAAAGAAAGCCACCTACAGAGGAATATATCAGCACAGAACATATGTTGAAAATTGACTTTTAAAGTAGATGTAACTGGGGATTAACTACTATCACTGTACTGGCAACTCAGCACTAGTGTGTGCAAAGAGAGCGTGGGGATTTTAATCAACTCATTCATTCATGTCAAATCTTTGCAGCTTATGTAAAAAAAAAAATTCAACTCCTCTGTATGTCCCTAAGTGCCCCTGACAGCTGACTACGATTTGATCAAAACACCTCTTTTTCTGAGTGCAACTTCCTCTTCCTTTAAAAATGAACAGTTTTAAAGCATAAGACCTCTAGATTACTTCCATTGCCTTTTTAAAAGAAAGGTTTAACTTAAATATTAATGCTCTGGCTGAAGATGATTTATCTTCAGTGCTTTATTACTTATTAAACTCTCCATTCGTGAGGAAAAAAATTATTACAAGCAGAACCTACTCAATCAGCTGTTCAAGACTTTTGACACTCAGTAGAAAACACCCACAGAATCAGATTAGTCCTTTTGCATGAGCACTGACTATTCAGAGGGAGACAATTGGGTCAGGCTTCCTGGAAGAAGAACATTCACTGTAAGCAGGGTTTGCAAAGGAATGCAAAGGAGTCTTCTTTGGAGTCAAAAGGGGTCTGGCAAATTCAGCTCACAGAGAAAATTTTAAAAAAAGATATTTGGAGGAAATGTTGTTTGTGGTTATGTCGATTAACCCCCCACCCCCAGTCATCAGGACATCAGGACATCTAATGAGCCCAGGGCTTGTAGCTGCAGGAGTTTTGCCAGTTCAGTTGTGTGTGGCTGGAGTCACATTGAACACAGGTGAGAGCTTGGCATAAGCCTTATGTATCCCTCCAGAGATCACCAATCCTGTTATGCCGTAGACCAAAACACTGCTGTAGCAAGGGACTCACATTCAGTTGTGTAATACATTTTAGGGAGGTAAATTCCTTGAATGGCTTTCTATTGTAACAAGGAAACCACCACAGTTTGCTCACTGTAGAGGAGAGAGGTAGGTACCTCTGACCACATAGCTACTTCAAAATATATCTGTATGGCTTTACTATCCTCATCTGGATATAAGTGGAAAAATCAGTATGATTCTGTTCCTTGTAATACTAAATATTGCCCCCAAAAATGCATGATCAAGTGAGACATATGAGATACAGCACTTAGCACTGAAGTGATCAAATTGCCAGGACACCAGTCTGCACAGGCAGTGTAACATCTCAATCCCAGTGATTAGTGTCTTTTACTACAAGTACAATATTTGGTGCCTCACACATTCCTCTGCTTTTGTTATGCTTGCCAACATTGATAGTGACTCACAGTAAAACAAACGTAGATCTTGACATCCTTCATGAACTCCCACTCACCAATTAGAGACCAAAAAGCTTCGATGTTTCGATGTGGAAATCAGTGAGTTTGAATGCTGGCTTGTGTGGCTAATGCTTAGCCTTCAGCACATAATCGGCTCAGTGCTAATGAGTTAGAAGGGCTTGGATATGGCCAGTCACGCTCAGGCAGCGACTTATTCCAGAAAGCTTCTATTTTTGGAGTAGCTGAACCATATAAAGACTTCACAGGTTATTCCAGATGAGTCTTGTTGCTGCATTTCCCAAATGCCATGGATGGTGGTTGTGCAGGAGGACAGTAAGAAGAGTGAGCAACCAGGTCTAGTGGAATGTGACTGCCCATGGCAGGGGGCTGAAAATAGATGATCTTTAAAGTCCTTTCCAATCCAAACCATTCTTTGAGGCTATGGCTCTAAGACCGTGTCAAAGCTGGCCAGGCAGGGAAGTCAGGCAGAGAACAGGTGACAAATGTTTTCCTCATGTCCTCTGCAATGTAAGGAAGTGTAAAGAGTGAAAAATATGGGCTCAGGAGGATAGGAATTACCTTAAACTTGCAAGATATAACTTAAGAAGTGGAGATCAGGGGAGCAGGGGCCGAGTGCATATGTTTGTAGCTGAATGAAGAGCCTGGTTTAACTGTTGGACAATCAAGGGCTCAGGACAGCGTCTGTAAATGAGACAGAGAGATCCTCTGCCTCCAAAAGGAAACCGAATGGGTTCCTGCTGCTGCATAGGTGGTAGCATCCCAAGACTCCAAGTCCAGCAAGCCTGGATATGCTTGAGACCACTGACAGAGCATCCCAGCACCAATCCAGCCACCTTGGTGGTGACTTCTAGTGTGGACACAGGGCCCACAGAGCTGCTTTGCATTGCCTGGCACACACTGAGCCAGATCCTGTGCGTTCACAGGATGCTTTTGCTCTGCAACAGCTGGGAGCAGGGCAGAGGGAGGTTTCTACACCTGTGGCATGGATGTATTATATGCATGCAAGAACATTTGTAGTGCTTAGCAGTGGCCCAGCACGTGGTGGCACGAGCCATGCTGGCAGAGGAGCAGGGGCTACAGGTCAGTGTGTGTCTGTCTGTGTGAGGTCTCAATTGAGGAGCGCACCTCCTCGGAGTTAGACGCACTTGCCATTTTGCTCTCCTATCTGCTGGCTGTGTCTGAGATGAAACACAAGTTTATACAGGAAACCACTGCCAAAATTCAGCTGTGTCACTGCCAGGCATTTGGGGGTTGCCTTTACCCCACCTGTAGGACTCTTTGCACAGCCCAGCACTGTGTCTTGCTTATGGCCCCTGCTGGTCAGTGTCACTGTAAAGCCGTAAAGGAGTCTGCATTTCTGTGCCCATCCTCTGGGAGTTTCTCATGTCTCCTGCCTTTCCCTGGAGGCTGAGTGGAGGAGGGCCATGGCACAGCGCTGCTGGCAGAGAGCGAGCTGGCAGGGCACAGATCTCCTGCAAAATCACACTCCCTGTGCATGTTGTAGAAAGGCGTGTTGATCCCTCAACTGCACGCAAGACAGAACATGGCTGCTTTCCAGGATTCCTCCTAAAAGCCAACATCTGGCTAGCAGGGCTGCAGCACAGCAGATGCCACCTGGGTAAATGGAGCTGCTGGCTGGATCTGGCTGTGAAGGCATGGAAAAGCAGCTGAGAGCCTGGCACAGCCTTCAGGCCTCAGAAACACATGCAGACAGGGTTGTGCCTGCTGAGATGAGACTGCTGCCTATTCTCACATGAGGGAATTCTCCTGGGTTGCCTCCACAGAGGGAGTTGCACACAGTGGCATGGCTCCTTTCATGTCAGTGTAACCAGGTGGCACCAGTGTAGTTCCCTGTGGGGACATGGTCCTGGTCCCTGCCTCCAGGTTCCAGCCTGCCACTTGGAAAGCAGTCTCCACATCGGCATCATGCCTTCTCGCCCTCTCCTCCCTCGTTCCTTGCTGTACAGCAGCCTCTCTGCCGGGCAGCTTGAGTGTGGCACAACAAGGCTCATGGTCAGCCCAGGAAAATGAGCAGACACCATAAACCCCTTGCTGCTTTTTGCCCAAAATATTTCTGTTGTGTCTCTGAATCGTACCCCTTGGTGATGTACTGCTGCACAAGATACCCTCCACTGCAAGATCAGCAAGTATTACTGGAGCAAGAAGAAAGCCTCCACTACTTTACAATGTCTCTCACTCAAAATGAAGGAAGATGCTGTCATCTAAAATGCTTCTGGTTCCATCAGGAGATTTCCCTCTTCATGCTGGCCTCCATTTATGGAGTTGTTTCAATAAAACTTGAGCCACTGGCCATGTTTTCCACAGAAAGCAGGGTGTAAAACCATGAATAATGAAGCTG
The DNA here is from genome assembly GCA_013397975.1 of Machaerirhynchus nigripectus. Taxonomy (NCBI): domain Eukaryota; kingdom Metazoa; phylum Chordata; class Aves; order Passeriformes; family Dicruridae; genus Machaerirhynchus; species Machaerirhynchus nigripectus. Next base: position 11,514 of record VZRQ01007202.1, read on the forward strand.
CTGAGGTTCCACAGGAGAACATTTCATTTACACTCTTTACCCTGCGGCCCCTTTATTTCAATTGAATGAAGGAATCACTGATTTCATGAGAAGAGCAGAAAGAAAATCTTCCAGCCTGTGTTTTGTGCTAGATGCAGAAAGGTTTGGGCTTTTCTCTGGTCAAAGGCTACTGTGTAACACCATCCTGTATTTTCATCTTCCCATGTCTTCTCCTGGTAAAGTCTGTTCCTTCACTCTTCGCCCCGACTTTTCATTAATGCTCTTCCCAGCTTTGCAGCTCCTCCCCAGGCAGCTGCGTGCTGCCTCTTTTGCTGTTGTTGTTCTTCCTTATCCTACTTGTCCAAAAACCCATAATGAGTAGCTAAATTTCTAAGAAGATGTTTAAAAAGCTAGTCTTAATAGTACATTTTTATTTCACGTACCCTTCACTCAGCTGCGGATAAATCCAAAGTATAAAGATGTGCTTTACAGAACAGCTACAAGTAATTGGTGCTGTACAGATATTTTTGAATGAACCCATGCAAAAGTCACTTGGTTTCAAGTTTCACAATAAAATTTATTAACTTTGGTTGAAACTCTGTTCAACCAAACTCTGTTCAGTCATGAATTATAAATTTGGGTTATGCTTTTTCTTTTTTTTTTCTGACAAAGTTCAGCACTTTCACATGGTTTTGACATGAGATCAGGTAACCCTTTGAAGCCAGTAGGTTCAGAGCAGTTGCAGTTTGATGTTTTGAAGCTGTAAAAACAGTCTATACCAACTGGCAAGTAGCTTTCTGGAGGTGTGAGGTGTGTAACCTGAAACAAGAAAGGTTTCACCTGCACCTGAGTGCTGATGGCAGGCTGCACTGCAGTGCCCTGCTGCCTGCCAGCTGAGAGGGGGAGAAGTGTCTGGTCTGGCACAGGGGTGGTGTGCTGGCAGGAGAGCAGCTGTTACCAAACTTCACACCTGGGGGCTACACCAGTGATCTGTTGTTCTGACGTCTTGGGTGCCATGCTAGGGGTGAAACAACCTGAGCATCACCAGCGTCTTGTTCTTGGAGCTCCTTTAGGAGCTGCACAGGATAGGCAGGCAGGGGTGAAGCCCTAGGACAGGCTGGGGCGAAGCCCTAGGACAGGCTGGGGCCTGCAGTCCCCTCCAGTGCTCCCATTTGGCTGTATGTGCCCTGGAGCAAAGTGTGTCCGAGCTAGTATTGTTCCTCTGCATGTCCTTTTCCTCATGCTGACACATCCCAGTGTACCTGTGGCACTTTGGTCTTGCTGGAGGGCTAGGCATTGGGAACAGAGTTACAGGAAAAAGAGTTTTCTTGCCCTGAGTACCACCTAAGTGCTTGGTACCTGAACGTTTTGCTCATTGCCACCATCAAGTCTCTGGAAACCAGTGTGCTGTGCAGTGAGCAGTTATCTGTGGCTCTACAGTTCCCTCCCCAGGGCATAGGAGAAAGAGGTTTTAGTTGTGAGAGGTGTGCTCTTCTCTTTTCCCTTGGATTGCTGCTGCCCATATTCAGCAAGACCTGGGCAAGGTGGGAAAGTTACTTTGTGTAGGTGTATGTGGGAAGATCAGCTGTGTTTAATTTAGGGGCATAATTTTGTCTGCCCATGTAATTTCATTAGTTTACCAGAATATATTATAGGCAAAATGAGCAATCAGAATAAATAAAGCTAGATTAATTGAACATGACAACTAGAAACACCTTGAAGCACATGCCAAAAAGTGTTCCCATGTTGACCCTACTGCAAGATAGCTTCAGCTGTGTGACGTGACCAGAGCAGTACCACCATCACCTGCTGCTGGTTCTTCTCTTCCTCACCAACATCCTGCTCAAGCAAAGCAGAGGGAAGCTGAAACCCTGAGGCACAAGTAGCAGCTCCTACCTACCCTTCAAATAGTATCAAGACCAGGAGGAATCCATGGTCAGTTGTGTTTGTGTTTAAGGAATGAAGTTTATCCTGAAAATCTATCAGAAAGAAACTGCTACCAAAGTGATAAGGAAGAGTGAGGAGAAACATATGAAAAAGGAAAGAAAGGGAGTGAAAATGTAAAGGAGGAATAAATAGATAAATAAAAAAGCAATCCAGAACAAAAAATTAGCTGCCATACAAGCAAAATTCCTTTCTTTATTTCATCTGTGCTCACTCCAGTCCAAGTCTAAGAGTTGTCAGAAGGTGATCTCTTCTGTTTAAGTAGGCTGTAAATTTTAGCAGTAGAAAAAAAGCAGCATAACATCTCTTGTTTGCAAGGAGAGATGTGAGAGATGAGTCCTGCAGCTGCGGTACCGCTGCATCCAGTGGCGGGTCCAAGCTGAGATGTGTTCGTAGGTGGAGTGGGCAAAAGGGCTGGCACTTTCTATGCATGAAATCTGAGTAAATGCACTCTCCCTTTTTCAGTCTGAGAGGTTTCAAGGCCCCCCTGATGTAGTGCCTCTGCTATGCATTATCAGGAAGATGTTTATCTACTATGGTTTCGGGACATGTGCAAATGGTGCATTCAGCTCCAAGTTTCAAGCCTGAGCAGGACTGGAAGCGGTATGTGGTCCTGAACTGCTCACTGTGGGGCAGAGAAGTCTGAGCTTCACCTTTGTTCATCACTAAACAGCAACCTGAGAGGAAGCTGGGTTGGGCTGGATTCCTCAAAGATGTGTGACTTTCATGTTGTACGTAATACACGATTTCAACAGAAATGCCTTTGGGGTTGGACCAGGGCCACCTTCCATGAAAAGCCCCTGGAAAACTCACTGTGGCTCAGCAGGGGAAGACCAAATCCTCCTGAGGTGGAGGCAAGAGGGAGAACACTCTTGGCAAAACTGTTGTTTGTTTCAGATAAGGAACCTGGTAAACAAGGTTCTGAATAATTGCACATCTGAAAAGGGATTTGAGATGAATATATGAGGAGCTTCATCAAAAGAGAAACAAAGTTTATTTGCATGCGAAGAAATACATCCAGCTTTACCCAGACTAAAGTCTGGGCTGCATTGTTTGAAGCCCTGTCAGAAGAGATTGCTTGTTTCATATAGTAATCATAACTAGCATCCTAATGGATTAAAAATACCTCTTTCACCTCCACAATGGAAATTTCTTTTTTGATTAACCTGACCTGCCCTGGAATAACTCAACCCAGGGCCCTTGTGTTGCTCTGTCAGACACGCAACACACCCTTCAAGGGGCAAAACCTGCCTCTGCCTCCTACCTCCAAGAACGATTAAACAAAAATAACAGCATTTTTAAGAGGGAGGACTGAATCAAAGCAGCCCTTTGAAATATCTGCCAACTCAGAAGTCAGCTCTCCAAAGAAATTACTCTAAATGAGTTAGTGTGAGTAGGCAGTGTGATAGCTGGGGAAATTTCCAAGCGTGATGCTCATCAGGCGTATAATGCTGTTGAAAGTAAAGTTGACAGGGAACTCACATACCTGTAGACCAGGGTTAAGGAGATTCAACCTGCCCCTCCCAAAAGTCCTGTCACGCTTCCCCTCAGACCCAGAATTTGTTTTCTGATGGATGTGTCTGATGCCATGTTAATATTGTAGATTTAGTGAAGTGAAAAATAAATGAAACTTGAAATGGAAATTAGAGCCGGGCATAAGGTAATAATTCACTGTGATCCAGACATTATTAGTGGTAGTAATGCATTTCGCTTCTTATCATACAACATGGAACAAAACCCTTCCTTTTTTCCCCCACTGAGTTTGCTATCCGAGCTGCAGAGCTGCACTGCTTTTAAAAGGCATTTCTTGTCACCACAAAATAGCTATTGAGACCCTGGGATCACAGCCCTTCCTGGGCATCCGAGAGCACAGGCAGCAACAGCTGTGCCACAGCCAAAGGGCCTGTGAGTATCTGTGCACTGCTGTAGAGTTATTTGAAATCAGCGGTTTCCTGTGCAGAAAGGCTCACACTGGGCATCAAGATGAGCTTCAGTACTGGCACAGTCTGCTCAGGCTCCTTGGCTCAGCTTCACTGCTGGACGGCACAGAACCACACTTCACATGTGACCCAGACATCCAGCATTCCTTCCTCCTGTGCTCCACAGCTGCACTGATCCCTCTAATGGAGGTAGAAAGGTAATGTCTGCACAAGTAAAATGAATAAACACGTATTTCTAAATTGCGTTTTGTTATATTCATATTTCTGTATCCATCTCTCCCTCGCAATCTGTGAGATTTTGGTTCAGTTTACTGTCCTCTTGCTCCAGCTTTCCAAACGCATCCAATCAATTTTATAGCTCTGCAGAGGGGTTTCTAGGGTATCTGCTTGCCAGGATAGAGCAGCAGTTATAATTGGTTTACTTTTCGGCAAGCTGCATTCTTTGGTGTGTGGCCAGAGGGTTTTACATCAGCTGCACACAGACTTTTGGAAGGCACCTGGTGTGATTTTCTGCTAGGGAGCACCTGGGAAAGTAGAGTTCAACTCAGGAGAGAAATCACACTCATCAGGTTCAGCGTCCCCAGGCCAATTGTCTGACTATGTCAGGAATATGCTTTATTTCTCAGCTACTCACATGTGCAACAGTTTTGATTTCAGCCTTAAAAATACCTCTCAGGTTTCTCCCTCTAAGAAGGAAATGGCTATATAACAAATTGAGTGATAATACAAGGAGATTCTTCTGTTGTCACTTCCTTGGTCTGGCTGGGCTTTGTCTCATGTTAAACAAGGGTAGAAAAAGAGCCCTGTACTTCAAAGCCTGACTTCAAGTCAGTGGAGAGACTTTGAGGTGCTCTGGCACAGGTTTTAAATACTAGTTTTGTCCTCTGAATGAGTTTATGTTGCGGATATGCAAAACACTTCATGTGTGTAGGTTTCAAAATGTTTGAGATGTGCTCCTGGTGCAATAATGCCCCGAGTTTAGAGCTGACAGTCTGCAAATATAGATGATCTCCATGGATTAATATTGCTCACTGTTCTGAGGGCACATGAGGAACTGTTTTTCTGGTTATTTACTTGACATGTGGCACTCTTTAGGCCAGAAAATGGGTTTAGAGCTGTACAGTTTAGTTTTGCAAATGCAGATCGGGTCATTTGTGTGTTTGACTGCTCGATTCATGTACAACTATATCAGCAATCCAGCATAAGCCTGTTAGAAATGTGTCCCTGGCAGTCAGCTGGGCATTTCTAATCAAGCCTGACTCTGGAGCTACTTTCATACTCCAAAGGGATTACACTATCACAAATCACTGGGTACCATTTCCAAATGGTGTAATTGCTGATTGACAGCTAGAGGAAATGCTGCCTGCTTCCTAATTTATAGGAAAAGTCATTTGTTTAAATGAGAATTGGCTCTTTATCATCTGGTAAAACCAAGCATTATATGCCAATGTAAATATGTCAGAGAAGTTGTGTATCAATATGAAGCAAGGCAGAAAATGCTAGAAATCTGAGGAACCTTGCGTGCATTTTCAGCTGTGTGCAGATTGTCCTGTGGGTCCTGGAACAAAACTGGTCCCTCTGGTTTGCCATCTATAAAATGGCTATGATTTTATAATTTGTCTCCTTCTGAGGTCTATTGGAAAGATTCATCCTTTAGTGTTTGCAAAATATTTTGAGCTTCCCAATGGAATGTGTTCCATCAATGTAAAATATGCATTATTCATCCCCTTTTTAAAATTGAGTTCTGAGTTAAGGAGCAAGAGATTATCTTTCAAGCAAAATGCAGCTAAAATGAACAAACTAATATTTATGCTTTCCACAAGGCCAAAAACCTTAGGAATTTTTTCTTTTGCTGGGTTTTTGGCTTTTTTAAGGTCCATTTAATTCAGATTTCTCAGAAATCAGCCTACAATCTACTCTGGATGAGCTAGCTACACTGGATATAGATCCAGCATTGTGGATATTTGCCTGATCCATTTGGTACTTGACTTATCTGGAAGAATGTTAGCCCAGATTAATACATTCAGCTGATTTAAAGCAGCTCTTTGCAGCACCAATGGACATATCTCTGCACAGTAACTCCACTGTGCTCTGCAAACTGATTTTGCACGGAGTCAGCTCAGGTCTGGAAGGAAGATCAAATTCATCGTCACGCTGCCTTGCCTCTGTGTGTTCCAAGCTAGTTATTGCTGTCTTCTGCACCTCAGTCTCAGGGGGAGTTACCAGCCCAGGTGCAGCGCAGTGCAGTGGCTGTACTCAGTGTGGTTCTGCACCTCGATAAACAAGCCAGGCCAGAGCTCGCTCGCTTGGGTCTGTAATACAGACACACTCCAGCACTGCTGCTGGGAGCAGGCTGTATCTGCCACGGCTACTGGCTCCTCGCCATCTGTGCTGGCCCGTTGCTCCCTTGGGCCACGCTCAGTCCTGTCACCTGCTGTGGGAGGTGTGCCATCCCCGGACACTGGAGAGCGGAGAGCTGACAGCTGCTGTAAACTGAGGCAACACATTTGACACCAGCTCACACCGCAACACTTTGCACCAGAGAGGGACTAGCACGATGCCTCAATGTCACAAGACCTTCAGTGTATTTTCACCAGTCCTAGAAAGAAAGAAAGGGCAAGAAGGAAAAGCTAGTTATTCATATTCACATCAGTAATGGCTCACTACACCGGAAAAGAGAGCAAAGCTGCCACATAGCGGGAAGCTTTATAATAATTTATAAATAGGTGGCCAGGAAATTCATCATATCACAGGTCTCACTTAACTTGGCAGCATTAGAGGTTTATCTTTTCACACACAGTTGTTTTTTAATGGCCTCACAGACAAGCTATAGTGGCCCAGCACTTGTCCTCCCAGCTGCCAACTTTTGTTAGATATTCAGGTGGTCTTCTGGACAGGGGACCAGGACTGGAGGAAGAGACCGCTCCCTTCTCTCCTTGACATGCTTCCCTCCCAGCACCAAATCCTGTTTTTCATCTAAAAGGTAGCCTACTCTTCCTCCTGAAAATGCTTTTACCTGTAATTACAGGTAGGGTTGCAAACTTGGAGATAGGTTCACTGGTAGATTTGGACTCCTTTGCAGTCCTTCAGCAGGTTAGCAGAGGGCTACACAAAGTTCGATTATCCAGGGGAACCAGGACAGCACTCTGACCCTAATCTGTTGAATTATTATGTAGAGAATGTTGTCCACTAGTTTTCCTGGGTCACCTTCAGGGCTTCCCTGGGGATATTTGGCAGGGAAATTGCACAGAAAGGAGAAACTCAGTCAAGTTAAGAAGGATTAAGACAAGGAACAACAAGAAACATCAAGTCCCAAAATTCATCTTGCAAGAGAAATAGAAGTTAAGAAAAAAACAGACTGTAAGCTGTTTGGTGGCAAGAGGACAGTTAGGAGAAAATTGGGTTCATCACCCAACAAGCAGATAGTCTGCAGCAGAGACGACCAAGAATGAAGCAAGTAATTAAAATATCTAGCAGTCTTCCCTAATCACGATTTGAGGACAAATAAAACCATCAGAGAAAAGAAGAAGCACCTTGATTTAAAGAGATTAGCATAATTAGCTTCTCTGAGATTGTGTTGCCCTGACAATGTTCACCTCCAGGCGCTCAGAGTGCTTGGAGGAGGCTATATTTCCACCTTAGTCTGGCTTTGAAAATGCCCACTGGCAGAATCTCTTGCATATGCATCCTCACCTCTGCCCCCTGTACAGCCTCCCCTTAGGTATGATCTACAAACTGGACTGGTGATATACCTTGGGTTGAAATAATCCTTCAAAGATGAAGAGGGAGAGCAAAATTTTCTAACTGACAAAATTATATGTGGTGGTTTGAACCTGAGTTGATGGACAGTTGTTTAGACCAACAGCGCTTCTCAAAATTCACATATTTAAACCAGGTGGGAGCCCAGGAAATCTCTCTTCCTTCCGGCTTTCGGGCTGGTAACAGGGCTCTGGCTGCATGGCCAGGCTGGGCCTGGCTGGGCCTGGCTGGGCCTGGCTGGGCCTGACCACTCGGCCCCGGCAGGGGCTGGGGCCAGGCCCGCGGCTCTGTGAGGGCCGTGATGCCCCCCCTGCCTTCTCCGGGGCAGCCAGAGATGGACTTTTTACAACTTCAGCCGAAAGCAGCTCCTGGCCGCTGTCCAGCAGAGAGCATGTGACCACCAGAGAGATAAGTTGTAGCTGCAAGCCAAGGCTCCGGGTAAGATTAACCCCTTCTGAACTGTAAATTACCCAGAAGAGATGAGACCTGCAAACATCATCCTCTCCCAGGTCAGAGGAAAGGGAAAGGCAAAGGCATGTGAATAGATACCATGATACTGACACTAAAGTCAGTGAAGAGGAAAGAGCTGAAACTCAGAGGGAGGAGATAGAGGAGATGCTTTAAACCTAGAAGCTGAAATTCTTTTGTGAAGCTATGGTGATGGACTATGATACATCAGAACCCCTTTTAATTTCGTGATAAGCATGGGGGGGGTGGAGCTGTTCGAATTGGAGCCATGAGCAAAGATGCCTGTGCTGAAATCAGTAAATGTTAAAGTAGCTGGGATTCATTGAGAAGCTTGACCAGAGAGAAATAGTGGCATAGCTGTGATCCACTGAGAAGCCTGTACAGAGAGGGATAGCGATAAGGTGAAGACCCCTTGCTCCCAGGGGAAAAGAAGACCTCTGTTCCCGAGATGAAGATGCCCCTAGAGGCAGATGCGGAGAACCTTTGCTCCTAAACTGCTCATCCTTAAAATAGTACCCCATTAGCTAAGAGTGAACCCTCGAAAACAGCTGTGGGGAAAGCTGTAAGTTGAGGGAAGGGACTTTTTCACATGCCAGCAGAAAACCACCCCAGGTGGCTGCTTGTGCTGTGACATGGAAGCCACAAAAAGATTCCTTCTTGTGGAGAGGCCCCATAGCATGGGCAAAAGAGACTCCTCTCCCTAAGTGAACTGATGAAAAACTATTATAAAGTTGGTAAACTGACTGAAATAATCCCAAGTTTGTGCCTTTATGTTGTAACTGGGAAGAGGGGGGAGGATGGGGGGAAGAAAAGTGTTCTGAAGGTGTATTTTGACTCTTATTAATACTTTTTCTTTTAGTTTAGTTAATAAACTTCTTTATATTCTTTAAGTTTGGAGCCTGCTTTGCATTCCTCCTAATTCTTATCTCACACAAGGTAAGAGATGAGAACCAACCCACCACATTAGACTACAACTTTACTTATACAGATGGGGACCAGGGGCAAGTGGTTGTTTCAGGACGAGGAAAAGTGATGAAGAGACAGGATGGAGAGAGCTAGGGAAGGCATTAGGTGCAGTGGTGGTGGGAGGCAAGAATTTCTCACACCACTTTCTGCCAAACCTGACACAGTAAAGTGCAAGGTGGTTTCAGAGGAATTAATGTTATTGTTAAAAAGTTGTGGTGGACAGAATTGGTTGCTGAAACTGGAAAGCAGAAAAATTATTCTATACACTTAGAGGAAAGAAAATCTGCATGAACTATAGATCTACCAGCCTAGATTTACCTTCTAGAGCAAAAGGAGAAACAAACTACCTATAAGCACAAAGAAGCCACAGTGAATATCTATTTTTAAGGAATTAAACCACCCAAGTGACCATATATTTTTTCCCAGAGAGTATCAAAAGCCTGATGAAAAGGGTAAAAGCAAAAGATGTCTGATACCATGAGTGCAGTAGGAGGTTTGACCCTATATTTCCCCTGATATTTTTAAAAGCAGACTATAGTAACATGTTCTTGGAGAAACTGGAAGGTTGCTGCTTGGATTATTGAAAATCCAGTCTCAAGAAATAATTGGCAAAGGTTTAATGTCCAGCCAGAAAAGCATATCAAATGAGGGCCCAGAGGTCTGTCCAAGGTCCAGGGCACATCAGTATTTTCTACAGTATTTGGGAGGCTGTAAAAAGGAGAAAGTTACAAATAGGTAGCTGGTGCAGGAGGAGCTGCAAGCAATTTGAAGGCAAGCCTTGGACTTTATTATGATTGTGACAAATAGGAGAAATGGTCTAGAAAAGTAGGAAGCAATTCTGTAAGAAGTGCAAAGTCAGATGAGCGTGTGCCAGCAATGTTTTATGCAGGGGTGAGTTGACTGGTGCCTTCAGGGATGTCCAGTGGTGACAGGGTGATGTACCAGTGTCCTGCACAGGTTCTTCTTTTCAGTAAGAAGATATTTTTGGATGGAAAAAAACAAAGGAAATGGAAAAGCAGTATGCAAAGTTCGGTGCTTGCCTGAGCCGTGTCTGATCCTAGCAACTGCAGTCAGTCTCTTTGAGTACACACCTTGTAATATTGCCTAAATGCAGCAGATTTTAAGAGAGTCAGTGAAGCGTATCCTGCAGCATTTAAAAGCCACTTGTTTTTTCGCCATGTAAATCCACACAAAATTTGGCCCAAAGCACCCAGCATGGATTAATGCCAACTGCACTAGCCAACAGGAAATCCAAGTATAGAGAAAGAACAAAAGATAAAACAGTTTTGCTCAATATATTCCAGTAAAGCATGAAGGAATTAGGAAATTATTTAAGTAAGATTATGTAAAGGGCAGTTCCCTGTCACAAAATTGACTTTTCTGCATCAATTCTATACCATAAAAATAGATTGGGCAAGTAAAGTCAGAGAAAAAAATTCACCAAATTTTCTCCTCTGCTGCCCCTGAAATATGTAAAGGACTACTTTCATTATTCATGGTGGAAGGACAAACACTTGCACAACTGAGACTGGGGAGAGGAGAAGAGTGTTCCAGGTGCTGTACAGACCCTTCCTAGGGATAAACCTATGCCTAACCTGTTACAGTTGATGCAGAAGATAGAGACAAGCAGACAAGTATGAAAATGAGCCTGCCTGAGAGCAAGGCCCGAAACATCATCCAGGTCTCCAGACCTCTTGTCTATTCGTTCACCCATTTATGGATGGCTTTGGACTAATGGAGGTACAGGCTGTCATTGAATTCAGTGCACATTTGGCACATGGGTGCCTGCACCACTGAAATCTCCGCAAACTGGTGCTACAAGTGGCAACGACAGAAAGACCCATAGAATTGTCATATAGGAATAACGCATGTCCACTCACAAAATAAGGGGATGCAGTTCACACCCTGATGTCCCAGGCTTACTGGTTCATCCACTCACTGGTGCTGTGCACAGGGCTAGCACAGGCCCCATGGGGCCCCGGGGTACCGAGTCCTTCTCAGGCACTGAACTCTCTTGCAGACAGTTTCTGATATCCTGCATTTTCCTAGCTTAATTCTAGCTTGTAGAATTAAATGCCATGTAACAAATTACATTGTCAAAGCAGACTGAGAAGAAATTAATCTTTCCAGCCTCATTCAGCTAGTACAGAATAAAAAATGTGATATTTCTCAGTCCATAGGACAGGGAACAGACAATGCCAACTGATTCCTTCTCCCTAATTGAGAAGAAATGGCCAGATAATGCAGTTGGGAGGGAAATTGAGAGGTCTGGGATTTCCAATGCTGCAGATTAAAGTCTCTGAAAACTCCTTTGCTTGGCAAAGTGTCAGAAAGCATCCTTTCTCTCTTGATGGTAGCAAAAAGAGGGCATTTTTAAGCAGACCTTAAAAATTTTACATGTTATGCTGGATGACTGCAGCAAAGAAGAGCAGCCTAGGTGTCAAAGCAAACCAGTTAATCACTAGGGTTAATTAGACCCCTGCAGTCATGAATGGCCACAGGTTCTACATTATTCTTCTCATTCCAAAGAAAATTGAGCACATCACTTGCAGAGGAGTATTTGTGTTTCGTATTTTTCTTCACCACTGACTGCAACAGAAAAGAATATTATAGCCTGGCTGCAAATGTCCGTGAGACTGGAAGTGTTGGCTGCCTTGACTGGACTGCTGATATTCTGCCTGCTAAATATATGTTCCTCTCCTGATTGCTGTTAGCTATCAGTGCTTTCAAAATGGTTTTATTTCTTAGGGTCCAATTATAGTAGGTCTCTCTGCTGCCCCCTTCTCCCAGTGATGTTGGGAGGTAGGAGCCAGGGGAGCCAGGAGAGCTGCAGATGCTGCTGCCCTGCTCCTCGCTGCTGGGTCAGCACCTCTGGGAGAGATGTCTGGGAGGATGTCCAGGAGGAGAGCTGTCCAAAGAGCATCTCATGTAGGCCTGAGAACAGGCTTTCCACTCGTGATGGACAACCATCACACAGCTCATCTACCTTCAAGGTGAGGACCATATATCACATCCTCTCTGAGGCTACTTTTATACCGTGGATGCTGCAGAGTAAACAAATGATGACCTAAGATTAAAGTTCTGTCTGGCTGGACATGTGCTTTTGTAAGAGACATGACACTGCCAGACTGTTATTTCACAGTTCCTCAGAATTAGAAAAAGTTCTGTGATAGAAATGAGACCTATATTCTTTACTTTCTCAGTGTCTACCAAGTTAGAAATATAACAAGTCCAGAATATCTATGGTCCTGTAATTTCAAGAAATAAGAGATAAGGACAATATAGGGGTTTTTTCAGTGAACTGAAGTATTAATGAATACTAAAAATTTTAAAACTCTAGAAATTAGGAAGATCTTTTAGCTACTGATAAGCACAAATGTCTGTGGAAAGGAGTATTAACAATGTACAGCGTGGGTGTACTGGAGACAGAAATGTGGAATAAATCCTGTGCTGATATTGTGCTGCTCAGCAGAGTTCTCTACCCCAGTGTGCTCAGTGCCTGTGTTCTCACAGCTAGCAAAAACACTTTAAAAGCTCTTCATACTGGGAAGGAATGTGCATCTGTAAGTATCAGTCACTGGTGCACCCTGTCAGTCATGTTCCTGGGTTTGTCTTTGCTGAGCTGCAGTTCATGCAAGGCCAAAGATGGGAGGAGGAGGCTCTCAGTTCACCTTGAGTTGCCAGAACTCAGGCTGATCTGATCCTTGTATTAAAAATAACCTGTAGCTATCTCCAGCTTGCGCCTGCCATCCCTAGGGTCTGCTTTGGAAGGAAGACTTTGAGTGTGCCAGCAGGGCCGGAGCCAAAGCATACTGTCAGTGTTTGCCATGGGAGCTGTCTAAAGTCTGGCAAATATTAGGGCTTTCAACAGTGAGGAACACAAGCATGGCCATGGGAGCAGCATCACTACAGCTAAGGAACATGGATCTGACATACCTAACCTGTTGGGTTTTGACCTCTACACTCCTTGCACATGTTCTAAAGGTGGGCACTGAAGGATGTATGTTAAGTAGGCCCCGTGGTGCATGCACTCCGCAGTGTGCATTTGCCTGGCCAGCACCGGCCCACAGTGGGTCTCTGGGCACAGTGGTGGTGCAGTGTCAGTACCAGGCACTCAGCACAAGTGGAAACGTGCCCATCTGAAATAAATTCCTTGACTTTAATGCACACACAGATAAATGATTCTGCTTTGCCTGTCTGTGGCAGAGGGGGGTGACTGACCCGTGTTAGCTTTTGATATCCCTATACTATGTCTTACTTTTATTGTAGTTGAAACCCACAAATATCTGTTCACCCTTCCACTTCTCTCCCCAAATTTATGATATTCTGACAGGTTCTGGACTGTCCACCCATTGCGGGCAACCATCTTTGCAAAAGAAGGTCCTGCCTCAGGGGGCATTTCTGTGTGCTGTGAGGCATGTATCAGTTGTGATGGAGCACGATGAGTAATGGGACTGCTTCTTGGCAGCTTCCACTGGCCAGGACAACCAGCTGAGCCTGGTGGTGCTCCAGCCCTCCTGGGCCCCTCAGAGGAAACCTGACTGACTGGTTCTGCCATCATTGCTGCTCTCTGGGAAAAAGCCCTTTTCACAAAAACATTGTTTATTGTTTTATTCACAAAATCATACCAATCTTGAAAGATATTCCATGAATAAATATATTTAAAGGAAAACAAAAAAGAAATTTAAGTTCAAACTATTTCTATGTTGTTGTGGCTTCTCATATTCCAGCCAAACGTAAGCCCTTGTATTGCTATTTCTATATTATTTATTGATATCAGAAGTACTACTGCATAATTCAATATTCTATCGTAATATAATAACTAAATCCAAATATCTGAATAATTTACTGCTGACTTCAGTTATTTAAAAATTATTATAACCAGCTGCTGTTTTACATGGAATAAAACAACCTACTTTACATAGCATAGTGTTTTCCAATACATAGAGACAACATGAAAATTCTATGAAAATTTGACTAACAAAATAAGGATAGCTTATTTGCATTTTTTCCTTAAAACATTGTTCAGCTATAATATGCATGAAACATTTAATATTGAAAATAAAATAAATCATTCCACTCTGAACTAACGAGAAATTATCCATAATGATTTTTTTTAAAAGTCTTGCACATTAATAAACCATCTCCAAATTATTAAACATATAAAAATTTCATTAGAATGTTAAAAGGCATATATGTGTGTGTGTGTGTGTGTGTGTGTGTGTGTGTGTGTGTGTTCTTTTCAGAAGGAATACTTCAATTTGATATAATTTTAAGTTTTTCTGAGACACTCCTTACAATGAACAGACTATTTTTAAGACTTTCTGTTCCAGGGGAACTTTGCAAATTATCCACAGTCACTCCAAGACAGTTTCCTCCAAGAGTAAACCCAGAGGTAAGGTCCCAGGGCTCCCTGTGACGCCAAGTTTTGGGGCTCTGAAGTGTTCCCATGTGTGACCCTGAATGCACAACTCATTATTAAGGGCTACGAACAGCACATTTCCCTGGCAGTGGGGGTGTCCACAGGACAGTGGAGAGCCTTGCAGGAAGCATCCCACTTGTGCCACACGGCTGGGAGCTCTGCACCTCAGCATGCTGTGGATGAGCCCTTGGGAGCTGAGCACCAAAAGGCACAAACAGTTCTTGCAACGCCCTTGCTGCCATCCTTGCAGTCCATCAGTGGCCGAGGGACAGATGGACAGAGGTGGCACTGCTACCAAGAAGGCTGCTGGCCTCTCTTCCCAGGGCATCCCCATCTCACTGGAGCTTCTCCTGTGCAAGTCCCAGCTTGTGGCAGCTGTAAGATTTCCAGTGTGGTTTTGCCCTATGGGTCTTTCCCAATGCCAAATAGGATCAGTGCCCAGAATTTATTTACTTGCATTTCAAGCTGAACACCACTGTAAACAGCTAAATTAGAGAGTGAGGAGGGCTCACCAGGTACACCCAAAGGATGGGGCTTTAAAGGAATTTGGCAAGACTCTGAGGCATATTTTGATAATGAGCACAAAATGCAGATAAAAGCAAAATAGAAAGTGAATGCTGGACACCTGCACTTGGCAGGAAAAACAAAGCCAGCAAAATACAAATGCAATGCACACCTATCTTTGGAGTCTGTTCTCTTGAAAAGCCTACAGCTTATAAAAATTTTATTGAGTCACTTCTAGAAGGCAAATTTTGGAATGTGATCCCTCTTCTTCAAAATAAGCCGTTTAATATTTGATTAGAAAATAATACAGTGGCCAGCTTTGAGAACTTTGCTTCACTTACAGCAGTAATTAAGGACGATATTATTCTGGCTATACACTGGACTTGTATATGCATGTGCAAGTGTGTGCTTGTTTATATGTCTTCAACATAGAGGTAGAAAAGAACACACAACTTACAGGCTTACAACAAATTAGAGGCACTCTATTTTGTGCACTAAACCCTGTGAAAATGTAAACAGAAACAACATTGGTCAGACCTAAGTAATATAACAAATGGAAAAGGAGAAACAAAGTTGGCCATGAAGTTGAGTTCAGGACACTCCACAGAAGAGGTCACTTCAGGAAAGGTTTGAAGTGATGCTGGGCCAGACTTCACGCCCTTCAACCCATCTGAGAAGGATACTCCAGGAAACAGGCATGAAAAGCAAAGATAAATTATCTAGCAATCCTTTTTGTTATATGGAAGAAAAGAGAAAAATATCAGAACTCTCACATTTTTTGCAAGGTATTCAGTGTTTTAAGGAGAAGTATGAATCCCAGCAAAATAAAAGATGAAGCCATCTTTTATCAAAACATGTTTTCATCTTCTGTGAAGCAACTAATCAATTAGTGATTTTGTGTGCTGATGAAGAAACATTCACAGTTTTGATATAAAACTGTAAGAAATTCACGTTTCATGGTTTGAAACAGGCTGGGTTCTCATGGCAAGATAATTCAAGCAAAACATATTGAATACACCCCAGATTTAATCGAAAGGCCTCTAATTCAGGTGTGTTTTCTCCATCTGGTGTAATCTCCTCTGTCATATAATTCTCACCCCTCCTTGGCAGTTATTAGAAATCTAAAAAGTGTATTGTGAAAAACCTCGAAAATCTGCAAGGGAATAAGAGCCATAGGCTCATTTGTGCATGGTCCTGGGATGACAGCTTCTTTGTCCTGGCTCATGTCTGCAAGTCACAAGCACCGATTCTGCCCATGCAGAAACACAGAGCTTTCCTTGGGAACATTTTCTTCTCATCACTCCAGTTTTTCTTCCTACCTCCTTTTTGCTCTGCCTTCACACTGACTAAAACCCATGGGAAAAGCATGTCAGCACAAAAAAAAAGCTCCCCACAACTGCAACGCTGACTCCAGTAGTGACCAGTTAGAGCCATGTAAGGAAGCATGCCAGCAATGGGAGAGGAGAGGGGTACAGCCTCCCCTTTGTAAGCTCTGTCACCACCTCTCTGTCACCAGTAGCTTCAGCCAGTCTTGATGAGTTTATTGTGACCTTGATGAACGTCCTTCTTCTACTTCATCTAAATTCTTTTAACATTGACCTCCTGTGGCAATTGCTCTGTGCTCAAGATTAAACTCAACAAGAAGACATGTTACTCACATTTCTTCTTGGGGGAACAAGAAGAAGTGCTTGAATATTTTCCAGCTTCAAAAGTAAATTAACAAAATCCCAAACTATAGGATGTTTATCTCCCAAGCAACTTTTCCAGGTGGTGAGGCCATTTGGAAGTAGAGTTTTCATGAAAAGTTGTAAGCATCCCTACCGTAACAATATCATTGTGAGTGTACACTCTGCCATAGTCAGATGGATTTTTCTGAGTTTAAGCTCAGTATTCTACCTTAGATGACACAGGAGATTTTGTGTGCTCTGCCTCTTAACAGGAAGTTCTTAATACACAGTAGCACAGTAAAGTGAAGTGCAGATCTTAACAGCCATTAATTAACCTGCTGACCACTGTGAACCCGTTTGTATATTCCTCGTGATTATAAATTACACTGAAACTGAAAGGAGAAAAATCAAATGAGTAACATGTGAAAGGTTTGCAGAGATACAAAGGGCTAAAGGGCTTATGAGGTCAAATTTATTCTGAGTAGTCTATGTTGCTTTGAAAAAATCCTGAGCAAATGATTCAGCAGAGTTATCTGAGGAAACTGGGCACCAGAAGAAGAGGTGTCTTGTTCAGGCTTTACAATTTATCTTCTGCCTGTCTCTGCTCTTCACTGTACCCAGTCAAACAAATATAAAATGGACAGATGAAGACATTAATTTAAATGGTAATTTAGAGAGACCGTGCAAGAAGACCAGAAGAGGATTTGCCACAAGAATATGGCCTTGATGGTTTTCCCAAAGTGAGGGATCATGGTGGAGCAGGCACTCAAAGAGCCTCCTTTTTGCAGGCTTGAAATGCAAGTCAGGATGTTAAAGTTTTATCTAGGCTGTAACCCCATCCTTTACATACTGTCTAATCCAGGGAAAAGGTACCATCAGCGTAAGATAAAACATACCTTTAGCCAAAGTAACCACAGTTTTTGCATTACTGCTTTTACTTTTACCATCCTTTTCTCCTATTCAGCCACAGACTTTAGTGTCCCACTTCTACTGGGCCTAGGCCAGCAATGTTTCCTCTGTGGAGTTGAACTTATGGGGTGTCAGGACACTCCTTCCAGCCCTACATGACCTGGGAACTCTACCACCTTTTTTTCCAAGGGAGTCAAGAGCTCTGTAACTGCAGGCAGGACCACACAAGTGAACGGTTTTGGTCAAGCTGCACAAGAGTTTGCAAAGAAGTCTTCCCAACTTATGGCCAAAGAACTTCTGCTAAATTTCATCTGTGAAATTTGGGATTTAAAGATATAGGCATGCTCTAAGGAAGAGCTAGCTCTATCACATCATAGCAGAGGTAGAAAAGTTCAGCTGAAGCAAAGAGGGCTGCCTCTCTCATATACGCTTTGACCAGATCTTCCTTGGTAAGGTATCTTCTGTGGATCACTTTAATTAAATGGGCTGTCACACACAAGCAGGCATATTTTAATGCAGGCAGGTTCCTAGTGTAAATACAGAGACAAGTGTGTCAGAGTGAGCAAGCCACTGGTCTAAATTCAGCTACAAGATTGGGTGAGTCATCTGCAGGCAAGAGGTTAATGTCAGCACAGTTCTTAGGAAAGACTGACTCTTAAAATATCCTATCTGAATATATGGTCTTCTTGAGCTACAAAAATCTGTCAGGCCCATTGCCAAAAGGAATTGGGTTGCACATGCTGCAGCTTTGGTTCCTTGGTGCTCCAGCATGATGATCTGCACACATATATGTTTCCAAATCCAGGACAGCCTTGTTATCTTTAAATGGCTGCGAGTGCCATGGAATTTTCCCCCAGCAATTGTACACCCCCTGGATGAACATGCTGTATTCCATAGGGGTCAAACATCTAGGAGGAAAATTCTTGATTAATGAAAGCCATGGCTAGCTCTCCTATCTCCTCTGTACAGCAGCCTACAAAGGTGTTCCACCTAAGCGCGTGTTCTGCAAGAATCCAGATTCACTGCTCTCTATGTGTAAGTTATTTTTATATGATTTAAAACTAAACACCTGGCATCTTTCTGGCAGTTGACTGAGGTACCTGACGCAGCAGCAACATCTTCCTTGGGTCCCTCTGTGACAAGGAGAAAGCAGACCCACTAGAGGCTGATTAAGATCCTGTTTGTAAATATCATCCCACTTACACAAGAAAAAATGTGTAAATACGTATTTCTGTGGGTGTGTCGAGGTGGATGTATGTGTATTCACACCCTTACAGTTTTACAGAACAATCTGATCCTGTCTGAAAATGCAGGCTAAGGTATTTAAAAGCAAAGAGAGTAATCTGTGGAGAGGAATACAGTGTCCTGCTAAAAATGTTATATGTCTGGTCTGGGAATACTTATGTTTAAAGCAGGCTATAAATGGATACTTAACCACTTTAGTGCTGTGATGACCCTCACATGGTCTTGAGACATGCTGCATGGTCTGCTTTAGCTGCCACTCCACTGAAAATAATGGGGGCATGCATAACGGAGCCAGCCTGGAGCAAAGAATTGCCTCCAGGAACTACCAGACTGTTCTCTGCCTGATACAATGTGCTGGTGATTTCAAAACAATGTAATTCTGCTATCCTAGATGCAATAAATGCTATTTATGAACTCCAAATCAAAAGCACATGTAGGCTGAGCCCCACATTTTAATACCTGGAATAATAGTGCTGTTGCTATAGAAATCATAAATAATTTTTGTACGAAAGAGGGAAATATATATCACTTAGTATATAAATCATTTTAGGGTAGTAATGTTGTATGACATTAAAAAATTACCTAATATGAATTTTTAACCAATAAAAGTGCAAAGTTTATCCATTCCAATTCATTATATTTCTTATTGGAAAGTATTTGGACAATCCCTGCACATTTGTTTTGCCCTTGTGAGCATTACTAATTTTAGCACGAATGATCATTCATCTAAGAATTCATGCCTGAAATGAAATGATTCACCATTTGTTATTCTTTTCCAATAAATGTTTGTTACCCAGTCACAGGAGGGAAAGCACAGCGTGACTATGCAGCTCATCACACAGCACAAATAGTGAGTAGTAGCAAGAAGCACTGAGCCTGTTCTGGAGATGATCTGTATCAGTCCAAGGTAATATTAGATGTGAATCCCTCTTCTTTTCCTTACATGCTCCACCAGAGAAACAGTCATTCCCAGCTAAGCATAGTTCAGTTCTTACCAAGAGCCTCTCAGCTTCACTGCTGAGCTTACTGGAGCTGGTGGCAGGACAAGACATCCTGGTGGCAGGATAAGCCTCTGCCTCCCCAAATTGTGAGGAAGCAGAGCCTGAAGGAGGCACTTCAGGCTGTCCTGCCTGTGTTTCAGTGGCTCTGTACTTCCCTTGACTGGTCACATGTCACTGGTGTTGGCTTGCATCTTACTTCCAATACCAAAGGAAAACCAGGAGTTTCAAACACAGAAAAATATGAAAACCAAATCAGGGCTTTCAGTGAAGGCCCAGATGGGCATGATCAAGACTGAGTGTGTGCCAGGCTGTATTAAAACAAAGCACCACAGCCAGGTATTTGTGTTCCCTGGCATTGCTCCAGCACTGTTTTCCATCAAAGAGTACCTGGGCTGACACCTGTCTCCCTATTCTTTACTGTTCAGTAAATCTGACCGTGAGAGTGTCCCATTATCATGAGAGAATTCAGAAATCTAGATCCATAACATCCTGTGTAATGTATTGTATTACCCATTAGCTTCAACACCACAAGAACAAGAGCAAAGCTGAGGTCAGTCTGCAGCCATCAAACAGGAGCAGTTGGGAAAATGTGTTTATAAAGTCATCTCAAATCAGCTGAGCTCTGATTTCTAGAGTGTTTGATATGAAGGTCATTTTCTCTATCTGATATACTGAGCCTACCTTGTTTTCCCCAGAATAAAACAATCTGTCTGGACCCTGTTGAGCAAACTCTGCATGTGTGTCTTCTACAAGCCAGGGCTAGTACAGCAAAAAAAGCGCCAAAGAAATGTGTAAAAAAATTTCACAGGGTAAAAAAAAAGGCTCTGGATTCTTAAGTCCCTAATTTTGGAGAAAAGGTATGTTTGTGTGTTAAGTGACAAATAACAGAAAGAGTGAATTATTCAGGATTTAAGTGCAGTATTGGAATCATTGTTAATTCTCCTACCGCCCAAATAAACTACCTGCAATTAAAAATCAGTGAAGAAAAGCAAGATACAGCTCACGCTGGGTTGACACTGCAGCAGCCCAGTCCTCTGATCTTGGCTGGAGCCTCCCATGTCATGTAAATAGTGACACACTCTAATAAATGGCCTTTGTGATTGTGGCTCACAATAACTGAGGTTGCTTTCAACACAGCTAGTTCTGCTCCTTTGGAGCTGTGTCTGGGGCAATTACTGATTCTCAAGTGCCTCTGCTGCCACGTGAGGCTGCTGTGTAAGTGCTCCCTTGTGGCCTTACTGCTAAGTGATGCTCAGGTATCCTGTTCCTACACTGAGTATCCCTGCACTGGACCTCCTGGTTGCTCTCCTGCTCGTGTTGTGCACCAGTATCATGCTTTCCCTCTCCTTCTGGCTCAACTCCGTGAAGAGAGGGTCTGAAAAAACATGTCTCTTTTATATTAAGGTGAAGTGAATATCCCATGATTGGTCTTTAACGCACTCTGCAAAGGTCAGAAAGCATCAAAAGACTAAATTTCTATAGCACAGGGCTTTGCTTTGTTAGAGATTTCCTAGGCTTGTAAGCACATCCTAGTCCCACATGCTGACCAGTTCTGCTCAGCCAATTTCTCTGCTTGGTGCTTTCATCTTGGTTTTTTGGTTCGTAGTTGACTTACACATACTTTGAATAATTTGTGGGTTAATCATTAGCCTTCCCTGCTAAAGGCTTATTTCTGCTAACTATCCCCTCTCCCTTTTTTCAATGCTATGTTCTTCTAATTACATCTCCTGCCAAAGGTGACCTGAGACTTTTTGTTACTCCTTGGAGAGAGCAGTTCAGAGCACAGTGGATTACACTGCACAGCACACACTGCACAGCATTTTCACCACTGCACTAGAGTTGTTCATCTGCATTTGTAACTTTGACATCAGTAAGATTTTCTCCATCTTTCAGTGTCTTGCATACATAGGACTTGGTGGGAACCACCTCATTCTAAAATGAAGATGGCAAGTAACAGGCTCAATCATTTGGAAAGAGCAACTCGTTAAAGAGAGCAGAGCACTCACATTACTTTTGGTCCATCTTTACGGCTTCCAGAGGACAGTTTTCATGGCCAGATGGTCAGTTTTTCCAGCTGCTGAAATATTTTCGGAAGGACCATCATTCAAGATCAAATTGTGTGTCACTGGGGATAGACGCTGACCTCTGCAGGAAGAAGGTGGTTTGGCTCAAGGCCTGGGCCTTCCCAGCCAGAAGGTTGCTATGAGGTGAATTCTGTGACATCTCTCATTGAACCTTATCACTCTATCCAATGATCCCACTCAAGTCCAGGCATTACACTGGCATGCAGGACAGCAGAATCAGAGCCTAGCAAGGCCTGGTATTTTGAGCTTTGAACCCTGTCAAAACAGCAGCTAATTTATGTGGTGATCATTACACATCATTAACATCACCATTTCCTAACAAACTGATTGTGATACCTTGGCTGGCATCAAGAAGCACCTTACACCACAGAAGCGTTGCCAGAGGTCCTTGAATTTGAGCTGCAGTGCTAAAACCCAGTCCAGCATGACAGCATTCTCATCACAGCTTGTGAATGGAGGGAAAGCCAGTTCTGAGAGTTGCCTTTACTGCCTCAAAACAGGCGTTCAGCACCATGTGAAATCTCACCTACCCTCATATTGCTACCCCAGGAGTAGAGAGAGGTTTCCTAGAAGTCCTGTGTTACATCTGCCAACCTCATGCAGTGTTCTGCATGCTAAAAAGTGCCTTGAATAGCAGTAGGTACTTGTGTATGGGCAGCTGAACCTGCTTCTGGTGGGGAGCCAGCTGAACCAGGCTGGCTGTGTGCTAGTGGAAGGATTAGATATATAAGCAGAGGTTTCTAGTTCTGCTGTATAGACCCCAGTCCCCACATGGCAGAGGGCACAGATCCTGAAGATCCTCTGTCAGAGCCACTGGTCCCATTGAGAAGTCACTGCACCCTGTGCATTGCAGATGATAACCCCTTCCTGCTACCAAACCATCCACGTCTGCTAGGTGGAAAGAGCCTGGACACACAGTGCTCAGACAGGCTCCTACATACTCATACCCACAAGCAGGTTCCTTTACCTGGAGTTGAATCCCACTCCCAGTTTACCAGAGGTGAGTTCTATTAGGTGTTTCCAAACCTTAATGCCTTTGGTCTGCTTCTCAGATTGAGCCAAATTAGCATGGGATACGAGAGACTCTGTGAGGAGCTGTGCCTTTAACCACTAGTTAGCCATTTAGTTAGCCATTGTTAAACATATCAGTATGTAATTGGAAATTGCAACCTTATGGGGGCAATGTACAAAATCTCACCTGCCCGATTATAAAATCATTAACTATTTTATTGTGCTTTGACATCTTTGTTTTTTCTCTGTAAGTAACAGGCACTTTCCAGTTAGAAGCGACCACAAACTAGATTTAGACTGAAATAGCACATTGGTGACTGATTAAAATCATAACTGTTTTTAACTATTCTTTCTTTCCACTGTAATACGAAATTGAAGAAAAGCATCCAGCCCAAGTAGATTAAGCTCCACAGTTACCATAAAACAGCCTTAGTGGATGCTGACACCAAAAATCCTGATTCCAGCCTCTTGTGCCCTTTGTTCCAGCAGCAGTGTCCCTTTAGCTGTGGGATGGGTTGAGTCAGGAAATTATGATCTGAAAAGGAGTTTTGTTGTGTTTTATACCTGGTTAGTTCTCAACCAGATGTGGCTCAGCCAGGGATTTCACAGAACGTAATGCTGGCACATGAAAGACATGGGAACAAGTGAATAAAATTTAAGTCTCTTATGAAACCACAGTCTGGAAAAGTATCTAACACATTTTGAATTTATGGTCTGGGGAGATGAATGCATCTTGCAACACTTGGACTAGGTGAAATCTATTAATAGCTTAAATGCTAAAGCCTTTGTTTTTCCTGCAAAGCAGCAGTGACTGATCAGCAATCACTCTTGCGTGCTGATTTTGCAAGCCTAACAGTCTTTTTCCCACTGCTGAGTGAGTCCCAGATGGTTCATAGAGCTATTTGTCCTACATACTTCTAAGGATCCATTATCTGGATAGCTGACTCGTGCAGCAAAAGATTTTACAACCCAGAATATTTCCTCTCAGTGCTCTGTGCTATGGTTTCCCAGCATGCATGCAATATTTAAATTTATATGTTTGTTATTTATTATGGAGTCTTTCCTTTGAAAAAGACTCCATTACAAAAAGAAAAAAGAGCACATTTAATGCTGCAATCAGAACATAGTGAGTATTTGAGGATTGAGATCATTCCATTGCCACAGGGCCAGAAATTTTGCAGCTGAGATTGTCATAAACTGAGCACCTGCCTAGTTTATTTCTGAATGTTCATGCCATTGATGCTAATCTTGTGGCTCTAAAAAGCAGGCTGCAGACCTGATGAAAAAATGCAGGAGTGTCTGATGGTTTGCAGGGCAAGGAGAGGTTGCAGGAAAAGCTTATGCTTGAGCCAAGGAAAAAGTAGAGGTTTATAATTTTGCAAGTAGACCAGCAGTTTATATAGTTGACAGCCTTGTCTTACAGATGTTTTTTTGGAAAGACCAGGAATGGTAGGATGGGTTTTGCTAAAACAGGAGCAACTGCCCTCTTTAAGAAATACTCCTGTGAAGTCACAAGTTGCCGGTTTTACCTCCCAACACAGTGGTGGGTAGAACCTGCAACTGCACAGCAGGATGGCAGCAAGGCCAGAAATGTCCTCCTACAGCAAGTCAGCTCACCTCACCCCACATCCCCTCACTTCATTCCTGCTAAGCTAGCAGGCAGGCTGAACTACCCTGCACTGGGCAGTGTTTCCTTGCAGACCTCTCGGCACTCCCTGTGTGCAGAACAAGGCAGGTGACCAAGGCAGGTGACCATCAGCTGCCTACGCAGCTCCCCTCCAAGGGCTCCCCATTCTCAAAATACACCTTAGATTTGATTTTCTCATGCGGGTTCACGGGGAATTTGAAACTGGGAGTGATCTGTGAAGGAAGGACAGCACATATGACTTGATTGCTTTTCACCCAAGGTTATGTTACATGGGTGGGTACAAGCCCAGCCAGAACACCTCTGCCTGCCAGCACAGGACTGGATGCCCTCCTTGGCATGACACAGAGCCTCACAGGGAACAGCCCCAGTGTGCACGGCAGCTTTACTGGTCTGCAACTGGCTCACACATCTGACCTGGCCGGGGAAGGGCACAGATGTGGCTGTAAACAACACATCCATGGAATGCAGAATCTGTGGCAAAAGCATCATATTTTTGCCCAGCGCATGCAGAGCACCTATAGGAAATCATGTGTGTTACACTAGCATAAAATGTAGTAAACCACCTCCGTACAGGATAAATAAACAAGGTGACATTGCTGACATTAGGCCTGGCTGCTATGTTGCCCTAGTCCTTGCAGAACTGCTTTCACCTTGGCAAAGGGGGCTCAGACATCATTTGGAAATGTAACACAGTCAGGTTTCACTGCCTGAATCACAGGAACCTCCATCACCCCTGCAAATGTTTAGAAAGAGGCACCATGACCCCTCTTCACGTGCATTGGCCCAGCCAATATAAGAACATTATAAGGAAAAGATGTCACTGCAGCAGGTGCAGCAACTGCTTAACAGTGGATTTTCTTTCTCCTTTCCTGAGCATATTCACTGTTTGCTGAACTTTATACTGGCTCTCAGAGTCAGTATATAAAGCTGGCGGGTTTTCTGACTTGTCATGCCTTGGAATTACACAGAAATCCTGAACTCCCTCTCAAATCCATTTAGACCCCATACTAGCACAGTACTTCTGTTTAGACTGGTTTGGGGATTTTTAGAAAAAGATACCAAAACACAAAAGCAACAATAAAAATTTGCTTTGCCATGGCTCCAGTAGTTTCACAATCACTTGACACCTGCCTTCATTATTCAGCTTACAGTCCAGCCAAGATGAGTTTCTTTAAAATACCCTTTTATTACTTCACAAGGCACTAGCTTTTTGCCATTGCAGACTCAAAATAAGCCTATGCTTCCTGGAACAGATTGGATTCCATCCCCTCTTCTACTTCCAAAATAGAGACTAGTTTTAAAAAACACTGTGCTGGTTCAGACTGGGCAGCACCTGGGCAAGCATGTAGAGGAGAAAAGGTGAGAAACAGCTGAGCAAAAATGAGGGTAGCAGAACTAGAACAATCTAGTTCCTAAGGTGGAAGGAAGTCAGCATATCCAGAAATCCTAGGCTAAGAGGAGGGAGCAGTCCTTCAGAAAATACTTTAGTGATAGATTTGTCGTGCACAAAACACACCAGGAGTGAGATGTGCTTTGGCCAACGAGGCATGGACAGAGTCCCAGACCATCATGTGCTTTCTTCAATCAGCACAAGAAGTGGATTAGGAGCAGTACTGAGCTCCTTTGTGACACACTCAGATGGCTCATTGGGACCTGGTCCTGCTGGAGGAGCTCTATGGCCACTCAAAATTAACCTCTTTTATCAATCTCCTCATGCAGTGCTTGGGGCCTACTGAAAAATTACTACTTCAGCACATTCAAGAAGACCAGCCCAGGTCTGTTGTTTGCAGGGATTTAATTTCCCTTGATTATTCATTTGATCTGAATTTTAAATGCCCTGGTAAGAACCTGCCTGTGAAGCACAACAGAGTCAACATCAACCCTAGCTACCTTCAGGACACTTTTGGCCTTGCTGCTGCAGAGGAGGCTACTAGCAACAGCTTAGCTTGAGGTGGCAGTGTGCTTTTGACACGCACAGATTTTTCTTTTTTCAGTATTTTTTCTTTTCTTGGTTGAGGACCGGAAGACTAAACTATCTACATTTAGTCATTGTGAGTTGGGTATCTGTGGTCCCCCTAATGGAGATCTTATCAGTATAGTCAGCCTGGCCATGACATTAAGAGTCTAGTTCTTGGCAAACCAAATTATTTCCTAGAATCTTTTGACTCTTTTGGGAAGTTAAATAACCTTGGACATGGCCAGGTTGCTTGACAGTGCTGAGTGCCAAACTGGATGCTTCGGGATGTTATTCCAGGTCTCGATGTGCTGTACTGGGAGGTCCTGTGGTGGCATCTGCCATCTCCTTGTAGATGTCTCAGATTTCCTGTAGCATCTCAAGCAATATGAGAAGTCTCTGTGGAGGCAATTGAATCACCCTTTGAGCTCAGGTGTTGACATGTCTGTGCAAGAACTTCAGTGTAGGTACTCCAGTCCTGAGCTGAATCGTACATAAGGCAGCTGTGTGGCAGATAACACAGCCAGTCTTCAGAAGAAGGCTTTGCTGCACCTCCCCATACTTGTGTGTGGTGGGAGAGCCATCCCCCGCAGCACTACACTCACCCTGCAGCTCAGCGTTTTTGTCCCTGCAACCACTCTGCTCAACAGGGAAGTTCTCCCTCTTTTGTTCTGTGCAAGAATCTTGCCCATGGAGTTCTGGGCCTTTCTGCTGGCCCAGGTAAGTGGGGTTTGTTGTAGAGCACCCCAGACTAGCTTTGCATACTAGGCTGATTTGGTCTTTGGTGGTGTTCATATCGATGATGCTATTAAGTGTTGTGACCTTTGGTAGGAAATGGAAGTGTTTTTCTTGTAGTTGACAATTGTCTCACTGCTGATACTGCAAGTCTATGCTTTGACTGTTTTACCAAAAATGCTTGGGCCCCTACCACACTCCCCCAGTCCCCTCCCTTCCTCCTGCAGCTCTGCAGGAGTTGTGCTGACAGCATTTTCTGAAAATGTCTACACCCAGCATCTCCCCAAAAGGGGAATTTCCCAACACGAAGAAGAAACCACAGTACGAGGATCTGCTCAGGACTGGTCAGAAGAAAGTAGGTATAATTCTTGGGTTCTCTTCTTCCCTCATTCTACTTATTCACACTGTTTCATTCAATGAAATATTAGGAGGAAAGTGTTGCAGTCAGAATATTTTAGAAGAAAAATAAATGGTCAAGAATATAAGGAAATGGCCAATTTAGAGCAAGGAACCTGTTGAGTAATTGCATTCCTGAAAGATTTCAGCTAAATGCTAGGTAAAACTCCAGCACCAGAGAGTGGGTGTAAGCATGAATGGGATTAGTGAGTTTGAGTCAAGTTACCCTCCTTTTAATACATTTATAAAAGTGATGGATCAATGGACAACTGTCAAATCTCCAGGTTTTTGCCACCACCATGCAGTTTCACCATGATACCTCTCTTTTTCCTGACTATCTTATTAAAATCTCATGTAAACATGCTTCCAAGGATGTGCTGCCAGGGCCTCCTGTAGTTTCTCAGGCAGTAAGAGAAACTGTGGCTCATGAGCCAGCAGTGCCAGCAAGCTCAGTCCCTGCAGATGGTTGAAGTGAGGCTGTCTCAGCACCCACAGCCCTGCTGGTACAAGTAACCCACAGTGCAAGTACAGGAGGTGAGCACTGGTAAGAGTGAAGCTGTGGGGCAATGTCACTCCTTCCTCTGCACTGCTGAGCAAGGCAGGGCCTGGTGGCACACCAAAATGTCCAGGCAGATATTGCACCCATGTGAGTCATTGCACCTGGCACTCGTACCCCTTGCATGAAGCAGCACAGGCAGGAATGCCTCCTCCTCTGTTGCACACAAATACCCTGCATTAACAGCACCTTTTTGTATTTTATTGCATCACAGTGCTTCTCAGAATATTTTCTGTTTGGTTTTGTTTTCACTGATTTAAAATGCAGAAAAGGGAGAACAAAGTACATTCTGCTCAGCAACAGTCCAGATGAAGCAAGTTTTTTTTAAAAAATACCATTTAAATAACCAGGCTATGGCTTGTTGTTCAGAATGAGACCAAATACATAAAATATATAATTACTGTCATATGTAACTGGTTTTTGTAACTTGAACAAAATCAAAGGCAAATTAAAATGCTTGCTTGCATTGTTTTTTTCCAATTGACTGCCCAGAAGCCTGTAGTGCTTGAAGAGGATGTAAACACATGAGCTGGATGGGAACTTTTCAATTAAATGTTTTGCACCAGAAAATGCTGCTTCATTGAAACCAAAACTATTCAAGGAAATATAACAGTAGTTAAAACTTTTATTAGTAACATCTTGGGGTTCAGAGTTATATTTCTGATTAAATGGAGAAAGAGACAGACTGATAATCTTAATGCACAAGACTGAGCGTCACCTGAGTTTGATTCCCCTCACCAGGTGAGTAAATACATCACTGCCTTAACAAACACTTTCTCTCTTTTCCCTAATTTTTTTTTCTGAAAGTTTTAACAGCCTCTTGATCATCAGTGTAACTAAAATAACTGTTGACATCTCAAAAATTTTTGCAAGCTAGAAATTTTATTTCCAGCTAGTCCAACTAACAGCCAAATGTATGAGTGTTCTTGGGACACCTGTTCAACTCCCATTCCAGAAAGTTTAAAGCCTATGAGAGATTAAAACAAAAGCATGCACTGAAGAAATTACCACAGAGAACATCCATACATGTTGAAACAGATCTGTGTGACTCAGAGTGGCTAAACATTGTCATCCTTTGTTTTTGGAAATGTCCAAAACTGACCTTTGTCAAGTAGTTACCCTGTGGTGGTTTTGGGCAGATAATCCAAAGTAATCGCTTCAGGGCATTAATGAATGAAATATACCAGACTTGGGAGTCAGAAAGTATCCTCTGTAGTGCACAAGTTGTTAGCAAGCAAACTCAAGGGGATCTTCCTGATCCTAGGAAGAAAGCACCACTGATGGCAGCTGGGTATTGAACATCCAGTCACCAGAGCCTGGCGCCCTTAGCACCCAAAGCCATGCCACCACCCATGAAAAGCTATGCCACCACCACCACGCTCGTTTTAAAAGAGTTTGGGGATACACTTGACTGTGCATCTTCCCTCATTAACTTTGTAGGTTGTATTCTCTCTTCCTAAAGAAATAAAATGAGAAAGCATGCACCACAAAACCAGGAGGTTTAAGATACCAAAAACTTCTGTAATACTTAAGCCAGTTACTTGTAGATTCATGATCTGACAAAGCTCTTTTCCCAGACTGGGAATCCTGACTTAGGAAGTGCTGTGACTGGGGTTATATGGATTTTGAAGACCACTGGAGAACAAGTCTGACTCTTACAAACACAGTGATATTTTCAGAAAATACAACAGCTTTATCTATTATCAAAACAATAGAGCTTTGTTAATTTTCAGCCAAATTTCTCAATTTACATTTGCAAGGAAGTTGTATCTTCTGCAACTGAGAAAATGTGACCCAACACTCCTATATTGCCTTTGGTCAGGTCTTGAGTAGGAAGAGCCGAATGGCACATCTCTGCAGAACCCAGCTCATGGAGGAACTACCAACAAGAAATTAACCATCAGTTTAATGCAAGCCCCCTATGGCTTGTCAGTGGAAGTAGGCAGGTATGTAGAATACCATGACTGATGATCACAGTGGCTGATGATAGACTGGGGAGACCCAACATTGACATCCGGCCATTATCCATCACGGCTCTGACTGCTGTCTTCTGACTACTAGGGGGCTGAATTACTGAGCAGACCTAATTCGTGGCAAGCTGCCACTTGTGTTCCTGGGAAGAGTGAATATAATAAGAAACAAATGCCTCGACTACAGTTTTGTACTGTCTCCAAGTTTCTCCCATTGTGCTTCCCTGCTGGGTAAGAAAAGGCAGAGGGGAGATTTAGCTGCATGGCAAATGGCTTTGCATGGCAGTGACAGGTATTCCGAGGCAGTAAGACTTCTTGCCATCAAAGAACCAGCACCAAAAAAATATTAAGCCTGTGGAAAGGGAGCACCTTTGAAAAGGAGAAGGTGCACTCAAAAATTTGGCAGGATCAAACCCTCTATTACAGTCCTCTCTTTGCAACTGAAAGCCCTCAGACAATGAATGTGAACTTCTTGGACTATAACTAGATGTAAAATCATCTACAAAAGCATGCCTCAGTCATATAATTTATTTGCATGTGCTTCAGCATAGAAACTGGCACATGGCCCATCTACGTTCATAGTCCAACTTCTCTGCAACAGAGAGCCAGGATCTATGATTTTCAGTCCAAAGGTGTTCCTGACATTTCAACATTCATTTTCACTATGAAATCAAAAAGAAAGGTTCAGGCTTTCAAGCTGTCCCCCATAGAACATCATGGTTAGACAGCAACAGAAGGTGGAGGAGGCAATGCTGGTGTCAGGAAATGGAGCTGCCTGTGGGACGTGAAGCAGCGCTTGCCTCCAAGCAAGCCACACGTCTGCCCTGGCACTGCCACCATGCCAGGGACCCTGAGGAGGATGGAACTGCAAACTCAGTGCCAGGGAGGAAAGCACAGCCATGCTGCCTCATCACACAGCCTGACTCCTGCCTTTGGGGTCTTTTCCAGTTAAATGAATCAAGCATGATCAGGAGTAAATGTGATCAAATAAGTGTTTCACATTCACCTGATCTTTGAAGAGAGGGTGAAGTAAAATTCTCTTTATCAAATTTGTGTAAGTTAACTATCAATGGGGTAAAATTGTCTCTGAGACAGCACTGAAAGAAATATTTATTATTTCTTGCTATAAAATTGACTCCATTCTGGTTCCTGTTTATGAAAAGTGCCTATAAATTTGCTTTGCATAAGAAAGGAAGCAATAGCAAAACCAGCTATGAGGTAATACTTCCGCACCAAAAATAGATTCTAGTAAAAAAACCCCTTTCCTTCTATT
The DNA here is from genome assembly GCA_013397975.1 of Machaerirhynchus nigripectus. NCBI lineage: Eukaryota > Metazoa > Chordata > Aves > Passeriformes > Dicruridae > Machaerirhynchus > Machaerirhynchus nigripectus. Next base: position 42,945 of record VZRQ01007202.1, read on the forward strand.
CAGAGAGGCTTCCAATTATCTTTAAAAATGAGATTCCTGAGTGGTGTGAACTCTGCCCTCAACAATGTTGATACATTGCCATTAAAGTCAATGAGATTACATGTGTTTGAATGATGGCACAATACGGCCCTGCATGTTTACTGCATTTGTCAAACACATTCCAAAGGATAAAAAGTGTATAAATAAATGCAGCATCTGTAAGTATCAGTATTTTTACAGAATGGTTGTATATGGTTTTAAATAACTTCATACAAAAGTGGATTTCCGGCTTTTTCCTTCAAGTGGCCTTTCACACTTCATAAATTTGCCCATCCAGGCCTTATGTCCCAGGCCTCGACCTGTAACTTCAGCAAAATACATGAAGAAAACTCCTGTGAAATTTCCATGATACAACTGTCACATTAACTGTGTATAAATTTTTATTTTGGGAAGAAAAGCTTATTGTATTTTGATTAATTGTCTTTGACAGACTAATCTAAGGGCATGAATAGATTCTATTATAGACTATTAACTCCCTAACAGTGCTGGGGTTGGGAGTGTTTCCAGGAGGCAGGTCTCCTTTTGATTCTACCAGACCTTAATGATACTGTTTGTATTAACATTAGCAGTGGCATTTTTAAAAATTCAATATTAATTGAATCCTCATTTCTTCATTATTTCCTATATACTGTGCTTTTCCATGAGAACCATGATTCATGCCAGCAAATGCCTAGGGAAATATCTTCACCTTGTAAGCTGCAAAATACATTCTACCATCCGGTAATTTATGGCAGCAATTTGGAAGTCTGCTGAGCCAGACACAGCTAGATGGCAACGGATGCATTGTTGCTAAGTATGAGCAACATGTCACAGTAATATCAAATCGGTTTTTGAGACAAAATGCATGCAAATTGCAATAACCTATAATAAAGAAATGAAAGGAAATGGTGCTCTATATATTTGCAGAAGTTCATTTCTGTGGTTGTTTTGTATACATTAATTGATTATTCCTAATTTTATTAAGTGATTGAAGCAGAGATGGCACAAGTGGAGATGCCTGACTATTGAATGTACCAGGGCCGAAGTCCTTGGCCTGGAGCTGACCAGAGGGGTAGGATAACCCTGAAAACAACTCCATTTAGCAGAAACGCCTTCAAGGAGATGAGGCAGATTGTTGAAGTCGCAGGTGTCATTTTGTGAGGCTGCTAACTCACACGAAAACCACAAACTGTCAGATCTGTGCCAGGCTTCACCTTGAATAATCCCGTGTGAAGGCTGGGTCTCTGCAAAGTGCTGGCTGGGGTTTTCTAACGCACTCTCCCAGCTGGGGAATATAGAGATTGAGATATATAGGAAAGAGAGAGTTTCTGCAGACGGGGCTGACAAAAAATGAAGATCACTTTAAATACAATTTTATATAGGAAACATTGCCTTTTGATGAAAAGCTCCATTCAAAATGTTTAAAAGCTCTTTGTTTTTTAGCAGCTGGTAACGACTCTCCCTCACCAAAAACTGCTGAAAATTTGGGGGCTTTCTAACATCATTGTTTCAAGGAAAAACAGCAATTTTCAAAGAAAATATGTATTTTTTGGAAGATTTCATTTAAATAAAGTTCCACTTCATCGTCAAAAAATAATGCCTTTGCGGGAAATTTTTTGGTCTGCCCTTTGCTAAGAATAAATCTCACTGGAAGTTGTCACAATAAATCCTGCCAAGTCATTTATAGCAAACCCCTACAAAATATTTTTAGGAACTGGAAACCCCATAAAAATCACTCCAAGTCAGCCTCTAAATATTTCTAAGGTTTTCTGTGTGTCATTCTCTTGAAAGCCCTACCAAGAGCACCACAAAATTTTGATAAGGGCTGCACATCTGACAGCCCCAAACAGTCCAAAACAAAAAACGGTACTTTAAAACCTACGTGGGTACCAGTGTGGAGATGGGCTCTGTGGGATGCAGTTTTCTTCAGTGCTGGCTGTGGGAGACTGGGTGGTCTGCAAGACAGGTGTTGCTTTTTAATTTACAGAAATCCTTGGCACATAGTCAGAGGAGAGGTACGTTTTCCTTTGAGAGCTGCCATGTCCCGTTACTGTAAATCACTGGTTTTCCAGCTGTTCCCCAGAACCTACAGTCCCCAAAATTTGCCTGAATGCAGTATCCTCTGTGCACACTAAACACAGCCTTATTTGAAATTAAAATGCTGCATATTATGCAGACTCTGACTTCACAGCCCCCTGCCCTGCAGCACTGGGGTGACTGTGAGAAGAACAGCCTGAGTGCCTTCGGTGTTCAGACTCACGGACTTCCATGTCCAGTTCATCCTGTTCACATACAAAATGTGGGTTTGTCCCCATCATTCGGACCACCTAGCCCACAGGCAATTTGCAAATATTTGCATTCACCATAGATTTTACCCAAACCTGGGCCGGTGTGTGCTTCTGCAGTCTGCCCTGTGTGAGTGCTGGCCTCTTGCTCAGCCTCAGCAGCTCTGGGCAGAAGTGTTTGAGAAGGTGTGAAATAGTTTGGGATGAATACAACTACAAGAAAACCCAGCTCACTCCCTCTGGCTGCTTGAGATAAACACCATGGTTGCTTAAGATGTGCCAGCATGTCAGTCTGCAGACAGAGAAGTCCTTGTTTATGGAATTAATAACAAAAGATTATTTATCATTGCAATTATTTATTGACTAAACATAAATTGACCATCTCTATAGGCTAATCTTCAGCTCCTCAGACCAGAGATGTGTATGACTTTCATTGCCTAAGGGTCATTTGAGTGCATTTTGGCTACCTGATGTCCCCTGGTTTTGAAAGGAGCTATTTTCTTCCTAATCTGTATCCAACAGTCAATTATGATCTTCTCACACAAAGCCTGGCTGCATTTGCTGGTAAGCTGAGAAAGCAACACATTCCCATGCTCCCCATTCAGGCAATGTGCACAGAGCCTTTCCTGGTCCCTACACAAATCTCTTATGGAGAAATGTGGTTTATTTGCAGTAGGCATTGGGTCTGGTGACAATTTTGAGCTCAGAGAAACACAGAGCGGACACACAGAGGATAAATAACAGCCTGCAATGAGCCCAGGAATGAAGGATTGGAGCTCTTTGCCCAGAACCCCAAGTTCTTCTCTCTTTTGCCTTCTTGCAGCACACAGAACTCACAACATTCTACCAGGAACAATTTAAGTCATGAGAAAAAGGCACAGAACAAATGCTGATGTGGTTTGCTGAAATTCAGGGAAGCCTCAACTACGGAGTGCTGTATTTTTGTCATCACTGTAATTTTAAAATTAAAGACTGTTTTCCACCATTAAGCATGTCAGGCATTGCTCCTGCTCTATTCCTAAGTTCACTTTCCTAGGGAAACAAAGCTTGCATCTATCCCATTGGTCAGTTTCTCTTTTTTGGTCTCACAGTAATTTTAGCATTCATGGTCAATTTTATCCAGATTTGAAGGGAGGTCAGGACCTTTGTGAAACACAGGGCCTTGGAAGAGAAGAGAAACACTATTAGGCCCCACTAAAGAGGAGTTGGGTATCAGGGAGAGCCATGCTGGCCACCAGGCTTCACTAGTAGTGCTGCTGGTGTGAAATGGTTCAGGGTATTTCTTATCCCACATCCAGCTTGCTTGGCAGGGATCTTACAGCCTAGCAGGCATTCCACTCTTCTCCCAGCCCAGCCCTGTAATGTGAGCAGTCATAAAGGTAAGTCTGGTTAGAATGGGAAAATTACTGAAGTGAAGAAATCATCTGCTGAGAAGTACTGACAGAGAAAGGACAGCCAGCCTGGGACAGCTGATGAAGGGTAGCCCCTCGAGGATGGGGCTTGTAAACTAGAAGCATCCTTGAAAAGTGCAGCCAGGGTACCTAGAAACTGAAGACATCCTGAAGTACTGTAAATAAGCAGAAAAATGAGGGACTGTAAGGGCAACTAACCATCTGAGAAAAAACAGTGTGGGAAAAAACAGTGGAAAACAGTCTGGGAAAATAAAATTGCTCTGAAAGAACAGAAAACATTATAATGTATTGGCTGTTACAGGTGAAACCAGACATTAGCAGCCTCTATTGACTGCTTGAAGTAGGATGTCCTATGCCCTCTTATGTCTGTATGTTATAAAAAAATTTGTTTATTTTATCCAAAACTGAGCTCCTGTCTCACTCAGAGCTTTCCAGTTGAATCCCACACAAACTTTCTACAGGATCTTGGACTGTCACCACAGATGTCTTGTTGACCCCTGGCTGACCCCAGGAAGCCAGTATCTCTGTTATCCTTTCAGTTCAGTCTGTCATGCCCTCTTTTGGGGATGGGTGTGTAGTCCCCACCTCAGATTGGTTTGTCCCTCCCCTTTTGAGATCTCCTTCTGAAATCTAATTTGCTTTCTTATTGACATTATATATACTCATTGTTTTTCTAGTGACAAGTTGTGGTAATGGGTAAGAATACACAACTACTTGGTTGTGCTTGCTATTGATTGTGCTACAATACTAATTGGTGCTATCATTGACACCATACTATTGATTGAGACTGTAATTGATTGATGCTAGTAATACATAATAGCTTGAGACATACATATAGATATATTCATTCATATTTGCTTTATTAATCAGAGGTATATTTGCTGGTGATGATTTTTGTGGTATTTGTGGTAATCTGTAACTAAGTAGAAAAACTGAGAGGAAAAGGCTTCCATGTCCTTGAGTACTGTGAAATCCTCTAACCCTGTGGTCACTCTCTCTGCACTAACCCTTAGGTCATGACCTCAAGGTCTTCACCAGGACCCCATGTTCTCTCACCGCAGGGGGAAGTGACTGTGCAGCAGGTGATGTTTTCCTAAGGGCAAAAGCACACTGCATGGTGAGGCAAATTGCTGTCTTTTATTCTTTTAAAATAGGTTCCTACTTTAAGTGATAGCAGAGTTGGATGTAGATTAAAGCAAACTCTGTGGTATGCTGCAGGTGATGGATCATCCTCTGAAATACAGCTGCTTGGGATGAGCGCTGCTGGACACAAAGTGATTAGATTCCCTCCGAGTGCTATGGAAATCAGTCAGTTAATAACAACAATTAGTTTTTCCCTAGACTTTCATTGCAGCTTCCTGACATTCTGAGTGGCTGGGGAGCTTTGCCCCTGAAAACCCAAAGCAGAGGCACTGGATTGCTGTTCACAGGAGACCAGTGTGCTCCATGCAGACACAAGTGAGACAGGCTCTACTCTCATTGCTTGCTTTTCAGATCACCTCTTGCAGTACTCCTATGGAAATGCCATAAGCCAGAGCGGTCATCTGTGGGTTTTCTTCTCCATGCTCTGTCCTTTTATGAATCTTGCTAGTTGGCAACAGTAGTGTGTAAATATTAAAGCCAATGACACAGCAAGAAGGTAGATTTTCCCCGCAGTTTACTCTATTCATATGATTTTCACAGGAAATCAGAAATCTTTCTTGCATGATCACAGACTCAAAGAGAAAAATAGCTGTGTGTGTAGAAGGACAAAGCTGCCTGAAAGGAAAAATATTCTTAATTCCTCTAACCTGGGAGTTTGATATTAAAAGTAAATTAGTGACTGGCCAAGTTGGGCTGATTTTAGGAAGCTGCAAAGATATAACCTTCCAGAGAAGAACATTCTTGAATGAATTGTGGATCAATGAATCAGGCCTTCAAATGACTACATGTGTGAGCTTGTTAACCTACACAAAACTGCCGTAAGATGGTCTGTAGTGGGATCATCAAGGCTAGACGCATCCCAATACAAAATACGTGATGGAGTCCTGTGCTGTGGGAGGTCTTTTTGCCTTGGACTACACCATGGAGACATGGTGGCTGCTGAAGAGCCAGTGGCTCTGTCCTCTCTGGGCTTGTGCCCAGAAGGGCAGTGGAGGCCCAGTACTGGCACTGTGGCACAAGGGGATGAAAACCCAGCCCCTTTGCAGCATCACACTGAACTAACTTGCTTTCACAGCACCTCCGGACCATGATCCATTTACAACCTTTGAGGATGCACCAAAGCACAGGTAGCTGTGAGTGGGACAAAAGGGCATCTTGGAGAGGCGGTGTCTGACACTGGAGTGGCTGCTGCAGCACATGAAGCCTTGGGAACTCCAACAGGGACCTTAAATCTGACCAGAAAGATCCAACTCATGCCTCAACAGAATTTCAGCAGGGAAGCATAGAGAGGAAAACAGCCTTGTGATGTCATTTCCGGAGGCTGAAGAGAAGATGCAAGGGTCTATGCCAGGCTTTCACCTCGGCTCTCCTGCTTCTTTCCACCTTTTCTCTTTTCTACACCATCCTTCCTGTTCTTTTCATCTGTGTGGTTTGTAATAGCAACGTTGCTTTCTCTTGCATTTTTGGATAGACCTTTATGTACATTTAAATCACTATAAATCAAACCTATTTCTATACATCAATGCATATTGATAATACAATAATGGCAGTATATGTATGTTGTATAAGATATGCATGGTACATGCTACATGAATGTTAAATATATAACATACTGATATATATCAGTATATATATTCTAGGTGTATATATATGTGTGTGAACGTATTTATATTTATATATATATATATATATACATATATGCTTAAATTTTTTAAGGCCCACATCTTTACCAGCTTTGCTTGGAAAGCTTAGCAAAACAGATAATACTTTCTATCATTGGTTTAACTGGAATTTATTAACAGTGATTACTACTGGTAAGTTAGATAAGAGGCTGATTTAACTAGGGCAGGCCTCCCACTAGATTTTTACTTGTATTTTCTACCCTGTTAAGCATCACAGCTGCAGTTAAATCAATTGGCACCATCTGTCAGGATGGTTATTTTCAGTTGCCTATCAGTGGAACCTAATCTCAGTTAGTGTTTCAGCTCGTGCTTTAACTTATATGCCAGTGGCTGCATATATTATTCCCAACTCCTTTATCAAAATGAAAGCATAAAACAAAAGCTGAAGCGGGTCTCCAGCAACAATATTTTTTTTTCTCCTAAAGGAAGTATAAGCAGTGTAGCAGACCTGTGCTCTGTGAGATGCTCTCTACTCCCTGCAGAGCTGTGTGTAGCAAGAGCTCTCTGTGTACACCCAGAGGTACACAAGCTCTTCTCTCAGGGTATGGTGGTCAGGGCAAGTCAGCAAGGAAAGATGGAGAACAGGAGTGAAGTTTTCCACATGATGAAGTAAAAGCACGTTTTACATCAGCTGTAAGACAGCCAAAGTATCATGCATGATTTGTTTTTCCAGAGGTACTCGGCACTGAAGTCAGAGGAGGTGAGAGCACCTCACCAAATGAGGCCCAAAGGGCATCATTACAGAGAAGGCATCTGTGCACACACTGAGCGAGGTGATAAACTGCAGTGAACCCAGGAGCTGCCACCCAGAACTAACCATCTTCCAGCCCTGTGCAAAACAGCACGCTGTGTTATTTCCAAGATGCCATGGGAGGGCTGCTTCCCATCCAGCTCAGACTAAGTGTGTCCATCAAGCTCTCACAGTCTCGAATTAGCAGCACATGCTTGTGTCCTCAGCTCCCTGCCAGCATGGAGACCTTGCAGTCACCTGTGGACCACCAGCAGGATACAGCCCACCAGGATGTGCTGTGCTCTGCCCCAGTGTGCTAACAGGGCACTAAACCCACAACTGGCCTCCAGTTGTACGTGCTGCAACCCCTCAGGCCAGCTTTGATTTATGTCACATTTGAAGAACCATTTGAATATTCAGGCCACTCTTGGAGTTCTGTGGGGACCTTCTGTCACCTTGTACCTGTCCCTCTCATGGGTTTCCACTCCTGCTGACCTGTCAGGGCAGGACACAACCCCTTCTGCCCTTGCAAAGCAGCCAGCAGAAGGGCACCCAAGGCAGCCTTAAGGCCTCCTCTGACTGCTGTCATCAGGCAAATAACAACTTTGTAAAAGGTACTGTTATGATTCAGCTGATTTCCAAAACCAGATTGGACATACAGTGTTAGGGAAAGCCTTGAATGGATAGATACCTCGCTGGCTGGTGATGCTTTAGTGAGCAGGCTGAAGGCACTTCCTGTTTTTTTATACAGGTTTTCCCCATGTTTTGCGAAGAAAGTCTTGTTTTTTACAAAATGAAAGGCAAACAGAAGTGCTATTAACTCAAAATGCAAGTCCTCATTTTTATAGGCATCTTCCTGAGAAACAGACAAACACTGAATCAAACAGAAGGAAAAAAATAAGCCTAAAACTTCTTCATGGCCCTGAGAACAAATGATAGAACTCAGCAGTTCCTGCTGAAGGTGAGCACAATTGATTTGCAACCAGAAGAAACTGCTTAGCTGTGCGTGAAAGACTCAGGCCTGCTGTGCTGACTCAGGCAAATCTGCTGCTTAAACACTCAGCCTGACACTTCAGATAAGGTATGTTTCCAGAGCTCAAGATCTCTGTATGAAATCAAATCAGTGACTCTGGACCCTGCTCGTACCAACACGTGCACATGGGTGTGTGTGTCTCTGTGATGGAGCAGAAGTGGGCTTCTCCCAGCCATGGGAGAGCTGTGCAGCAGGCAGTCTTGCTTTTGAAAGGCGTGTCTGCAGTCATGTTCACCGTCCCCATTTCAAACAGAACCATGGGGCTTTTTGAGCTGCCTGAAAAATCAAAGTTAGCTATTTCACCATGCCTGCAGGACCCCCTCAGCTGGGTCACACCGTACGATAAAGGCAACCCAGACACTGCCCTCAAAACCCATACCCAGTGCTAAAAAATTGGTCTCCCAGAATTTCAGAAACTGGGGGCAGGAAGTAGAGTGGTTATTTTTCCTAACGGAAAGACCATTGGGAAATGGTCCTATCTGTGGGACCCTACAGATATTTACTACATTGTTTCTGAAAGGTGAAGTGATCTGGCTGGGCGGGGGGAGAGGCAGGGAGGGAGTAGGTGACAAAAATTGCAGATGACACTAAATTATTCAGGGTACTTAAACCTGAAGCTGACTTTGGAGACCTGCAAAACTACTTCATGGTGTTGAGTGGCAGGGCAATAAGTGAAAAAGCTGATAAGCAATAAAAAAAAAGGCTGATAAGCACTGAACAACATGCTTAGGACAAAAAAAGACATATGAAATGACAGGCCTTCATTGCTACTGTTCAGGAAAGTGACTTTGTCATCATTGTGGAAAGTTCTCTGAAAATATCTGTCAACACTCAGAAGCTGTTAAAAGGCAAATCGAATGGTAGGACTTGTTAAGAAAATGTAGAGCACAAAATGAGGCTCATCATTTAACCTGTGAATAAGTCCATGGTGTGCATGTACCTCAAAATCTTTGTGCAGCTCTGGTTATGTCATCTCACACCAAAAAGAAAAAAGAAGGATGACTGGAAGTAAAGATAAGGAGTGGCTTACACTCCTAGAGAGCTAAAGCCTCAGAGCTTCCTCAGTCCAGAAAAGCAACAGCTACAGCAGAAGCCTGTGGACATGAGGGGTGCAAAACAAGGGATAGGGTTTTTATCCCTGCCACTGGATTCTGCAGGAGCCATGAGTGTAAAGACACCACTCTGGGGTGAGAAAATTTCACAGAGCTTTGATTCCATACGTGATTACCAGGGTGCATCTCTGGCTTGGAGAGGTCCCGTGTCCCTGACTGATGGAGGCTAAATGTGATTTTTCTGTCCTTTCCCTATTTTTGTACTCTATTTTGGTTTTGTGCTCACTTTTGCTGATGGCCACTTCCACAAGCAAGATGCTCTCCAGGTGAATCCGTAAGCTGACCTCACCTGTCTTTTCTTCCATTACACATTCTTGCATTGAGTATATCTGGACAGAGAAAGTTGTCAAAACATGTAGAGGTAACCTAATAAAGTTTAAGGAGACTGAAGACAAATCTTGCTTGTGCTCTCTTAACCTAAATGTAGCCACTGAAGATAATCTTGTTTCCTCAAGGATTCATCACACACCTACCTGATTTACTGGCCATGATTTATTCATGGTCTGAGAAGTGGTTGATACAGTCATTGTTTGCAAAACCATTACAGAAGCCTCACTTTGATGGCTTCTTTCTGGCCAGAATTCAAGTTTAAATAGAATACAAATTATTATATTGTGCCTCTAAGACTTTCTGTTCTGATTTTTTCCTTTTTCCTCCCACAGTCTTGAGGGGCAACAAGCCTGTAGCAGTGTGTGAATGAAGGTGTAGCAGTGCAGTCTTTGATGACTTTCATATGTAGTCTCAGCGGGAGACTGTACTACTTTCTTTAAAATAATTTCTGTTGTTACACTGCCTCTTTTAAAAGTTAATGGAAACCTGTTTCTATCCTGATTAATGGTTATTGGTGTCTTTATCCAGAACTGAACCATGAGACACTCTGACAGAGAGCGTGGAAGTTCTTCATTTAGCACTTAGGACAGAATCCGCCCTGATGCATAAGGATGCAAAAGTCAGATTCATCAGCTCCTGCTGGAACCTGCCAGTTTTTTGCTTAGCAGGTAATCTGTGTGCCTCTGACAGTGCCTGGTGTTAGCCAAATCTGGTCTTGAATAGGGTTTTTAATGGAAACTCTTGCTGATTGCACATATGATGGCAACCCTTGACGGCAACTGAGCTACCTTTGATTCATCATCACTGCCTGGTAAGAGCACCTGTTGGTGGAAAAAATTGTTATCTACTTATTTGCTGTTTTTTTGTTGCTGTTGGGTTTTGTTTGAAATTTTTTTTCCTTATTTGAAATAATAGCACAGGTGCTCATGAATTCTCACTCTTTTGTGTTTGAAAGGTATATCATTATTTTTTTATTCCCCTAATGTATTGGGGAAGAATTCTTAATCCTGCAGGTTTCAATAAAATGTGTAAATATAGCTGATAATTAAACAGCTCTACTTGTTTCACTTTTTATTAATGGTGCTAGTTTATACTTATTGAAGTCCATAGATTTCTGGCAGAACAAGCAGCAGAGAGGTCATCACAGTGGAAATTATGCCCATGTGAAAGTAGGCACTAAAAGCTGTACAGTGTCCTCAACACATGCTCCTAGATTGACTGTGGGCAGCTATTTTTAAGAAAGATTGCTCATGGTTTTTTACTGTGTAAAAAACATGTGACATTTTAAGTGGTTAATGAGTAGAAGATAATAGCTAGTGATGGGGTAAGCTCAGCTCATAATTTGACACAGGGGTTTATAGGAATAGAGCATCCAGTGTGGTGCAGTACTGGTAAGACTGAAGCGGGGCCAGGAGGGGTTTCTCACTAAATCCTTTTTTTTTGGGCGTACGAAGTGCCTGCGAGTTCTTTCACCGCAGCTTTTAGAAACCATCTCTCACACCTTCCTACCATTGTACCCATGTGTTACCAAATGCTTCAGCGCCCCTTTTCCACTCTAGGCACAAGCAGAAAACACGTTGGGTGTGTGTGGTAACAGTTTACTCATAGGAAAATGCCGACAAGCCCAGGAAACACATGCAGTGTTAAAAAGTGGAAAGATGACGGAAGAGGCGTGAGCAACCCCACACGTCACTCCACATCGTCTCGTCATGGGAGAAGAAAAATGCTTCAGAGAAGATCATATGTCTCCAGAGGGCTCACTGCAATGTGCAAAGGAAAGGCTGTCTCGAGAAATATTTTTCACTCTCTGTGCCCTGGGGCTGGTGGAAAGGCCGATGTGAATGCCAAGGAGCCTGTGACAAGGGAGAGCAGAGGGGGCCAGAGAGGAGGGTGTGGTAGGAAATGTGTGCATCCCTCTGCCCACAAATCCAGGGAGGGGACTCCATCAGAAAAACCCCAGGGGCTGTCTTAGTCTCATCATACCCCCAACCACACAAAAGTTTTGCTAGAAACTCCATGCAGTGACTCACCCCCTGACATGCACTTGTCCGTGTGCCAGTGGGCGGCACAGGGACCCTGTGCGGGTCGAACCAGAACTTTTTGTGCACCCTGGCAGAAAGTAGTGGGCTGAGGTGGTGTGGGAAGTCAACAGTCACAGGACAGCAAGTGGAGCAGGGGAACCACCACCACACTGCTGCCTCCATGTCACCCTTCACAGCACGAGGATGCCAGCTGTCACCCACTCCCCCATGGCATGGCATAGTGGTATGGCAGGACACTGGCATTCCCAACAGGCACAACTGACCCCTGGACACACCACTGGCATCTGATCTGCCTGCCCTGTGTCAGGGTCAGCCCCTGCCTGCACGTTTGGCTGAAGCTGCCTGCAGGGTAATGTTCAGCCAATACCTACGCTGCACATGGCAGATGCTCAGACATGGATGGCTGCAATGTCACCAGCTGCCTAATGAATGGCAGTCTCTGCTATACTTCAAAGGCACCAGTGCTCGAGGTATTTGCTGTAGAGAAAGCAAGGAGGGAAAATGGTGTTTGTGGAGGAAAAAGAGGACACTTGTACAGATGTGATGCTCCCACGTGTGGTGCATCTGTTTCCTTGTGCCAAAGGCAACAGAAAGCACAGACCACAAGAGCAGCAGGGAGGTGTTGAGTGGAAGAGCTCTGTAAAAGCACCCAGCACTGACGGGGAAGCAAGATTCAGCACTCTGGGACACAGGTGGGAACAGCCCCTGGAGGCCATCCATCCACTCCACCCCATGGTCATGGCCATACCCAGCCCCAGGCTTGTGTCATAGCTCAGTGAGGGTGAGATTTAAGAGAGAACCAAGTAGTTAAGATGTTGGAATAAATGTGATCTGCCCTTTCTGAGCACCAAGGCTGGCACCAATGCATACAAGCAGGTGCCCAGGGGTTGCCAGGCTTGTGCCCTGTCAGCAAAAACAGCAAAGAGCAGCAAAGAGTCACCAGTTCCCCAAACTTCCAGATGAGCTAGAGTGTTTCTGGGAACTAGAACCTAAAACTGAATTAAAGCCAGGATGGTCCTTCTGTGCTTTTAGAATAGGACTTTTCACTATTTTTATTCACTGAGCTGCCAAATGACTGGGTGATCCTGTCATGAGAGTCTCATTTACTCTACCCTGCCACCCCGCTTATTTAACTGTGCTTTGTGAATCTAACTGACCCACAAAAGCACCTGTGCCCTTTGCAGGGCCATAATCACTGCCCAGCTCCTCTTGTGAGGTGACATCTGCCAGGGTAATTAGGGCAGGTCTGTGCTTGGCACTAGGCAGCCCTGCCTCACTACAGGTCTGCTCAGGATAATGAACTCAGCTGAGCTCTTAAGAGACATGCTTTCCTACAATGCCATCAAGTATTAATGGGGAACAAATTAGTGTTTCCTAGCTCACTCTGGAGAAGAAAATGGTGTTTTCCCGTTTCATCAGTCGCAGACTCTCTGCTGATTGTGGGGATACCAAGGCAGTGCTAACGTTGGCACTGAAAAAAGCTACCAGGAGTCTTGCAAACAGGTGTGTTAAGGGAAATGCCTGGGCCTACTTCTATGTTTCCAGGCTGCATTTACATCACAAGCAGCCTCTGATGGGGCTAGTTGGGAATTTTCTCTTGAATTTATTTCTGACCAAATATGCAGCTTTGTTTTATAAGCTGTCAGAGAGACTAAAATAGAAACACCGTCTGCTCCACTGCACACCCAGGGGCTGTTTCTGGGGTGGCATGGCTGACCTCTCCCAAGCTCTCTTCCCCATGACAGCGTGTCACCCCCAGGCTTTGGGGACAGGAAGCAGCTTGCTGTGTGTGGGCAGGGTGGAGGAACGTGGAAAACCCCAGGGTCTGTGGGAAAGTCAGCCCCACTGCTCAGGTCCCCAGCACAGAGATTTGGCTTCCAGCCAAATCTGGCCCTCTTGCAATGAGTTTGGGAGGCCGCAACAAGGCCAGTGGCAGTCCAAAAGCTGAGCAAACTGGGAAAGGGGAGGTTGCTTCTTGTGCTCCTTTCACTGATGTTGTTTCTGGTGGCCAGCTGCCCACACATGCATCTTTCTGAATGAGAAATTCGTGTTTACGTTTTGTTTTTCTCCCATTTAGAGAACCTCGTAGAAATGAGATTTTGAGCTTTCGCCAGTTTGAGTGTTTTGTTTTGCAATGTGCCTTGAAAACTCGGGAGGAAAACACATCTAGCTATTTTCATCTTGCTTCGGTTCAGTATTGCTGGGGATTTGGAGCAAAAGCAGGAGTCACTCACTTCACAGTAGGCTGCTGATGTGCCAAAATACCACAGAAAGTCTATCTGCACTAATGAAAGCAGGAAGTAACAGGAATTTCTGGAGAGAGATTGTTCTCGTGACCATTCTGGGGCAGTTCTACAGATTCAAAGTACGAAGTTCACATACAGTTCAAGTATTCCTTGAACGTTTTATTGGAGTGAAACTCCACAGCATTTGTCATTTACTCACTGCTAGGTTTTTATAGCTCAAGGGGTGTTGGCTGCCTCTTCCTCTTAGTTCTTTAGCTCTTCCCACCTTATGTCATTAAACTAGATCAGTGTTCACATTAACAAGGACATCAAGTCCTGAAGCATCAGACATTCAAGGGGCCAAGCACATAGCAGATCTCCCAGGCTCGTCATAAGTACATTCCTCAGCACAGTTAGAATGTTCTGGTCCTGAACAAGCCCTAAGGTAAGGGCTGGTAGGAGGGATGGAAATATGCAGACTGTGGGGTATGGTATGCTCAAGTCCCTGCTGTATAGGTCTCTTCCATGTTTTTCTCAGCATTTGTGATAAGGAGTTTCCAAACAGTGACTCTTGCAAATACCTTGAGAGGATCTTGTCCCAGAAACACAGAAAAGAGGCAGGAGAAATGCCTCAGTGTAAGAAGACCTGTTGAAAAAAATACTGACTGAGTGCGGTCAGCTAACTCCAGGTGCTCCTGAGGTCAAAGTGCAGTGTTGTGCATGCTCCCCTTCCCAGCCTGTAGCCCAGCAGGCTGCTTGCTGGAACACATCAGGAATAAGCAGCACTGAAATGCTTAAGGTTGCTGCTCCTTTCCATACTCCTTAGCACTGATCAATGTATTTTAAGCCCTTCCGCATCTAAGGGCATGAGCTGGACAGTAACATTCACCTGGCTTTGGAGAAGTTGGGTTAAACTAAGAAGCCAAGCACATTGTCTCCAAGCACAGATACATGGAGATTTTCACGGGATTCTTTGCTTATTCTTGATGGCAGCCAGCTGGATCACCATTTGTGATAACCTGATACTTCCCCTCAGAGAATTACTGTTACAGTTTCACTCTTATTTTCCTGGGTGTGATGCTCGCCTTGGGATCTGTGTTCTTAGGTGTTTTGGTTAGCATGACTTGTTCATATAACAATAAGGTCAAGAAAAATATTCTCTGCTTTGCCATTGTAAAGCGAAGAATCAGTTTTTCTTTGGCAAGTTCTGTTGTCCTGTGATTTGCTGTAGAGACTGAAAATTGAGCTTGTGGCTTGAATCAGCCTAGGGAGAGTTCTCATATAAAAGTAGTCTTTGCATTAAAAGAATCCCAGAAATACTTAAAAGTTGTGAAGTCCATCAATCAGATGTTAGAAAAGGCCAGGGTTTAGGTTTTCTGTCAACTCTATGCTCTCAAATTCTCTCCTTTCTTCTCCCCTCAGCACATTGCACATAGTGTTGTCTTTGATCATAGTACTGCATACTACTTTTTTTCCATTCCTCTGTGGAGCTGCTTAGGAAAACTTCCCACTGATCTGGTAACTAATTCTAGAAATTCATTTATACCTGTGTGTCTAAGACAGCACAGTAAGCAGGTAGGAATCATTCACAGTCCCTGTGTGTTGTTTCCATTCAGAGGACAAGAGGATTACAGTTGGGTATCTTTGATGCGCATTGTCCAAAACAGGAGGAGGCAACTTTTTCCAACCAGCACTTAACGGAAAGGTGTCTCTTTGGGCTTTCTTCTGTGCCATCCCCTCAGCTCCAGGGGTGGCGTGTCATGCTGCCTTTTCTCCTGATTCTGAAAGGGTTTGCTTCCTCCCTCCCTTCCAGGCACTGATGGCCTTTCATCCATCACATTCAAGTGAGTGGCTTTGCCTGCCTGCTTAGCTTTGGGAAGTGACTTTTTCCTCTGTTTAGTTCTAGAGATCAGGTTTGCCACAGTAAGTAGCTTTCCCTTGCCATTTCTTCAGGTTGTTGGGACGGTGATTGTGCAAATAAGAACACAGCCACACACTGGACCTCTTTCTTCCAAGACTGCCTTTGCAATGAACTGCTATGCATTTTCCTCATCCTTTCAAGTCTACATTTTTTGCTACAGTATTTGCAGCCTACATCTCTGTCTGATTATTGTACGTTCAGTAAAATAATCTGGGAAGATGTTAAATGTATGGAAGAGTGAGATACTGGCTAAGGATATTTTGATCAAGCTCTATGTCATCTTCCTTTTATCCTTCTAATGTTAAGATAATTATTTCTGCTATGGGAAAAAAGCCTTGAAGAAAGCTCTGGGGACTGGAGGAGGAACCCAAACCAAAAAAAAATTTCAAAAGCAGGGAACTACAAAAAATGAAAACAAGAACAGAATTTGAGAGAACACCAAAAAAATATTTTATCACAAGAGGGCAGTGCATATTAACAAGAGAGGAAATAATCCATGTTTCACAGGAGGCTAATCCCTTTCTTTTAAAAATTTGCAAAAGCTCTGCTGTCAGTGCTAAATATAAAAAAATTTTAAAAATGCAGAAAAGGCTTTGCATGCAATAGCAAACCATGCCTTGTGAAGTTTGTTGTACACTGGAACTGAAGGAACCTGCTTCTGGGTATCATGATTTTTTAAGAGAAATGAGAGAGCTCTGGGTGGCACAGGAGCCACTGGTCACCCCATTTTCCTGTTTCCCTGGCAGACAGTGATGCTACCTGGTGAACCACCATTTGTTTTGCTCATGTATCATAACACTGGCAGAACAACCACTCTCACATCAGATGTATTTATTGTGGCAACAAAGAAAGAAATTGAGATGGGGTAATACAATGAATTGTGTTACATCAAAAGTTAATTTTGCACCTCTGTCCCTTTGCTCACTTTCTTATTTATATAAATTTGAAACGTGCAACATGAGTTAGATTTTCCTAGCAATATACATCCTCTTTGTGCTACACTAACTCTTTATGTTTCAGATAACTCGTGAGCCATCCAAGTGGTGTATGCTCAGAAGTGACATCTCTTCTTGTGTGAGGAAATACATGCAATGTTTTTGGGGAGAGAAGAGCAGGTTTTCAAGGAACTACATAAAATCATAGAGTTACTTTGCCAACGTCTGTTTAAAGGTCAGACAGCCCTGATACTAATCCTTTACAGACAGCTACCTGTGTTTGCCTAGGAGCAACACACTTTTATAGTCAAGAACTCAGTGCTCAAGATGGGACTTACTGTGAAAAATTGCCACTATTTCTCACACTCACACAGAGGGCAGCATCACAAGGCCTGCACCCAGTGCCACTGCCAGCACATCTGGGACCTGAGAGCCTGTAGCTCTGCAGGACAATTATAGCCCTCTGATCTTGTATTTTGGAGTTTTTCTGTATTTGTCTGTGAAACAGGATGGGTGCAGTACCAAGTGATACGCTTAGTCCAGCATGAAAGATCCATAGACTTGCAACCAACACACCAATTCCCCATATGTTTATCCACAGGAAAACAGAAATACGAACCCAAGAGCAGATTTAAAGGCTTTCCTAAGAAAGACAGTATCTCTGCTAATGAAGGTTGTGTTAAGTGAAATCTCAGAGGCCAGCTCATAGGTATTCATCCATTCAGAGGCTGTTTTCTTAATCTAATACAGTGCAGTTTAGCATCAAGACCTAAAAGGTAACTCTGTGTGCCACAGGACCATGCAGTGCTGCCAGCTTCTGGCTGATGGGTTGCATTGTCCTCTTTTGGGGACCAACAGCCTGTGCCAGCTGCATGCTGCAGTGTAGCCAGCTAAAAGCTCTTCATGACTTCCACTGGGCTAAAACAGCTTTTACTGCACTCTGTTTTAAAAGTGACATTCCTGATAATGTCATTCACGTCTAAATAATATCTCAAAACATTTTCAGGTATCTACAGGCTCAGTGTTCTGTAATGTTTCTCTAAGGAGCATTAAAAAAAGTATATGTTTGTCAAACAGAGAAAGGAAACCAGGTAGTAGTCAATAAAAACAAAAACTATTAAAATTTAGAGAATAAGGGAAGCTAGAGAGAAATCTATAGCATAAAAAAGGGTTAAGTATTGACATGAAACCAGGCAATGTAGTTGATGGAGATAGTAAAGTGTTTAGAAATTAGAAAGAAAAGGAAAATCTCAGCAAATATTTCTGACACGTTTCAATAGGAAAGAGATGGTGCACTTGACTATATGAATATGGTGAAGTGTTTTCCAGACCATAAATACCCATTGGAGTAAAGAGCAGTTGTCTGAACAAGTTGTCTGAACATCTGTGCCACTGACATTTTTTGAGAAATATTGTAATACTCTAGTGAATTGGACACCAGCAAAGTGTTGATATTGTGCTAATACTGAAGAAAAGCAGAGAAGGATATATGAGGTAACTGGCTGGTAACTTTTCCTCAGCAAAGTAACTGAGAAGCTCATAAGGGAGTCAACAAACATAGCCTTAAATATGAGAATGTGATTCATTCCTGTGAGTTTGTGGGGAAGAGATCCTATTAAGCAAACCATAGTTTTTTACTTAGTATCACTTGCTATTTAAAATTTTTAAAATAGCTCAGTGTTATACTAATAAATCTCACTGAGTGGAAAGAGAACTGACTTAAAATATGATTGTCCACAAGGAATTTTCTTCTGAAGGAGATGCAAAAGCAGTCCTACGCCCAGCCTACTATTCAGACTAAATAATCTGGGTAGTCATGACAAGAGCTGGTTTTAATAATGGAAGCCTATTTAAGACAGATGCATTTTAATATAGCCAGTGTAAAGTTTTACATCTAAGGTAAGGAATTCAGACCTACAGAAAAATGACTGATTGTTGGAAAGGGATAACTAAAGCCAACCAAATCCTCAGAGTCAAAGTACAGCATAAATTTCCAGTGTGATTATGTGGAGAGAAGATCATATTACAGTCCTCAGATTTTCTAAATATAAAATTAGCAAGAAAATGAAAGGAAGTGGTTTTACTTCCAGATGAGGTGTTGATAAGAATTAATATGGTGACTGCAATTTTGGTATTGATAAGGTGAAAGGAATCATGACAAATACTCAAAATGTCAAACGAACATCTTTGAGTGAGAGAATCAGAATACAAAATCTGCTTAGATTTTCAGAGTGAAATTGAGAAGTGAGTCTATAAAGATTAGTAAGAAACTTGTTGGGGGAAAAAAGGAGAATTAAAGCCTTTCTTACACAGTAAAAAGTCAAGAGAGACAGACCAGTGGTTTATCTTGCTTACAGTCTGTGAATAGATAAGTTTCAATCTTCTGTGGTAGAATCTGTTCTTTCTCATTGCAGCTCTTTCTTGTCAAGCTACGTGTCTACTCTTAGGTCTTTAGATTCCTGTACAATTAGCAGCTAGGTATCCATAACAGAGTATAAATTTCCCCTCTTAGAAATCTGCGGTAGGATAGGATGAATCACTACTGTAGGTTGCTCTACAATGTAGAACCTTGTCATTTCATTGCAGATTCATTGTGGATTCAGCATAAACTCATCTACACTGTGGAAGGCCAACACTGCTTGTATGGTGAATCGTGGCCTCGTTCACTTTCAGCAGCAATGAAGGGCAGGCACTGCTTAGAGCAGGGCTGTCTCCAAACAATGCCGTGGGATTTGAAAAACTCTTCTAAGGCACCTCAACCAAAACGACTGACCAGCCCTCACGGGCAGAGCAGCCAGATGATATCTGTATAGGGAACATCCTGACGCCATGGAGTTGATGATCTTTGCCTATTTAGAAACCATAAGAACATCTCTGAAAATGATTGGTGATTATAGATGTCTCAGTCTTTGGGAAGGTCTAGAAAACATGTCTTGTGAGGAATGGCTGAGGGAGCTGGGTTTGTTTAGTCTCAAGAAGAGGAGGATCAGAGGGACCTCATTCATCTCTACAACTCCCTGAAAGGAGGTGGGGGCCAGTCTCTTCTGCTCTGCCTGTGCCTGCAGTGAGAGGACCAGACGAAATGGCCTTAGGATGAGACAGGGGAGATTCAGATTAGATACTAGAAAATAATTTTTCACTGTCTGAGTGGTCAGGGATTGGAATAGGCTGCCCAGGGAGGTGGTGGACTCACCACCCCTGGAGGTGTTTCAGGGATGTCTGAATCTGGTGCTGGGTGATGCTTTAGTGGCTTAGGGTTACAGTGATAAGTGCTGGGTGGATTGTTGGACTTGATGATCTTAAAGATCTCTTCCAACCTTGATGATTCTACGATTCTTAACTCATGAACCTTTTGTTATATCTTTTTGCCCCTGTCCAGTTGAGTAGGGACATCAAAGAACCACTTTGCACTTGGCATCCAGCCAGGATCAAACTACCACATTTGTCTGGCCAAGAAAGTTCTCCAATTGTATTACTAAGCATCCAGTCTTGGCAGACTGGCAATTGACTGAATTATAGGTTGACTAAAAGTTAAAAGAATATGTTGTTCTTTTGAATTTTTTCTTTTCTTTTGAATTTACTAATAATCATCCAGGTGAGCATCTATACCTTTTGCTTGAATAGTCACCTAATTTACACAAGTACTCTCACAAGTGGCAGTACCATCCTTTTCACAGAAACATGAGATGAAGAGCAAGAGATAAATCTTCCTTCCATCAGTGGTTTTCCATTTTTTTATTAAGCACTGTTAAGACTAGGACTCTGTCTCAAATAATAAGGTGACAACTGTAGCAAGAAGATGTCTTTTATCTGAATTCCAGAACGAAACTTTGTCTTTCTTTCTGCCTGAGAACCAGACCATTTTTGTTCTGTTGTTGGATTCAGCTACAGCTCAAACAATCTCAAGCAATTGAAACACAAAATGTGGCTTATGCTGTCCTCCCTGCTCTAAAGCTCCTCATGAGACCCTGGGAAAATTCTCTTCACAGATTTCCAGTCATCACTGAGGGCTACCTGAATGACACAGCCCTAATTTCCTAGTGATAATCAGGTCAAGCCACATCTTTCTCAAAGACCAAGTTAGAGTGCAGGTGCCACCACAAGAGCTGTTTCTCTGCTCCACAGCAGAACACAGAAGCTCAGTCTGAAATGCCTGAAAGGTATGAAAGAAGCATTTTGGATAAAAACTTACAGAGCAAATTGAAGGACACACATCTGCACAACTTCAGAAAAAGACGTTTGACGTAATTTTAAAACTTACAACAAGAGATTAATTTTCAAAAAGGAAAGAAACAACCAAACACCGAAAAGTGCCAGGGGAGGAAGGGGTTGCAATAATTTTTTTTTAAGAAAGGTGATGGCCCTTTGCACACACATGCACACATTTCCTAAACTGAAGTTGCAGAGATCCATGTGTTGGGTATCCAAGTGTTTGCTATTGTCATATATTTTCAATCTGAAAATATTCAGACACCATCACGATCTGGTGGAGGATAAAACCCTGAGACAGATGGAAGAGAGAGATACTGTATTTTCACAGGACATGGTTTGGTTAAGTGTGGTTCTTTGTTTCTAAAAAAAGTAATACTTGACCTAGTTTAATTAAATGTGGGTTGTATTTCAACATTCAAAAATTGCTTACTAAGAAATTACATTGCTTCAAAAAACCACTATAAACCAATCACTTTTGTTGTTTGTGTCTCAAAGTAATAGAATAGATTAAGCCACTTAAACAGGTGTCTTGTATTTCCTTAAAAGTAGCAGTGCTGAAAATGCAGGTGGTTTAATACTGCAGTTTAACCAGAATGTGTTTGATTAGATGCCACTCATACCAAGAGAGCTAATGTCCCTATAAAGCAGGTAGCATTTGAGCATGGTTTCATTCTTCGTGGGTAAATTCTCCTTTCATACCTACTTGTAACTGGTGAAAGAAAGTGGTGACTTAGATCTTTATTTTATTAAACTTAAATTTAAATTTATGCTTATGTACAGCTTTAGCTGACAAATTTAGTTAATGAAGTCCTTTAGGAACACATCCTAATACATGCAAGTTACTTCCACCATGGGATCTACCTATTACTGGTCACAAGACACAACCCTAAAATGAAAACCCAACAACTTTTGATCATTACCAGTGTGAGTCAGGTGTTAACTAATGACAAGTCTACACCCGTTTCCATGCTGGCAGTGATTAGAAGTTGTAAGCAGCAACAGAGTGTTTTGGTGGTCTTTATCAAGAAGAGTACTAAATGAGTCTCTTCTTGAGCTGTTTCCCTCTACGTAGTGGCATTATAAGTGAGTCTTGGCTCTGAGGGCTGGAAGAGTATGGAAGAGCATGGGGATGTTTCTGAACCTGTTAAAGCCACACCAGTTGACTGTTAACTACTGATCAGCTCTTCTTGTCTCTGCACTGTTTACCAGAGGAAGGCCATATTTCATAACACCTGCGCTATTTCTTTCTCTAAGTCACAGGACCTTTGTTTCAAACACAGGTGATCGCAGACTGTGCAGGCAATGGGGCCACATAATGCAGGAAAGGCATCCATTTGGGAGAAATAAATGAGGATAACTGGGTAAGCATATGAACAACAACTGGGTCCACAGCCTGACCGGGTTGTTACTATCACTCAGATGTTTTCCTCCAGGGATTTCCATTCCTGAGTAGCAGAAAGGGTGAAAAGCATAGGTGTTGGCACAGCTATGGCAGACACTGGAAACTTTTGTGAATGTTTGGTCAGTGCATCTTTTTAAAAAAATCACTGCTCCCTGGATCCATTTAACTGTGGACACTGACTCAACAACTTGCTACTCTTGGGATGGCAGCAAGTTCTGTTTATCTGCAGAGTCCTGATTTTTTATTTTTTCCTTTTGGAGAAATCTCGTATTTAATAATATTCTCAAAACATAACCATTCTGATCAACCAAATGACTTGGCTGGATGTTAAGTGACATGTTCTTTGTGTTCTCATAGTACTTTCTACCATGCCTGAGCACTGATTTTTAAAGTCAGGGTTGATAAACTAATTTATTTTTTTCTAAAAGCTAGTAAGACGCAAGTGGCAATTTCATGCCCGGAATCTCATATCATTTAACACTGGCCCAGGAAAAATAGCTAGACCATGCTGAAAAAAGTGAGCTATTGATGGGACAGATTGCCACACAATGAGAAGGAAAATTCCCTACTTGGCAGACATTTCAAAATAATTGACTTTATTTGGATTTTACATAATAGTAAACTTGAAATTGCTATAATTTTAAGTGCTTTTGAGAAAACAAAACTTGTGTTTACCAGGAACTCCTAAACATATCTTATAAAAAATAATTGGCTCTTAAAGGTATATAATATTTGTAAGTATGTGGCTATGGATAAAACATCTAGGCCTAAATCATCATTCTCATGTTAGTCTGATGTAACTTTATGAGGTAATTCTTATGAATTAAACTTGCATTGACCCTTAAGCTCCATCATGAAGTTCTGGTCCAATTTTACCGAAGTTTGAGTATTAGCTCTTTGAAGGACATTCAATGAGATGATGAATCTCAGAGAATTTGTTTTGTGGTGATGGGATTTGCTCCCCTGGAGAGTAAGACCCTCTTCAGGTCTTCTCCCTTTCCATCCCCCTTCTGAAATCTTTGAAGGATCAGGGAGACTTTCTAAAAGAAATAAAAAGGTCTGCTTCTTTTTGCTCATGGTCAAGCCCACCCAAACAAGAACAAGAAGAAATGGTAAAATCGTTTCAAACACATTAAACACCTTCTCTGAAAATTTAAGGCTGTTGTTTACTGCCTCATATTCATCACTTTCTCTAAATGCCTTCATGTATCACTTAATTCTGAATCCTTAAATTTAGAAGATTTGGTCAGACTTGGAGAAGACTCTAGCTGCTTCCCTAGAGTCACTCTTTTATAACTATAGACTAATTCTGTACCCTTCATCAAACCCATGAGTCTTCTTAGCACTAGTTGTATTTTCCCTTTCATAGTTACTAAACAGAGATCCTGTCACTAAAAGCAGGAGTGTCATATCTCTTATCTACCATAGCAAATGCAATTTGAAACCCCACTTTACATGTGGGTGGAATGAGAAGCTTTTCTGTAAGTCTGCAGTACACTAATAAAGCTTTAGAGAAAAGCTCTTTTAAGGTGTAGTCCAACTGCAGTTTCAAGATAAGAATCTCCCTAGTGAGATAAGACTGCCACAAAATACATGCTGGTATTAGATCAAAAGTAACTGCTTACTCATTTCTGAAAGTTTAATTCTAATCACAGAACATAAGACACTTTCCTGTGTGTCTCTCTACTGAAAGAACCCAGGGTGAGGTGTGTTTGTAATCAGCAGGTTTTGGAAGGTGTAGAACCGTATACATGTCTGAATAATCTGATGAGAATAGTTGTCTTTGGTCATATTAAATAAACTCTAGTTTGTAATCAATTAATTTCCCAGTGATACTCATGCACCACTTGTTTTACTGTCCTCTCCATTTTTTGAGGTTTATTAACAAACCTAAAGCACCAGGATGTCTGCACTTGTATCAGTTTCTGTATCTCTGCATGTTCTGTTTTTCTTTTTAATCCCTACTAGGTGCATTTAACTATACTACTATTTTTAAATTTTCATATGGTTTTCAGGAGCTCAAATAGAAATGTTATTTGTCGCAAGAGAGTAATGCTTTGCAAAGGCATTAAGATGGTAACTGCAGTTGTGGCTTTGTTGTACAGAGCTTCTGGATTTGTAGAATCATAGAATCATCAAGGTTGGAAGCAACCTTGGAGATCATCAAGTCCAACAATCCACCCAGCACTTACCACTGTAACCCTAAGCCACTAAACCATCACCCAGCACCAGATCCAGATACCCTGAAACACCTCCAGGGGTGGTGAGTCCACCACCTCCCTGGGCAGCCTATTCCAATCCTTGACTACCCAAACAGTGAAAACTTTTTCCTAATATGTAATCTGAATCTCCTCTGTCTCATCTTAAGGCCATTTCATCTGATCCTCTCACTGCAGGCATGGCAGAAGGCACTGGCCTCCACCTCCTTTCAGGGAGTTGTAGAGATGAATGAGGTCCCTCTGATCCTCCTCTTCTTGAGACTAAACAAACCCAGCTCCCTCAGCCATTCCTCACAAGACATGTTTTCCAGACCTTTCACAAGCCTTGTTGCCCTTTGCTGGACACGCTCTGGCACCTCAATGTCCTTTTAAAAGTGAGGGGCCCAGAAATGAACACAGCGCTTGAGGTGTGGCCTCATCAGTGTTGAGTATGGGGAGGATGATCACTTCCCTAGTCTTGCTGGCCACACTATTCTTGGCCACTAAGGCACACTGTTGGCTTACATTGAACCAGCTGTCAACCAGCACCCCCAAGTCCCTTTGTACTTAACAGCTCTCAAAGCCACTCCTCCCCCAGCCTGCAATGCTGCAGGTAGTTGTTGTGACCCAAGGGCAGGACCTGGCACTTGGCCTTATTGAGCTTCATGGAGTTGTCCTCAGCCCACTGGTGGAGTCTGTCCAGGTCTCTCTGCAGAACCTTCCTACCTGCCAGCAGATCAACACTCCCACCAAACCTAGTGTCATCTGCAAATTTACTTAGGGTACATTCAACCCCCACGTCCACATCATTAATAAAGATGTCAAACAGGACTGGACCATTCAATGACCAGTTTAATTCAAATGGACAAACCTTAACATAATGAGTTCCTGTTACAGCTCTTGACTCCCTTCCAGGACATGCAACAACTCAAGCTTCTCCTGTTATGAGGGAACATAGAAGGCATCCCCTGACTCCTCACTACAGGGTCCAAACTGATCAGTGCATCCCTCCTCTATGTCCCCACAACCACCTCCTTCTCCTCCACACATCTGTGGGTCTTGGTGCTCCCCCAAATCAGCTCACTCACCCACCACCCCAGCTTGCAGGAACAAAATTACTCCCTCCAGTGCTTGCTTTCCTTGAGTTCCTTACAAGTTGCATCCACCCAGAGGACGCCTGTTGAGGGTTTAGTGCCACCATGAGAGCCAGCTCTAAAATCAGTACTCAGAAAGTGAGCTTGCGGCCACAGGAGTAGAGGCATAGTGAGGGTAGGATGGAGTCACTTCAGCCTTGCTAAAAACCACAGAAATAGCTGGGTTAGGGATTTTGTGGTTTTGCTACATTTCTTTTTAAAAATATGCTTAGTGTACTGTGATGTTTGTACATGTGGTTCTTACTGCAGGTGTGTACATATACGTGCACGTGTATGTACAAACACCACACATATTTATGGCAAGAATGCTTAAATGCCAAGTTTTTTACTTTGATTTTGTTGACAATGATGAAATTTGTCTTTTTTATAAGGGTTTTGTCCTTTGACAGCTTCTCTCAAAGACCAGGTGGAAACTATTCAAGAAGGAGGTGTGGGTAGAATCCTTTCCAGCTGGTAGTAAGACTGTCAGAGGGCAAAAGTCTGAAATATTCCACACTGCCCTGAGAATTTAAATCAAGAAGAAAAACTATTTCTCACCAATTTCTTCTGATTTTTATGAAGCTGAACTTGGCTGCTCCTTCTCATGTGAATTTGGCTTGAACAGTATCAATCACCATACAGAAGTTTTGGTTTTCACTAATTTTCTTTTCTCCTCTTTTACCTAGGTGCAGCACATTTTTCTTGCGGTATTGCTCCTGTAGATGAATAAGAACCTTGACCATCTTGGCTGGTGTTAATACACTTTTGTTTGCCAAAGTATTCATAACAAACCTGTGACCATCTGTGAGCAATAAATAGCTTAACCATGACACTTTTCATCTGAGTGACTTTTGGGTTGTAAGTAAAAAGTAATTTTAATCCTTTTTTCCCCCTTCTACCTTCAAATACTTTTTTTTAGATCTTTTCCCCTCCCTCAGTGGGTCTGAGCAAGCTCCAGGGAGATTATTAACTTCTGTCTGCCAAAATACCAGGTAATTAATAACTGGTTCTTCAGAACTTCGTATCTGTTTAGCTCAGAGGCCCTTCGTCTGGGGGTGCTGCAATGTCAGAGGGACAGTAAGGCTTCCACCTCCTCCCTCGGAGCATGCACAAATCAATTTCTGACCAGCCAACTCTCACAGCAGGCTCCATGTTTGCACATCCCATTGCACGTGTGCACTGCTGTTCTGCATTGGGAGAATAGAATAGAATAGAATAGAATAGAATAGAATAGAATAGAAGCCTTTCATCATAGGAAGGGACCTACAGCAATCATCTAGTCCAATTGCCTGACTAATTCAGGGATGACTACACAGGACTGCTCGTCCCTGTCATGGGGTGGTGGCACACGTGGGGTGGGACGGGGAGAGACACAAGGATAAATTCGATGGATCTGCAGTGGCACAGAACCCTCAGGCAGCTCACTGCAGAGTAGAGGAGTTGTAAGAACTACTGGTTTGGTGACTGTCGCACCACACAAAGTCTGGTGAAGAGATTCCTCTCCCGCTAGAAGATGTGGTTGAAGGTCCCTAGTCTGCAGTCCTGCTTTTCAAGATTGAAATGTCAAGAAGGTTTTGAACATTAGCAAAGCAATATTTTAATCTCTTAAAACACATGACAATGAATCTCAAGAATCTGTCTAAATGAATGTCTAAAAATTCCCTGGTGTATTTTTCTCAATGGCTGGATGGAAAATCAATATTTAGGTTTTAGTTACCTGAAAGTTGATTTCAGCTGAGGACCATTTGCTGTAACAAAAGGTCACCTCTGAAAGATGTTTTATATCCTAGAGAGAAGAACATTAGCAAGATCTTAAAGCTAAAAATGCCGCATAAAATTTGCCCGACACAAAATCCAACATTTTGCTTCCATACAGTGCTGTAATTTCTGTATTTCATTCAGCAGCAATCTCAGCTCTAAACAACATTTCACCCAGGGGGAATTAGCCACACATTTTTAATCAGACAGAACTGCTCCAGGATTGGCAGTAGTTTGGTTTGTGTAAAATACTTCTATTTTGAAAGTATTATGTATGAACACCACATTTCTTTAGATAACTGACTGTACATGTTGCCTCATCAAATATTTTAGCACTACTGTTCTTGATGGTAAATGCATCCTGTAACAGAATGAAATGCTGAAGAATATGCAAAAATGCTTTTAAAGCAAGACGTAAACCACCAAACTTTAATTTTTGACCAAAAGATTTTAGTATTTCTATTCTGAATAAAATAAGCTGAATTTCTGGGCAGAGGAAGTAGTCAGGATTTTTTAAACCAGATTCTGCTCATACCCTCTAGCTCTTTCATAGTGGTCAGGGAGATGACTGAAGCTCACACTAGAAGCAAAGTCTTATTTACAGCTTGTTGGGATATAGAAAACGTTCCTCAACATTTCTGTAAATTTTACATTGAAGTACAATATTGCAGATTGCTAAGAAACCAACTCATCTTTGAATTTATTAAGGTATGGAGGGGTTTGACTTGAATAAACCTTTTAGTTCAGCCACCATTTCCAGTTATATGCAGCCATAGTTCTTGCTATAGAGAGACCACTGTTTGCACTGCACTTACCTCCAGGCACTCTCTGATATCAGTAAACACGTTCCAGATGGTTTTCCTCCTACTTGGGGAACTACAGTAGTCTTTTCCTAATTACCTCACCAGAAAATGGCTATCACAAGGCTCGATGTCAAAGGTGGGAAGCAACATGGTATTTATAGCCTGTGTTATGGTATTATATTTTATACTGTAATATTTGTATTTATTTTATTATTTACCATTTATTCATCAAAGTTATTTCTCATCCATGTTGCAACAGAGCTGAAGCATGTTAAAACTAAAAATTACTCAGTCAAATAGTTTAAACCTGAAGTCCCTCTCTACCTCTTCCATCTTTATTTTCTTTCCCCTGGAAGTATTTCAGTATGTTATTGTTGGTCTCATGAAAAAAACAAGGCAGCTAGAAGTTTGGTTGAAGGATATCAAAAAGTGTGGTTTCCATTCTGAAGCCACAGAAATTCTTATTTCCCATCATTAGATTTTTGTCAAGTGGAAGTTTTACTTTCTGGCCAGCCTTCATGGGGATTGATTCATGTGGCAGAAGTGTGTGCCAGAATCCAAAGGCTTTAACTCTGCTCAATACCACTCTAAAAAGCTTAGAAAGGGCTGTAGAAGAGCCACTCTTGAGCTGGGATTTATTTAAGTAAGTTCATTTTCTTAAAAGCCTAGGAAATTGCTATTACCTAACTAAAAGAGTGTTAATTTTTTATTAAAGACAAGTTGTTGAGCATAGGAAACATTAGAGCTCAGGATAACCACAGAGCTGTCATTTGTCTCCCTTCTGTCTATATGTCATATAATAGAAGCATAGAATCATTTAGGTTGGAAAAATCCCCTAAGATCTTTGTGTCCAATCATTAACTCAGCACTCCCATGTTCACAACTAAACCATGTCCCTGAGCACCACATCTTCCCTTTTAAAAATACCCACAGTGATGGTGACTCAACCGCTTCCATGGGTAGCCTGTTGCAGTCTTTGACAACCCTTTTGGTAATTTTTCCTAATATCTAATCTAAACTTGTCCTGAAACAACTTGAGTCTGTGTCCTCTCATCCTTTCACTTCTTACCTGAGAGAAGAGACAGATCCCCACCTCCTACAACGTCTTTTTAGGTAGTTGTAGAGAACCGTAAGTTGTCCCCTGAGCCTCCTTTTCTCCAGGCTAAACACCCACAGCTCTCTCTGCCGCTACTCACAAGATTTGTGCTCCAGAGCCTTCACCAATTACACTGCCCTTCTTTGGACACACTCCAACATCTCCAGGCCTGACCTGTCTTGTGAAGCCCAAAACTGAACACAGGATTTGAGGTAATCAAACAACATCTTATTATAGTCCATTTGAATCTTCCTACCCACAGTACTCCAGGTCCAGTGAAGCAAAGGAAGTGTGAAATGCGGAGGAAGACCCTGAATTGCATAGTGTATAGTCCTGCTCATAAGAGCTCTCCCTCCCTTGTGATGAAAATCAGAAAATGTGCACTACATGGAGAAAAAAAAGATTTCATGAAGAGAAAGACTGATTTAGGCCGTAGTACACTACCTGTAAGAACTGAGCCCACTAGATAGGTCCATTTGGATGCCAGGAAATCAGCAGAGACCTCTATGGATAGCGATGAACTCTGGGCTGTTCTATTAGCAGAGCTTTCTCTTCTACTGTCCACAAAATGTTCACAAGCAACAATGTAGTGGAGCAGAGTGATTTGACAGATTCAGAGAAGATAAAGCTTTGTGGGTTCCAAGCAATACAGAAGTATCAAGAAAGCCACAAGTTACTAATAAAAAAAAATAGTAGGAGGTAAATTACAAATTATAGCTGTAACCGCAGATATTAGATTATTACATTGAAACAAAGGTATTCTAGAATTTATGTCAGATGTACCAAGTGAGATTGATTTCATTTCCTGTGTTCAGCGGAATGCAATTTGAACAAAGAAAGTGTACATTACTCACGGGGCTTTGAGTAACATGGTCTAGTGGAAGGTGTCCCTGCCCATGGCAGGGGAGTTGGAATTAGACTATTTTCAAGGTCCCTTCCAACCCAAACCATTCTGTTGATTCTAACTCTTCCTGGAGGCTGTTCATCCACTCATGCTGCTGGAAAATTTACGCTCTAATCATACACAAGAAAATGACATTAAAAGAATATTAGCTAAGTTGGAAAGACCAGCATTAAAAAGCTAGAAAAAGGCAGAATTAAAGTTGCACGTGCAATCTAATCTTGCTGGATAACCAATGTGGCACAGTCAATCACACTGTTTGTGTACCACACACCATGTTTAGGCTGCCTAGATCAGGGTGTTCATCTGATAAGTACTCAGTAGTCTCTCTGGTGCTTAATATAGCCTTGAGCCATTTGTGTGACAGGCTAGTCGAGTCCTGCTCTAAGAAAAAAACCCTGTTCCTAACATCTTTCTGGACTTTTACTTCCCCATTGGAAAAGAAGATTATATTAACCCTGCTGTAAAATGAGGATAATGGATGAAGAGTTATTTAATCCCAGGGCAGTCATGGGGTGTTTGCATGGATATGAGGCAGTTCTCTTGTTCACAATTTTCACAGCCATTCTGACAGTCAGGCACCACCTCTAATGTGGTAAGTCAGCATCTGCACAAGGTCAGAGAGAGCTACAGCTCTACATGTTATTCCCTCCTTCTTTATAGACCACAAGCCAGCTAGCACCAGTGAGTCCACCAGGCAGAGAGGCAGCCCTTCACTCAGCTTCAATCCCAGCTCAATACATTGGCAATTTTGCTGGTTTTCACCAAGACTTTCTAGATTTTTCACCAAGACTTTACAGATTTTCTAGAAGAGGCAAAACAACATGTCCAAAACACATTTTGCTGAAATCTCCATTCCTAAGGCAACATAACAAAAGCAAAGCAGTTCAGTCCAGGCCTGTTTCAACACATGTGGATCACAAAGCAGGATCAGAAAGACTATAAATCAAAAGCTGTTATGGTAAAGTATTATGGGGTTAACCCTGCAATGTAATCACTGCCAATGTGATTGCACAATGCATGAATATGATAAACAGTATTGCCATGCATGACAGAGTTGAAAAAGTCCTGTAATACCTAGATGTTGGAGTGAGAGCTCCTCTGGACCCAGGCCCAGAGGAAAACCAAAGCACAGGGATTGAATTAAAACCTTTGGATAAGCTAAGATGCATGAAGTCACACCAAAGTGAAATAGAAATACAGATTTTTAACTCGTAGTAGAAATACATGTTAAGTCCCTTAAATATTGAAAAGCTGCAGCAAAGAGACCTTAAACACAGTTTGTACTGCAGCAGTTTTACCCTTTCACAGAACCTCCTTACTCTAGACAAAACATCAATGGAACTATATTGTTCACATTTCTTAGATAGAGTCTCGCATAAACAATAAGAACTGATAAAAACTATATATGCACATCTGTGTAATACCTATGCAAGACTTGTGTAAGATTTATGATCATTAGAATTAGACCAGGATAGGTTAAGAAAACTAGAATCGTGTGCTAATTTTATTGTTTAATTAACAAATATAATCCATTTCTGTAAGTTAGTTGAAGTACAACAAGAACAACGACAAGAAGAAGAAGAAGAAAAACAAGCTGTTTAGCCTGCTGTTGCTGTCGCTGCTGCTTTGCCTTGTCGTGTATTCCCTTCGAACTCTACCTTCAGAAACTATGGAACTGCAAAATAAAGGACTTTAGCGAAGCAGCAGCCTCCTCTGCTCTTTCACCCTTGGCCAAAAAGGGAGGGTGTCCTGTTGCAAGCTCAACACCTAGAGGTCAGGCCTTTTTTCTAGGCAAAGGATGCTTATTCTCCCAATCTGCATGTCAGCTGTTTAACACAGACCCATATTTAAAATATTTCTTCCAAGGAAACCAAGTGTTTTGAGGGAAGCAGCAACTACAAGTACACAGACACTGGAGTTTAGTGGTGAAGCATGCTGTTAGTACCTGACCAACAGCATCATACAAAGCTTGATACCGTATCTTGAACTAACAGAGATACTATTTTACAAGAGAAACTGTTCCAGGAAGTAGTTTGCCTTGGTTTTATCTTGGCACTTTTACAACTGTATTGGTATGATGCTAGGGTGAGTTTCATTTCCTTGGATCATAGCAATGAGAGAGAGAAATATTGCTTTTTCTATATCAAATAATGACTGAATCCTATAATCTGTAATCCATGAAGGGTGAGGCAGAAATATAAGTGACCTCCTTTACACTGAGCTCAGGGGTAGGTGTGGAAAGCAAACTCCTGCCTCCTCTCTATAGTATGAGGCTGGACATAGCTAAGAGGAGAGAGATTAAGTATTTAAGAGATTTAAGCAGATCACGTAGATGACAAATGACAAAGATTCTGTCTTTTTACTGGGTGAACTGAATCTCACACATATGATTCTGGCTTTCAGTCTCTCTCCTTGGACTCAATGATCTCAAAGGTCTTTTCCATCCTAGCTGATTCTATGATTCTGTGATTCTGTGGTTGTGTGATTGATTCCTTCTCAGGCATATTCTGCCCTTAGATACAGCCCTGCAATCGGAGTTTGTTCAGGCTGAGTGTGTTCCTGGGGCCTGCACACTGGCAACAGTATTCCCTGCTCAGGTAGCAACATGAAGGTGCAGGAACCCTCCTCTTCTGTGCATGGAGGAAGCATCTGAGAATGGCCCTCACTAGAACCTTGTAACCTGGTTTTTAGGTCAGTGCTGCAAAGGGTAGTTTTGGCTCATCACATCTCCAATTTGCCCCAGGAAAAAAAGAGCTCTGCATATCTCCATGGAGTCTTAAAATTTCCTGGGTTTATCTGGATTAGATAGTGGTACAAGGCCATACTAATTTTCTGGCTGGGATTCCTATGGATCACATATAGATTGCAAGCTGCTTGAACAGACAATAAAGAACAGCTTTGTTTGAGATACCAGGTGCCACTGCAAGCTGCCTAAGCAGTTTTATGTTATTAATTTAATGATCTATTTCTAACCCGTGAAAGAGAAATACTTTTTCACTACTCTGTCTAAATTGTACAACAGTGGTTTTCAACATTTATGCAGTGTATAGATGCAAATAAAATAATGTCTAGCACTCACACAAATTTTGTAACTGGCCAACAAACTGACAGGGAAAAAAACATCATAGAAAAGGAACATACTGAAAATTACAGCAGAGGGACAAACCACACCAGCAAAATGGAAAATGAAAATGGGTTTTGGGAAATAGCATGCTGTAGTTCACAATATTAATCATCTCAGGATTTAATATTTCCTATTTAAGTAATCCTTTGTTTTACAAGTATTACAAAACCTTTGGAATCTATATTTTAGAAGGTTTAAAGCAAAACATGTACATACAAAGTGACAAAGCTTAAACTCAGTATTTTTAACCCCAATTAAATTATTTTAATTTTTAAATTTATTTCGCACCTTTTATACCAAAGTTGAGGTCTTTGTCTCAAATGCACGCACACACTCATAGTAACCTGCTCAAAAATCCCCAGCTTTAAGAAACTGCATATCAAGCAGAACCCAAGTAAAGGTTAGAAACTTTCATGTCTTCAAAGAACAGAGAACAGCTATTGTGAGGGGACCTGTATTTATTTTTTTATCATACATACAAGGTTAGTGCTGGCAGGTTCTGAATTATTACTTTTTATTTAAACTAACAAGTCAGTTTGATGCCAAACAGATTGGTTGCCATGAAGTTCTAACTCCCAATAAAGTAATATTATTAAACTCTCCTTACATTTTTCCATTTAAAAATGTAGGAATAACATGTGCAAAAAATATGTTAGACTTAAGGCAGAGCAGGTGATACTACTTAATGTTTGCATTGCTGGACTCTTCCCAATGGAAGATTTTTTTTAATGGTTTATAACCCTGTTAGAGATTCGGGTCTTTCATGCTAGGAGTCCAATCCAGGGTGATTATTTTTTCTTAGTTCACCAAAAACTATTTAATCACTTCCAAGGAAATGTTAGAGAGAAAAAAGCACTGGCTCTGTTGGTGTTAACAAAACCTGTCGATCTTTCTGACAGCTTTTATTCTTCTCTGCCAAATGAAACCTAGTAGTGGGTGCACTATGTGTCAGGATTCCTTACTCCTGCTGATTTGAGAGCTAGAAAAACCATAGCCATATCAAGAAACTGTGGTTTACAAATGATCAAGAAAGTGCTGTTTCTTTCACTTTGAGAGACCTCTATTTCAGTAGATAAAGGCTCTGTTGGGCCTTTCTCCCCACCAAGCATTCTGCAATAGTAATTCCTTCCAGCTCTAAGGCAGCCATACATGCATCTTCTCAGAACTCTTGCAACTGGCAGGACTGGAGATGCACCATCCTCACGGAGCAGTTAAGTAGATTTCTCCTGGTTGCAGCTCAAAAGATAGCAGCAGGATTTTTCCTGTACAGTTGTTTCCAGATCTTCCAAGATAGGACAAAGCTCAAGAATAAAAGTTCCCCCAGCTGATTCTCTGAGTTTGCTGGAAATAGATAAATAGAAACAAGCAGTTTTGGCAGAAACGTTTCAAATTTTCAAGTTAAAATTATTTGAAGAAGTTATTCAGCCTCTGCAAATTTGCAAGAGAACACACAGATTCCAACAAGATCTGTGAGATGTCCACCAGAAATCTGCCAACTTCCCTGCCACCCACCACTCCTATGCTGTCCCCTCATTCACAGACACAGGCTGAGGATACCTGTAAGTTCTTCTGCCCCCCAGTCTTAGACAATGCAAGCAGCTCCATTTCCAAGTGCTCTTGGCACAAGGCTGGTCCTGTCTCTTATGAACTGGTCCTCAGATTTACACTGTGCTGAAGACTCCAAATCGCATGGTAAATGATAACTATAACCCATTTCTCTCTTTGTAGTTTCCCCACTACTAACAAAATGAAGTAGACTTTAATGTAACAAGACCCTTGTCACCAGTTCTGCTGCAGCCAACCAGGGTTGGATTCTGTTTTGGGGAGAATGGCACAGGCAGCTCTGAAATGTGTTTTTATACTACTTCTATTTGGTCTGTATTGTCATGTGCTTGGCTTTCTGTTCTGATTAATTAATTTTTATCTACTTTACAGAGCAGTTGTGAGGATTTTTTAGTTTATTTTCATGTATGTGTCAGACGACCTCAGTGCTGCAGCAGCAAATAAAAGAACTGGAAGCAGTGCTGGGGTCTGGCAGGATGAATTGTGTTAGGGGAAGGAAGTGGACGCTAATGGCTATTCCTGGCATGAGGTTTGCCCTGGGCCAGAAGGAGCTAGGCCAGACCCAGCCATCCTGAAATCAGGGGGTGAGGGGATGGTTACTCATCCAGCACGACATCTCACTGCTTGGGGCCAGCCAGGGAGGCTTCTGTCAATCCCCTGGTTGCCTCCCTCCTTCCTCAGATCTTGTGTTTGCCTATTACATGATGTGGGCCCATGGGTACCAAGGACCCTAACCCTGCCCCACAGAAGGAATGGGAGGGGAGAACTGCACAGACCAGCCCACAACTCAGCAGGAGGTTTTGATGAAAAAGGGGAAAATACCAACCAAACAATCTCCCTTTCCTCCCTTTCAGAATCAGGTAATAACGATTTGAGTCATATGGGTAATAAAATGAGTTTGAGTCATATGGAGAAGCACATCTACCCCTTGGTTTCAACAGCTCATATTTGAGTTTGCCATGGGTTTGGTATCTTCGCTACCTAAGCACTACTTACTGACAGACATTATTTCTAACATCTGTCCACCCACTAGTTCTACCAATAAACACCATGAAGGTTTACCATTTATCTTCTTCCTAGTCCAAACTTATTTTCAATATCCAGGTTATACCTCACCCACAAAATAGTTCACCATTTTCAAAGGATTTAAGGACTCCTACTACCAAATAGAAGTATTTAGGAAATATTTGTCATTCTCCATGTAAAGGAAACTTCCCTGTCGAACCATCCAGAAGCCACTCTGGCAGTTATTCTCTCACCACCTGAGCTGGGATGAAAGCCCCTTCCCAGCTACACTCCCCACACTCACACAGTCACACCACGTGTCCTTACCAGCTTGACCACAGGTTTCCCATAGCAGAGTCCCAGACATCCAGATCCTTAAAATAATTTAATCATGGTGCAATAACTAAATAACAAAATAAGAGGTCGAGCTGGGTGCCTCCAAGGAGGTATCCCGAACAGAGGAACCACTGGGATTTTATACCCCCACAGTCTCAGGGAAACAAAATCTGCTGAGTCTCTGAGTGTCCTGTCCCCTGGCTGCACCTTACGTCCCCATGCCCTTTGTTCTGCAAAGGGTTGCCAGTTCACGGCCTCTTGACCCAGCTCAGGGTCCTGCTCCCAGAGCTCAACCTGCTGCTGTCATGACAGCCTCACACCCAGATACCTGCACTGAATGTATTCCTCAACACAGCATTATTTGTAACAGGCAGGATTAGTGCATCACATCATGTTACTTTTAGATTATGCCCTGACGAGTGGTTCCCCTGAGCTAAGCAGAATTAGTGCAGGCTCTAGCAGTAGTCCTCCTGCAGCAAACCAGCTGGGCTGCAGCAGTGATCTCACCATGCTTGAAAACTTCCTACAGAAAAAGAGGAAATTCACTTTATGTGTAAAGATGGCATTTATTGTTAACATAGTTGAAATCTTAACAGCGTAATCTAGGCATCAGCATTAGCACAGATGTAATTATTATGGGAAAAGAGAGAAAAAGTAAATGAAGAATTCTGCTACAGAGGAAAAGTTGCAATAAAAAACTACACACTTAAAATTCCAATGCACACACATCCTGCACATCCTGGCTATTACCTTTCTTTGGTGTTGTGCTCAGCCTTCCACTGCCCCCCTAGGTCCTAATATTGATGGTTGCACTCTGGAGAGTGGGGAGGGATATGGCAAGCTATCCACCACCCAAGTCTGTTGCAGAGAGAAATACAATGCTGATGTCAATGGCTTCTTCTTCCTCAGCCATGGTGTCACCTGCAGACATGCTGAGGCTGTGCTCAATACCACCGTCTCTGTTATAAATAAAGATATTGAACAGTGACCATCCCAGTATACTCTCCTGAGGAAGATCAGTTGTGGGTCTCGATCTGGACACCGAGCCATTGACTGCAACTCTTTGGATGAGACCATCCAGACAATTTTTTATCCATCAAATAGTTCATCCCTCAAACCCAAATATTCTCCAGTTTAACAGCAAGAATATTGTGTGGGACCATGCCAAGGGCTTTACAGAATTTCACGTAGATGATATTAGTAGCTCTTTCCTTGTTCATTGACAACATGGTTTGCCCTGGTGAAGCCACCCTGGCTGTATCTAATTGCCTCCTTGTCACCCATATGTCTTGACATACCTCCCAGGTTTATCTGTCCCATGATGTTACTGAGCACAGAGGTGAGGTTGACTGTTTGATATTTCCTGGGTTTGTTATTTTTACCCCTTCAAAAGCATGGATGTAATGTGTTTCTTTTTTCAATGAGCATGGACTTTACCTGACTGCCATGACTTTAAATACAGTGAAAAGCAGCTTAGGTGCTACATCTGCCAGTTCACTTGGGATGCTGGGATGCATCTCTTCAGGTTCCCCAGATGGTCTCAAACCTGGTCTTCTTTTACAACGGGCAAGTCTTCATTGTGTAGGAGTGTTTGTAGGAGTGGCAATACTGTGTATACAAGGCTGCAAGGCCCCACTAAAACAGGGGTCTTTGTAACTGAGTCAGTCCAAAAGTATTTTCCCATGCAATCATGAATATACTGAGAGCTTTTTTGCTATTGCAACCTTGCCTGAGAAGATCCAATTCTCACACCTCACATACCCACTTGGAAGCCTAATGAAGTCATTAGGACAAACAGCAATTAAAATCAGCTGACTTTACATAGTTTTTGATTCTTATCTGGTGCAATAACACTATCAGAGTCAGAAAGGAATATTGAAGCAATGAATGCACCTCCTGCACACAAGATGCCTCCCTGTTCCTACAGATAAAAGGTTGTACAAAAGTTTGGAAAGCTGTGCTGTCTACAGGGCACATCCTGCCCCTATTAAAGGTAAAACAGGAGAATTCAGGGAGAGTCATTTAAAAATTACAACAATAAAGGTGGTGATGGTGAAAACAACAGGAACTATCTAGGTTTTTTTGTATTTTGCAGCAAACTACTGAGTTTCTGCAAAGATGACTTCTGCATCTGCTAACCTGGGGGCAGCTTTGGTCCAAAGCCTTTGAATTTATGATGAATAATTTTATTATGATGATGAGGCAGGAGCTAGTTTTCAGTGAAACAGATGATGAGTAAGCTGAAACAAGGCAATTTTCAAGGAAACACCTCAGTCAAACATGACCTGGTGCAGCCACAGAGGTATAAACTACTTCACTGGGCTTCTTAACAAAGAGAAATGCATAACCACAGGAAGCAAGCACTCCATTTCAAGTTAAGAGTATGTTCTTTCTGCTCTTGAGCAGCTCTACAAAGAAAGCAAACCCAAGGAAAACCAGAAGGTTTTCACACTTTTTGGTGGGTTTTATTTTACAGTAAAGAAGAAATAAGAAGTCCCAACCCAGTAGAATTGCCATGGAAAGCAAAGCCCCGGCTTTTGTGTCCTCAGCTTGATCTTGTTTATTCCTCTGCTATTGTTAGAACATGAGTGAAAGCATTTGACAATACACAAAGTAGCAACATGGGAAAGTTGCAGAAGAAAATTATTTTTAATCCCCACAGTTTTGCACAAATGTTGGGTTTTTAAAGGAAAATATGGTCGTTCATTTTAAGTCTGCCTTGCTTGGTCCTCTCTGCATACCCAAACTCTGAACCTGCAGGACCTCAATGGCTTTTTTCAAAGCTTTTTCACACATCATTAGATGAATTCGTCTCTGCACATGTCTTCAGCAGTTCAAATGCAGCTTTTAATCTGTGTTCTCCTTCCCTGAGATGCCCTGTATAAAATCATATGCGAAGAATGTTCCCCAAGCTTTTTTTCCTTTTACAGAAGGAAATATATTACACCTGCCAGCAGGAAGTCACCTCTTCACTCGCTTTCCTTCTGGAGGAGCCAGAGAGCTTAAAATGAAAGTAGCAGGTGGGATACTTTTTCAGCTTTCCCTTTCTCTCCTAAAGAGGGAGCTAGAAAGCTGGATGGGTGGTTTTGTTGGGTTATATTGTTGGGGTTTAGGGGTTTTTTCCAACTAACCTCATGGTTAGCTGCAAACTATTAATTCAATTAATTTTCTTTTATTTCTTTAAAAGAAACCACTTCCATCCAGTTGTTTCTTTAATCAAGTTTTAGATTGTCAGAAAAAAACCTGAGTGGCAAAATGCTAATAGAAAAAACCTGATTAATAGAGGTTTGATTCATCTCCAGGCTTGGCTTAAATGTGGCATATGTGGTTTACTGTAGCTATTTTTAATGTATTTTTATGTATTTTACCTCTTACAAATATTAAGTAGAAACAAGAGAAGTTTTCTTAAATGCCATGCCAATATTCCCACAGTAACATTATAGGTCAGATGCTGTGTTTCTGCAGTGACAGCCCTGTTTGCCCACAACTCAATGACTCCCAGTCTCTGAGGTGTCAGCTTATTGCCAGAAAAATGAAAATAATTGTGTGCTCTTGTCTTGAACATTATAGACATTTCATACCATGCAATTCTGAAAAAGGCATATTGAAATTGAAGAACCTGTTGGCCTTCTATGATGGAGTGACTGCATGAGTGGACAAGAGAAGGGTTACAGCTGTCAGTTACGTGGACTTCTGTAAAGCCTTTGACACGGTCTGCCACAACATCCTTCTCTCTAAATTTGAGAGAGATGGATTCAATGGGTGGACTGTTGCTTAGATGGATAAGGAAGTGGTTGGATGGTTACATTCAGTGGTCAGTCAGTCACATCCAGTTTTCAACAGCTCAGAGTCCCAATGGGCATCAGTGACAAGTGGTGTCCCTCAGAGGACCTGCACTATTTAATATCTTCATTAATGACACAGATGAAGGGATTGAGTCCACCCTCAGCAAACTGGCAGGTGACCCCGAGCTGAGTGGTGCAGTTGACACACCTGAAGGACACGATGCCACCCAGAGGGACCTGGACAAGTTCAAGAAATGGGCCTGAGAGAATCTCATGAGGTTTAACAAGGCCAAGTGCAAGGTGCTGCACCTGGGTCAGGGCAACCCCTGGTATCAACACAGGCTGGGGATGAACAGATGGAGAGCAGCCCTGCTGAGAAGGATTTGGGGGTGCTGCTGGAGGAGAGGCTGGACATGACCCAGCCATGTGCACCCACAGCCCAGAGAGCCAAACGTGTCCTGGGCTGCATCCAAAGCAGCGTGGGCAGCAGGGCCAGGGAGGGGATTCTGCCCCTCTGCTCTGCTCTGGTGAGACCCCACCCGGAGAGCTGCACCCAGCTCTGGGGTCCCAGCACAGGAAGGGCATCGACCTGTTGGATCGAGTCCAGAGGAGGCCACCAAGGCGATTAGAGGGATGAAGGACCTCTCCTGTGAGGGAAGGCTGAGAGAGTTGGGTTTGTTCAGCCTGAAAAAGAGAAGGTTTTGGGATGACCTGATTGTGGCCTTCCAGTGCCTGAAGGGAGCCCATAAGAAGGATGGAGAGAGACTTGCTATAAGGGCTTGTAGTGACAGGACAAGGGGGAATGCCTTCAAACTGAAAAAGAACAGATTTAGATTAGATATTAGGAAAAAATTCTTTACTCTTGAGTGTGGTGAGGCACTGGAACAGGTTGCCCAGCTGAGTCATAGGTGTTCCATCCCTGAAAGTGTCCAGGACCAGGCTCGATAGAGCTTTGAGCAACCTGATCTAGTTAAATGTGTCCCTGTCCATGGCAAGGGGACTGGAATCAATAGACTTTCTCTATGGAAAGTTCTTTGCTTAATTTGAAATTGAGTTTATTAAATATAATATGAAGCAACATTGTTTACTAGTATTACACATCTGCATCCTGAGGCAATTAATTTTCTTCTGCTATTCTGGTGGAGGTTCTGGTTTTCATTAATATAGATATGTGACTGAGGAAAAACTGAAAAAGGCTAATAAAAATACTATCAATATTTTCTTTTATGGTGGTAACATCAGCAAGGCTGATGACCTGTTCTGTGTTTACCTCTATGGCTTTTGCCAATCATTTTATACTTTTCTTTTTCCATTTCTGCTAAAGACGGAGGTAATAATCCCTACCACCTCCTGTAAAATGCTGTGAAACCTGGCAAATCAAACTGCAGCATCTGAATGACAAGTTTTTATTTCCTAGATCATGTCTGTTAAAGAAAGTCCCATATGTAAGGTACTGAAGATTTAACATCTGGTAAAGAATGGCCAAAAGTCTGTGGAATTTTATTGTGGTTCACCTTGAAAGAATTGGCAGTAAAATCAACCGCACTTTTAGGTTTCTTGAATAAGACAGTCAAACACTTCCTCTTTCAGGGATGAACTATGAACCTAATTTACTCTCTACAAGAATCTTCACACCTTTCTCTAAAAACAGATAGGCTTAAAATGCTTACCTTTCCTGTTGAAATCGCCTGATTTATGCAAGAGTTGATCGAGCCTATAGTCATCCACAAAGACTTTTAGACAGTTTCCTATTAGTCTGTTGTGGTTTTGCTGCAAAATCAGCTGGGGAGTTTTAAAACAGGTTTGAAAGGAGTCTGAAGGAGTTGAGTGCCTGACAAAAGTGGTGTTTGCACACTTCTCACATTTCTCTGCAAGGAAGGCATTATGAAAAGTTATTGAAAAAATACTATGAAACACTGGCAATAATCTGAGAAATATACTTGAAGCCTTGATTTATCTGGCAGGGTTTGTGCTGTTAAGATTTTATTTCCATTTGATTCACTACGGAGGATATTTCTCTCATAAAATTGAAACTCTAACAAGAAAAAAACAGGTTGCCCAAAAAGGTATTGCTTTACTTGACTGGAGAGAAGCAATTTCTGACTCTAGGCATGGAGTTTATGATATCCTATGTCTGTGACACAAATAACACACCTTTTAAATTTAAACATAAGGAGTAAGTTTCTTTTCCATTTTACTATCTTAGAGTCCCTGTTGCATCTTCACTCTGACCATGATTCGGAGTTTACAGAAGTAAAGGGAATGCTGTCTGTTGAAATCTGGAGATACTGGATTGATCCCTGGTACATTTAACAGAGATACCAAACTTTTATATAATGTTCGGAAAACCTAAGTAGCTGTTGTATATGCCTTTTTGTGGTTAATTAGCACATACACTTGCTGCCACAGAGGTTACTGGTCTTGGGGTTCTGTTCTCTCTTTGACAAACAAGTTCCTGTATTGTAACTTGAAACTCTACTTGAAGATACTGGATGAGGTTTTCCTTCTGCAGTTTACTTGCCCATCTAAAGCAGCCAAAGAACACAGGAAGTTTCCTCCTGTGGTTGAAAAATTATTATTCATTTGCAGCTGAACTACTTTGCTCCAATGAAGCATAAATATTTTATGTACATATACATTATATTATATGGTACAATGCCTACCACATACTAGTAAATAGCAAGGAATAAGCTCAGTTGCTGATACCACTATTTGACCATTTGAAAAAGCAAAAGCAAAGTAATTGCTTTCCAATTCTTTATGTGTATATGAGCTGTCTCAGAAGGTTTTGGGGGTTTTTTTATTTTTTACAATTAGGGGATTTTATATATTTACATTTAGATATCTTCAGGTATTTAGGAGACAGCAATGCTGAGCTCACTTGCAAAGGAGGAGGAAATGTCACCCTTAGCACTTCTCATCCCCTTTGGCTGGCAAAGCCTCTTCCTGTGATCAAGTAGTAGCTGTAATTAGTCTCACATTTATACCATTTTTTATTATGTTTTCCTGATTAATAACTTCAAATTAAGCAGTTTTACCAAGGTAGAAAAAATTATCACCTGCCCTTGTACTTTGTCTGGTGTGTTGTGACCTCCTGCAGGCCCATATCTCAGTCTGTCACATGCATCATGTGGTAGCTCAGCTGGTCAAATGTCAAGTCCTTAAAACCATCATGTCATTCATCTTCATGTTTTGCCAAGGTCAAGCTTGCTGTTGTTCCTCAGTTTAATAAGGCTATGTTTTCCACAAAGCCAGTGGAAAAATGCTCCAATGCTTAAAAAAGTTGGTAAGCAAGTGAACTGCATGCCACCTGGAAAGGTGAAGATATGACTGACAAGAAGTCCAGTTTTCCAGAAGGCGATGGATGAATTACTGGCACCTTACAAGTAACCAAAATAGACTACCGGGATTTTTTGAGAGTTTCGATTCTTGTGGTCTGCAATGGGTCTGTATGAGGCAGCTGCTGGCACCTTGTGGTTGCCTTTGGCTGCAGACTTCACGGTAGTTCATCCCCAAATCTCTCACCTCCATGCTTGCAGGTGTCACCCAACTGGATCAGGTGTTCTGCCTGCCCAAGAATCTGAGATTAAACCTTTCGCACTCCTTCCCTCTATGATTAGTTTGGAAATCATTTGAAGGGACTTACCTCCTGCATGACAGTGACTGAATCCCCTCAATTCTTCTCCTGTTGCACTTAGCCACACAAACTGCTGTCCCTTCAAAGATGGGTGTGGAAAGGCAGGGAGAGGCTGGTCCCCAAATGCAGCTGCTTGGGTCAGTCTTGCGACATCTATTATCAGTTTCATTTGGGAGTAACTCAGATGCGTATTTG
This sequence comes from Machaerirhynchus nigripectus, assembly GCA_013397975.1. Lineage (NCBI taxonomy): Eukaryota > Metazoa > Chordata > Aves > Passeriformes > Dicruridae > Machaerirhynchus > Machaerirhynchus nigripectus. The sequence continues at coordinate 86,964 of VZRQ01007202.1, forward strand.
TGTGATGTGGGTTGCTGGGGTTTTTTTACACTGCAAACTGAATTAATAATATTTGCCTCCATAAAAATTCTTATAATTAAATTCCAAAGTATTATTTACTGAGGTCCTGAAGGCCAAGATTGCAAAAGTAAGCAAACTAGCAATTTTTAAGGATGAATAATACCTGATTTGTGTTTGTACCTCACTCCTTTCCAGAGTCTTCCACTAGAAGACTTATGTGTTCAGTGTGCTCAATCTGTACTTCTCACTCCTCTGAACGTAGCTGGTTACAGCTTTGGAGCTCAGCTTGACAAGCACATGAGATTTTTCTAACTCAGGATCAGCTCTTCAAGAACCCTGTTTCATTTGTGAGATTTGCGAAACTGTGTGCACGCATCTGGTCTGCCTCCCTCCCTTTCCTGGCTCTGTTTATAACAGCAGTTTGTGTTATTCAAATAGCTAAGGCCATCTCGCCAAAACAGTAAGAAAAGCTCTCTGCCCCAAAGACTTTCCCTTAGCATAAAGCTAGGAAAAACACTCGAGAATGGACATAACCAAACAGCAAAGTCGGCACATACGGACAGCATGACCTGGAACACTGAGAACTGCATGTCTTTGTATATGTATATGCAAGTGGGACGTCGCAGTGTTTGTATCTCCTAAAGGGGCACTTGGAGCTAAGTGAGCTGATTTCCCAGTAAATTAGTCTCCAAGGATCATTTCATTGTGGCAAGTAGAAGGGCCCAGGAATCACCTGGCTGACGTGCTAATGGGCTTTGCTCACTGCAGGCATCCTGTGCCTGTGGGAACACAGCCTGGGCATGGTGTGGCACAGATGAGAAAGGGCTGAGCAAGGAGTAAGGGATAGGTGAGCCAGAAAAGGGAGAAATGGTCAGGCAGGTGGAAGTGGACAGCAGTCATGGAGAAATTACTGACCAGTCTGTAATAAAATATACACTTTATGCCAGGGGTTTGCAGCAGGGTGTGACTGGAGAGAGGCCAGCAACAAAAAAAGTAATGAGAAATTAATTTGAGGAGCATATGAGAGCATACTGAGCACTTGGCACTGTGAAGGCAGATACCTTTAGACACAGAAGATGGTGGGAGGTTGGGGGGAGCAGCACAAAGAGCCATCAGAGAGGCCAAGGGTAGTGTAATTGATGCTGAAAGAGAGAATCATGAAAGCAGAGCTAGGACGACTCAACAGTGCTGCTTGTCCTCTGCCTCTTGGAAGAGGACAGCAGCCAGCCATGGCACTAGCAGTGTTTCCACAGCAGAGCAATGAGATCTTCAGCTTCAGTGACAACCTGGGATGCTCAAAGCTTATACCTGTCCCAAAGAGCAAAGAGGAGCTCTCTATAATACCTGCACCCAATGTTGGTGTCTGAGCCTAAAGTAGAAAATAGAGCTTTTCTAGCTCTAAGAGCTCTGCTTGTGGTTTTTGTATGAGGCTCACACGGAAAATCACCTCTGTGCCCTAACCAGAAAGATGGAAGGCCCCTGGTTGAACTTTTTGCTCTGTGTGCCAGTAGTCCCACCAGCCCTCAGAGAGGCATGCTATAGGGTAACACAACAAAAGCTTTCTTTTTCTCTGCAGTTTTAGCTTTTTCTACCATACGTCATCTTCCTTGCGGGAATTTAATCAGAATGCATGGTGTCCTTTGGAGGTATGGTACACATTTTTTCTGAGAGTCACAGGCTCAAAAACCTGTGCTAGCATCAGGCAATTTTGTTTCCTGTCATTTATTACCCTGTTAGTACAAACGCTTTTTTTTTCTAAAGCACATAACTTGTGGTCAGCTGCCTCTGGTACTACTACACAATTACGGTAAATTTACATTTTACCAGCTGAAATTTCCTGTAAGCCTTCTGTGGGCTAGAAATATAAAATGAAACTAAGCAAATGTGGTCTGAAAAATGAGAAATATTTTTTGGGTTTTTGTTTGTTTGTTTGTTTGTTTGTTTTCATAACAGTATCTCGACTGACTGTTATCCTACCACAACTCGCGACAGGCATGAAAAAAGCATACAGCAAAAAATAATTGTCAAGATATTTGCAGACGTCCTCTGTCACAATAAACCCTGATACTCTGCTCAGGCTTATGGGTGGGGATGCTTCTGGTGAACAGTCAATTCTGAAGGAGCTTGCAAAAGGTCTGTTTTACTCTGCAATGTTCTAAGCTGTGCATAAGAACAAGAACATCATCATTTCTTACTTGCTATCTCACATTAATATGTGAAGGCATAGTCCCCAGGACCAGTGGGGTTTGCTTTATTTGAGTTAAACTGAATTGACTGGTGCCATTTGGTATATGTAGTATAAGGTATCAATAAGCATTAAACAGTATATGTAGCTGAAACTTTACTCTGTAGGGCTGCAGCCATTTCTGGATATTTCTGACTGAGATACATGCAATGAATTATGCTGGTAAAGAAAATTATGGGTTTTCTCCTTTCAAACAGAAAAAGGAAGGTGATCAGACGTAGCAGAGTCCATATTTCTTGGTTGTTCCTGTGTAAAATTTTTTCCTATGTCACCATATTCACCATCCAGAAGAAAGGAGAATTCAGTTTGTTCAACTTTTTGTTCTCCATTGACAACAGACACCAACAAATGAGCAAAATTTTTGCTCAGCTGACAAGCTTTCCTCAAGCTGATCTTTCATAATCAGGCACTGTGCTGATCCAGGATGAAGTCAGAGACTACTGAACCTTGCAGCCACTGGATGGGCTGAGCACTTTGCCTGCCTGGAAGGCTGAATCCAGACAGCACTGCCTTGACTCAGTTTGTGCCCAGGCTGGCTGATATTAAGACATTTGAGGACTTGCCTTTTGATCCTGAGTGCTTCTTTGTGTCAAACTGTGTGGTATGTGATGATTCAATAATCACACGTGAGCTTTCTCTGGGATTGGGGTACGTGGGTATAAAAGCAAGATGCATGGTGCTATATAGTCCCACATCTCTGCTGAACAGTTTGCTTTGTTTGGAGGAAATTGCTTGTGCAGTGCAGAGGTACCAGGGAACACTGCATGTTTTCTTCAAAGGGCAATGTGTTTTGGACTAGGATAGCAGAAAGTTGTGCGGCAAAGGTGCTGGCAACACTTTGATCGGGCTGACAGAAGTGAAGAGAAAGAAAACTACCTTTTTCTTGGGTGTGCTTGCTCATGTTTTAGATATCTTTCCAACATGACCTTTTGAATCTGTTTACACATCCCACACAGCCTGAGGCAGTGAGGGATGGACTAGATATGCAGAGCTGAGTGGTTTTTAGCCATTGCACTCACACCACGCCACCCTCTGCCCAGATATGTGCCAGGGGTCGACCCAGGCCGGGAATGTGGTGGGGCTTCTGCACCCTCGCTGGGGCTAGTGTAGAGGTTGTGACCACAAATGCTGGTTTTGGCTGAGGTAGAGTTAATTTTCTTCACAATGGCTGGTATGGGACTATGTTTAGCATTTGTTCAATGACAAATTACTTCCTCATCTCCCACAAGTTCCCAGCTATTATGTATGACATCTCAGTGTCCCCTGGCCTGGGTTAGACCAGTCATCAAAGGTCTCTTTGCCATCAAGGGCAGCATATGGTGAGCAGCTGTGCCAGGATGAGGGGGCTGTGAGACAGCCCAGCAGACCTCCTCCCTGGCACATGGCACTGCGAGCCTTTCCCCCCCAGATGACCTGGAGTGTATTCCTTTTCATAGCCATTTTCTGCATCCTGACTGTATGGAAAACCATGGGAGAAACAGTTTCACTAGCTTGATTCCTGATAAGTGAGGAATTTATGGCTGCATGTTGCTATAGTTGTATGTTACAGGGAACAGATTCATAAAGGGGTGTATGGAAAGGCATGGTGTTAAATGGTGCCATAGTATTTTTAATTTAGTCACACAGATCTGGCAGTGCAGTTCCCACAGCATCTGCCCTCCTCATGCATAGGGGAAAAAGCTTTCCAAGAAAGTGGATTTCTTCACAGCAGTGTCACAGAAACTGTATGCAACAGAGAGATTTTTATGGTAGGAGCCTTATATAGCATAGCTGTTGGACTAAATTCACAAAGTCATCATTTGAATATCCATGTACATATGGGCATATATGGATAGCCCAGACTCATACCAGACTCTGCAAGCAGGAGATTTTTAGATGCAGTTTCAAAATTCCTGACTGTGCTTTGTTCCATAGTAGTAATGGACAAGAGCTGTTCAAAGCTGTAAACTGGCTTGGGCAACGACAGATCTGCCTCCAAGGTCTGTCTCAGCTGCAGGCTCTTTGCTTTCCTCATCACAAGGTGTTACTTCTCAGTGTATCGTTAACTTGAAGAGCAGACTTTTATTTTGTTTTGGGAGGAGGGAGGAGGCATCTGACACGACAGCACAGCAAAGAGGTCACACCTCAGCAGGTGAAGTAGAAGATGCTTCACTCTTAAAGCAGAGTGACAGGATGATCTATAAGCAGAGGTGATAGCTGTCCATTGGCCCCCAAAGCTGGTGGAGACCACAGAACAGTTTATAGGAAGAATTCAGTGGTCTTTTCTCCAGCATTTGGTACAGAAATGTAAAAAGAACTTAGTGAAGGCTGGTGTGCATGGGTGATTTGCATTGCACTTTGTCAAGTTTCAAAGAAACACACAAATGCTTTTATACCACACCAAAACTCCCACTAAATATAGTTTAGTATTTGGTGTTAAATTGGAAAGAACAGTTCTATAGTTTGCATGTAGAGCTACAATTTAGAGGAACCTGATCCAAGATCTAGCAGGGTCCTCGTGCCTTGGGCTAAATGTGCAATTTTAGACTGACCCTTATGTGGAATTAACAAGTGTGAAATCTGATTTCACCTGTTCTGAAAGTCAGTGACTTTATCCTTCCTGATTTAGCTTTCATTTTCATTCCCCTCAGTTGACACTTTTAATCCATTCTTAGACTCTCTCTATCTGATATGTCTTTAGTCATACTTTTCATGTTTTTTCATACCATATCAGCTACATTCATTGAGGGTTGGTAAGCCTGGCCTCAGTTTGTCGTGAAAAGACACAGAAAGAGATGATCCTATCCACATATAAAACCACTGCCTTGAAAATGTCCACCTTTCCAAATAATAAGTGTGTCTTTTTCTTCTTGTACTCCACTGGAGTAGATGTTCTCAGTCTTTCCAGACTTCTTCCTGACTAGCCTCATAGTCAGTATCCCAAACTCATTCAACAGTTTACTGCCATTTTTTGTCTCAATATCCTGACTTTTGTGATACTTCCCTTGCCCTACCTGTAGCTTCATCTGTTTGTTTAGGCTGAGGATCTTCTTCACCTTCACAGCTTGTCTCTGTAGTTTCTCTGAATGACCAACACCAGCTTCAGTTCAGTAGTGTCAAATGGATTCATGCTTCCTCCTGGATCCAGGCTATCAACCTTTCCTCGGGCCTGCAAGTCAGGTATCTCTTTCGGTCAACTGTCTGTGAGTCATCACATCCCAGCTGTCACTGGGTCTTGTAACTTCTATGGAATATACAAATACACTCCTACCAAACACAACACTATTTTAATCTACGTTCCTAAAAACTAACAGCCAGCCATTAATCATCTATTCATTTTCGGTTTTGTTCTGTTTCAACACCCTTTTTCTGGCCTTCAGCGATGCACTCTTCTTGTTTATATTGGCTCAAGATATTACAATCTAAACATTCTCCGTGTGCCTCATGAACCAAGTTCCCATTCCCACTGCATCACTCAGCAGATTTTCCTTTCTCCTTTGTGTCGGTATCTACCTGTATATACTGGCATGGCTCTTTACCCTCCCTCTCACCTTCTGAGTGCTGTAGAGATGTCTTCTATCCCAAGGCCATTTTTCTGCTGCTTCACACATTGAACTGTATCGTGGTTATATATAATTATTGTGGAAAATCCAGGCTGTTTTAGAACCTGGTGGTTTTCACTTTCCAGCACTGTGACAAAGTGGACAGGAGATTCCTCACTCATCTACACATGTTCTGGCTTGGTATAAATTATCAGTAAATAATGTTTTTATTTTTGGGACAAAAGTCCTATACGACCACATGTCTGCTTCAAATTGGTCTTCTAAACTCTGTGGTACCATGTTTCAGTCAAAAGCTGGTGAAACAAATCTTTATACACAAATTGGTGAGACCTAATGGACCTACCAATATTTGTATATTTTCTTGACTTTTTTGGTAGCACCTCCCTGGGTAAAGAGTTATGAGCACTTACTTGAGGCAGTTGTGCTCCTAATATGAAGTCAGCACTGACCTGTTGGGAGTTGAGCCCACAGCCTACTGTATGCACAAGACTCAGGAGTAGCCTGTGGTTTCACTAGACATTTTTTGTAGCAGAAACACCCCTCTCAGAACTGTAGCCTCTGCAGTGGGAAAATTGGTTAGCCTCATACAGCACACCCTGATCATGGTTCCCAAGAGCATAGAGCTGAGGCAAAATACTAAAAGATTTAACTGCTTCTAGCTGGAAAGTCCCATCTCTAAAAGCAGAGAACATGAGGCCAGCCCATCTGCAACAGGAATCCAAAAAGAAGTGGACATTTTTTAGCCAACAGAAATAACTAATTTAGTGAATCTGGGCTATTTTCTACAACTTTTGCATTAGCAGGGAAGTGGAGAAATGCAAACCTCCCAAGGTTCTTGTTGTAGCTATGAACTTCTCTTGTATATGATCACACAGCCTTGTTATCTTGATATCTTTAAGATATCTACCTTACTATCTATCTCAAGAAGAATATGAGTGTAATAATAAATACCTAACCCTAATGTATAAGCAACTTGGAATGAAGGAAAGAAAGAAAAAGGCTCCCTCTTTATTTTTATCCTTTTCAAAACTGATCACAATGAAACATTGTGACACAGGCCTCCAGGTGGGAAACTCCAAATTCCACCTTAAACAAAATTAAATTAGTCTTTCCAAGTAAGCTCTGGCACAAAATTTAGAATTTATACAATGTAAATTAACAAATTTGAAAATTCTGCAAAAGTAATTGAATTATTCCCATAGCCTCTGCAGTCCAGATTGCCATATTTTGGGAGTCCCGTTTGCTCGGCAAATAGGCTTAATGGGATGGTAATCCCAACACTGCAGGGACCATTACTGAAGAATGTGAATATGAGTCACTTCCACCTCAAGTCATACATGTAAGTACTGTTCCAGCCTAATGGCAAATGAGTAAAGAAGCCTAGAAAACACAGAATTAATGAAATTACACACGAAATTGCCTTGTTAGTGTAAAATATCAAACATGGATAAATCAATGCGTGTAGGTTTCCACATACGGAAAAATGTTATCTTCCTTGGAGAACGGGTGGGACCAGGAGAGGAAGGTTGAGGAGATATATGGAAATGTTCAATTAATTCTGCTTCTCCTAAGGCAACAGTGTGGATGCTGTAATGCACACACACACACACACACACAGACCTCTCATTCTTAGTGGCAGCCCCTGAAGCTGTGTTGATTTACTCCTTGGCTGTGGAGGGAATTCACCTGCAGCATTAAAGGAGATCATGGCTGTGAGGCAAGCACTCACGAACACTGTAAACCCAAACCCATTTAACTCCAGCCATGGTTGCCTTCTCATTCTTGAGAAAACCCTTTCCATGACGTTTGGTCATGGAAAACCAAGAGAAAACCCTTTCCATGATGTTTGATTGCCCTGCCTTTTTGCATCTGCAATACAGACATGTCTGAGCAATTTTTAATTGATAGGGGTGATATTTTAAGGAATTGTTTTAAAATCTGGTTTTTAAAGGATATGAACAGTGAATTTTTTCTTGTAAAGCATTATCAATTATTAGGTGATACAAAGTCTCTCCATGTCCTTGTAATACTAAAAGCCACCCCCGACTTGACATTAGCCACTCCTTTTCACTGTTTTCTTTACTATCTTGGGAAAGTAACCATAATCTGTGTTTTGTTGGCCATATTTTAATTACTCTATTGACACTTTGCTGTTATGAGTCAGCCAGACAACTTGTTTAATAGCATTGTGACTAATATAGTGCCTTTGTTTCTACAAACAGCTACACCAAAGAGAAGCTAAGTAAGATCGTTTCAGTGATACTTTAATGTGTTGCATTTGAAGTCTTTGCTCCTTTGCTGCAAACTGTGCTCACTGCTTAGCTTTGACCACAACTGAGTAAGACCATAGTGGGATTCGTTCGTCTTCTTAATAGAAGTTTGTTCACCCCAAAATTTATACAGTTGGCTAGACCATCTCTGCTAGCAAGGGGTCCAGCAAGAGCAGGTATGTAATGCTGTATATTAGACACATGCAGGGAATCCAGGGCTGCTTTGAGCCCCACTTGCTGTGGGCTGTGTAGCAATTAGCATCTATTTCACAAGGTCTATGGTTGGGTTTTCTGTTGGTTTAGCCACCTGTGCAAGCTGAGGGGGAAGGCGGGGGTTGGAGCTGAACTGCATGAGGTGTTCCTGGCAGGTGCTTTGCCACTCAGCCCAGAGGTGAATTTCAGCCCACACAGCTCAGTAATTCTTAAAACTGTGCATCTGCAGGAAGGAAAATTTGGCTTGCCTCTGGCACTCTGAGACAGATGTGGTGATACAAACCCAGGCTACCAGATGGCGGTACTGCCTGGGACCTTTTCTCCTGAATTTTGTTACAGACCTTCCCCTCACCACAGCCCTCTCAAGCACATGAAAGTTAGCATTTCCTTTTCAACAATATTATTTAATGGTTTAACTCAAGCGTGTAGTCCAGGTGATAAGTATAAAAAGAATAAATCTTGCTGCAGCATAGTTGGGTTTGGAGCAAGTTGCACGAGTGTATGCACCCCTCAGTAAGATAAAATTTTGTGTGCCAGTACTTTGGGGTGGCAAAGACAGTGACAAGGAAATTCATCTTTCTTCTTGAGCTAACCCTCAGTCAGACATTTTTAAACTCAAGACCATCTATCCCCTCTCACTCCTTCTTGGAGGTGAGAAACAGTAACAGCGCTATTCTGATATGTCCGAATAGCAGAAGCTACTTGGATGCTAAATTTGTTATACATGTCTTTGCATATTCTTGTGGCTGAAGAGGCATTGTCTCTTCTAACTCAAACGCAGACAAACTGAGAATAACTACCAGGGAGAAAACAATAACAGTAAAAAGGAACAAAACCCAAAGACTTTCCTAACTTAGTATTCCCCAAGATTCCTGCCACATCACTGTTTTGCGCTTACAGAAATGCCCCTCAGAGAAATGCACACAAGCATGTCCTGGAAATGATAGATCATCCTGACAAATCAAAAAGAAGTCTATCCAGTATTAAATGTGTCCTCTTGAAAATTCTGCTTCTGTATTGTCAGTTATTTTCTCACCATTTCAGAAAGTTTATCAGAAAAGCCCCTTTGGAGTAGAAAATGGCCTTTCAAAATTGAAAACCTATGAATTGTTGTTGTACATGGCCTAACAAAATAAAAAACATGTGAAATGAACATTGTATGGATTAAAAGGGTGCCTAGGGCTATTAAAAATTGTGCAAGCAGCACAGCTATTCCTTAACTATAGTCAGAGTCAGGCCAGACAGTGCTTCTCATTCCCTCAGTCAAACACCATTTCTGAAAAATGTGCAAATATAAGTTTGGGGTTGGTTTTGTTTGGGGTTTTTGTTTTGTTTTGTTTTGTTTTGTTTTGTTTTGGGTTTTTTTTTTGAATAGCATGTTAAAGGCTTGTTGAGAAGCAATTTCTGTCACTGAGCAGAAACTACTTAGCCGAAGTGACTTTCACTTTTCATCTGGGACTTTGCTTTTCTCTGTGCAGATTAAAAGATAATTATTTTGTCCATCTCTGCGTAGCTTATTTTTAGTACAGGCGCAAACGCATGAAAATTTCATCATTTAATTGCTGTTCTTTTCCTACAGTGTGTTCATATAGTATCATGTGCGGTTGGTCTACACATAATTTTAGAATTCATAAGAACTTTCTGAAATGAAGAGCTAGCTTACTAAGACCAGCTCAAGGTTTTAAAATGAATAGTTCTTTCCGTTTATATCCATGTCACTAGCCACTTGTGATAAACACCATCTGAAAACTACGTCAATTTTTTCAGCATCTAAGAACCAAATCATTTTTACAAAGTCTATGGAAAAAAAACCCAGTTACTAGATAGGCAACATGAATTTCACCAGCTGGACTTTTGGACTCATTGCTTGTCTGTGTCTGAAGAAAAATCACAACAATTTGTTCATTCATAGATCATTTTTATTAAACTGCTCTGTTAATGAACAAACTAAGAGAACAAGCACATGAATGACATAGGGCAGTTGACAGCATTTTAAGTGTTTTCTAGAAGTCTCTGAGAGGTATTGTATGCATTTTAAATTAATAATTTTATGGTATTTTATGTAACTTGAGACTTTTGTCATTTATCAATAAATTATGGCCTTTCCATAAATTCACTTCCACTTTATTCCGAACATTTTTCTACTGTCCTAAATAAGGGAAAGGACTTCAGCATATTTATTTGTAATCAAAATGGAAACAATTTAGTTTTACAAAGAGTAATAAAATCTTTCCATCACTGAATAAAAGGTGTTGCCTGAGTGTCTGGAGTGGCCAAAAGAGAAGCATGGTTCAGGAACCAAAAGTTAGTAAGGCTGGATCATCCAAATTAAATAAAGCCCATGGTGTGTAGTGGGTTTCTGATGATGTGAAGCAACTCACATTCTTCATAATTCTGAAGACTGTATACCAGGTTCAAATGTGAGCAATTTTGAGACTATTTAGGGAAAATAGGAATGTTCTCTGCAAATAATGTGAACATTGCTGATTGGTTTTAATACAAATTCATTAAAGTGCAGGATCTATTTTAAACTCTTAGCCTCTTCTATACTTTTTCATCAATTAGAGTAATTTGTTTGGGCACCCCACTCTAGTTATGAGGGTTTTTTTTTTTAAAAAAGCAGTTTATATTGATATCCAGAATCCAGTTTCCCAATTCCAGTCACTTTTAAATCAAAAGGAATCTTTCTATTGACTTTCGTGAATTTTTAAATCAATCAACCTGTAACAGAAACCTCAAGCAGCACCAACTGCACAAGGAATTATATACCTCAAGTAAACAGCATACCTCTGGATTTTCACTAGAGATAGTAAAGAATTGTACATGGTTACTGCAATAAATTGGGTAAGAGGGAGTTCCCTAGCATTTGTTTAGCCTGATAGCCAAATATTCAATGTAGGTAAGTATTTCAAACTCAATTTATCATCATGGTTCCTTGAAATAGTGTAATCATGTAGCTCAAGTGGGGAGAAAATATCTTATAAATTCCTGAAAATAACTTTTAATTGCTAGAGCAGCATTATTTGCATAGTGTTTTGTTCAATAGTCCTTCTAAAGATGCAGTAAAAGTGGGGACTCTACATTTGTCGTTATAAGATCATAAATGATTGATGTCTTCAGTTTTTAAGGATGCAACCAGAAATCTGTGGAGGAGGACACCGGATGATAATGCAGGAAGACATGAAAGTGGACTGAGGACAGTTGTGCATGCCCCAGAGGGACAGCTGCCAGCTAGCAACGCGTGTTTGACCTTTGCGAACCTATCAGAAGGGTGACTGTGGGGGGGAATTTCCTTACCTCTGGTGACATTAACAGCCTTAGGATAAAATGAAATCATGAATTGTGGAATGACTTTCCTTCGGCGTCATTGGCGTTGGATTCATTGTGCATGATGATACATTTTTCAAGAATACTTTTCTGTGGAAATGTTTATGCACAAGGATACATTTTTTTGCGTCTTTTAGATAACATAGATCAAATCTGTAGAAGAAGTACTGAGTGTCATTTTTTCCTGTGTAGCTCACAACCCTGAGTTGATTTAAAGACCAGGTGTACATGACTGGCTCGCTTTCTGTTTTATAAGGCTAAGGTCATCTTTAACCAATGAAATAGAGGGAAATCTCGCAAATGATGTTCGCCTGTGAGAGCAGTGAGCAGGGAGTGTGCAGGAGGTTACTCACCAATTTGTGTGATAGGGAATGCAGCCCTCTTCGATTCTAGTTTCCCTCTGGATAATGTAGACCATACATGTCACCATATAGACACAGCTGGTTTTGCTATGGATCCAGGAATTATACTTTTTTCTGCAGGTAGATTTTTGGCGTACACCTTCCTTATTGTTTGCCAGGAAGTCTCTGCTTACTGTGAGAGGGAACTGTGGAAATAAAAGAATGAAAGAGGAAGCTGGAAGACAGATGGCCTTATTTTGCTATCTTTCATGAGGTCCAACAGCTAGATAAGACACCCAGAAGTAATATTTTTGCTATTGTAAGGCCATAGTGCTGCTCCTCACCTACTTCAGCAGCCTACATACATCCCAAGCATTTCAGAAGTTGTTGTTATCACTTTACCCCACACAAGACAGCAAAGAGGTATGAGGTTTTGTGTGATTAGCTATTTTTGGCCTGAAATTCCACATCTGTCTGACAAGTTTTAGTTTTTACACCTCCAGACCTTTTTAGATTTTTAAAATTATTTCTACTTACCACTGACAGAAGAATAATCCCATGGTCACTCCTAGGCTAGTGGAGGAAGATGATGGCAAGGACAGATTTGAGCTGACAGCCCTCACCTGGGAGTCCTGCAGGATGCAAGGGTAAAACAGCTGAACTACAGATTTTGGGGCGTGCAGGATCCAGCCCACTCTTGAGTCTGCCCCTACACTAGGGATGCACAAAGTGGGCTTCTTGGATATTAATTTTCTAAAAGGCCTCAGGGGAATCCCAGAAAACTGCAAACGAGTAAAACTGACATTCTTACCACACAGTACCAAGACAGAGCGGGCCCATGGATAAATATGGTGCAAAAGGAAATAGTAAGTATTGTGACATTGTGACATGATATACCACACTTCTTGTTCATATTAGGGTTTAGTGAAGAGTCAGGGAATATAGACAAGGGGGAGACAAAATACCACCATGTCTTTGAGCTTCAAACCTTTGGTGTATTTGACAAGATACCACCACGTCTGATGAGTGTCACTGTAAAGCTACAAAAGAAGTTGAGCTATTACATGATAAGAAACTCCTCTCATAAATATGCAATTGGTTAAAATATAAGAAAAAAGGAGCAGGAATCAGTGAATGGTTTTTGCAGTTAAGTGCATTCAGTCATGAGAGGGCTTGCTTGGGGCCTGTGCCATTGGTCATGCACTGGAATAGGCTGCACTCACCCCTGTGGGTATTCCAAAGGCATGTGGATGTGACACTCGGGGATACGGTTTAGGGGTGAACACAGTGATGTTGCGTTAACAGTCGGACTCCACGGTCCCAGAGGTCTTTTCCAACCTTAATTATACCATGATTTAAAATGTAGCCATCAGCAGCTTGAGAAACAGGGGGAGCTGTGAATTAAGTTTGCTGATGTACTGGGTAATTCATGTTAACTTAGTCATTGATATTCACAATTAAGTTTGGTGATGTAGTAAACTACTACTATTCATAACTAATTTTGCTGATGTACTAAGTTATGCAGGATACAGAGAGGAGGTCTAGCCCCAGAAACTGTTAAAGGACTTCAAAATACAGAGTGACAAGGTGATAAAATGGCAGATTAAAATCAGGGCTGATAGTATGCAGGCATAGAGAGTAAGGACAGAATTAATGGACTACAGAAGTTATGTATAAAACAAAGTGAGATTCTCAGACAATTGTTTTTCCTTTTGACTTTTTCCTTTTCTAATTTTAGCTACTAAATAGTAGATACTATCTTTTGACTCCCAAGCATGCACATATATTCACATTCTCAGATTGTGTAGGTGGAAGAAATGGCACTGACCTTCAGTCAAAAATCGTGAAAGTTTCTGCTGTGTTTTTCTGTAGAAATATTTATGGTAGCCATTACAATTAATTTCACCCTTACATTTAGCTTAGCTGGAAGTGCCTTCCTCACTTGGATATTGTGAGGAATGACATAGGAAAGGAGATCCAGGACTCCCGTGAGTGTCAGAGAAGAGATTGTAAGTTTTCATGTTAAAAGTGATTCACATAATTTGTATAGTATACAATTATATACCATACCAAAAAGGGATGGGATGGGATGGGATGGGATGGAAAAAATATGGTTTTGTACAGGCTGATTTTTATGATATTCTTCTCTACCACTATTGTCACAGTAACAGAACAAAGTGAGGAATGTTCAACAGTTTATCTTAAGCACTCTGCAGAAATTGCACAGACTTACCATGGGCAGAGAAAAGTCAGGTCAATATGAGAAACTTATTCTTTAAATTTCTTTGAATGGTTAGGTAACTAGAATAGCACTCTACAATGTCTGGTGTCAGGTTTAACATGAAAGGTTTCAAGTTGCATAAAAAATTCCAGTTGGAAATAAGGATACTTTGGAGGAAAAAAAAAAGAAAAAAAAAACCCAACTAATCACCTTAACAAACAAACAAAAAACCAAACCACCAAACTACCGAAATGAGACTATACAATCACATTTTGTCAGCAGTGACAGCTGCTATTCCATCTCTGCACTGCTCACTCCTTTGCTGCTTCTCTGCTACCCAGCACTAGGATGAGAAGAACCCAGGAAACTGTGTGACCGAGCAAAACCTTCCCACAAAACACTTGCTCTTTTTTGAGCCAGATTTAATGCAATAACTTCAGGAATGCAGAGGACAGCAAAGCACAGGGTTGAGTACACACATCTAAAGCAGGCTGGATAGGGAAATGTTGTTTCTTCTGAATGCAATTACCGTAATTGTGTTCCCATGGGATCATACAGCAGGGTGTGGAAGGACTGTAGATTTTTCAGTTTATAGTCTAATAAAGTAGTTTCTAGCCAGTCTTGGCTTTAAATTCAAGAAATAGAGTATTAATTCACTCAGCAGTAGTGGGGAAACACACTATCTCACTGCCAATGACTAATGAAACTTCAACTTTTCTGTTAGGTTTTTCATTTTTCCTTCTTCCTCTCCTCTTCTCTCTTCTCTTCTCCTTTTCTTTAATTTCTTTTTCATTTTTTCTTTTTTTTGTGTATTTTTCAGTAGATCTTGCTGCACCTGGCAAAGGTGAGTCAGTCTCCTTTACTATCTCACGTAAGAGCATGAGCACAGAAGGACACATTTTCTATGTTAAGTGCTTACTGAGGCTTCTCATGCTTAGTCCTGGAACTGGAGAAATCCTACAGGAGAAATTTCACTTGCATCTCCCAAGTATATGCATGTCTGTGATGAATATAAACAAGAACTGCTGTTTCCTTCAAAATCAGTTCGAGTCTCCAGGATCACGGGGTCACTGTTAGACTGTCAAATGTGGATATAAATGAAGGCATCTTGCACTAGGGGAGACAGCTGAGACCACACAGAGTAGGAATGGCTGCAGCAAGTACAACTAAACTTGTAGGACTTGCTGCAACTAAACTTGGGGCATGATGTGGTGCTATTTCTGGATTTTGCTGATTCAGTCAAATCTCAGGGGGTAGTCGGAAGTCTCATGTTGGCAGGAATGCCAAGGAAAATCTTCCCCATTCCCAGCCAGTTCAGCCAGTCTACCCGCAGATAATTTGCATGGTGAAGCCCTGAGGACCTGAGAATTCTGAAGCCTGTGAGACTGGCCCAAGTTACCCCAGGCCTCCAGCTTACACCACTTGCAGAGAGTCAGCAGATGGGCTGAGCTCAAGCTGGGCTCCGTAACTTTGACATGCAGACAAATTTGAGAGTGTTTTTTCCCTCAAACCAGAGTAACAAAAAATTTCAAATGATCAGTGCCCTCTCACAAGCAAAATGTTTTCTCAAACAGGTACAAGAAAAACTCGGGAATTTTAGACTTTTCTGCCATATTTCTTTAAAAATATTATCCTTTCCTAAGTCTGGGACAGGCAGGAGGAAAATATGTTCTATATGCCTGGGCAGGACCATCTTTTGTGAAAAGGTAGAACAAAATCAGTGTTTTACTTTTCACAGAGATGATGATGAATAAACATGAAAACACACTTTTAAAATTTATTTTTTTATTTAATATTCAAATTTCAAAACTTCTCTATTGAAAAATCCTGGTTTTAATAATATTCCAGTGCAAAAATATAGTCCTCGAGATAAAAACTTCCATACTATTACCTCCAAATAAATAAAATTAAAACAGACACATTTGAATGGTTCAGACAAAAAACGATGAGAGTTTAAGTTAAGTCAGTGCAATACAGTTAGTCACATTCTTCTGAGATATT
Source organism: Machaerirhynchus nigripectus (assembly GCA_013397975.1). NCBI lineage: Eukaryota > Metazoa > Chordata > Aves > Passeriformes > Dicruridae > Machaerirhynchus > Machaerirhynchus nigripectus. Next base: position 103,124 of record VZRQ01007202.1, read on the forward strand.
AAGTAGACTGCCCTCCTGGTAACTTCAGTGCATAATAATAATAATAATAATAATAATAATAAGAGTAATTATTCCCAGCAATTAATCATCAATCCTCTAGTTCAGAAATGTGCTTCAACATTTGCTTATCTTTAAGCATGTCTACTTGCTTGATTTGGATTTAGATACGTTTAGTAGTAAGCAGACATAAATATGTTTTCCTGAATACAGTAACTTCCCTGTACTGGTGCTTGTATCTCCATGCTAAATAGATGAGACTTATCTTATAACATCCCTCTCTCAAGACAGCACCAGATGGAGACCTGGGTACCATATCATGTCATTTGAAGATTTCCATATGGAAACTGGATAAACATTGCCTCATTCTGTATTTTCTGGTCAACAAACAGATAACAAATAGACAGGATTTTAAGACAAAGTCATCTCTTATATAATATTAGGGAGTATAAATACTTTGATTAGCATTTCTTTATAAATAATTATTTAAGACACTTAAATATTAATAAATAAATGTATAAAAATCAATAGAAAGATTGAAATAAAAAAAATTCTTGTCACAACAAGATTTACACAGTAGCTCAGTACAAAAGATAACATGGCATTAGCATTTACACAGCCTTGGAAACTGGCTTCTTTTTCTTTTGTGGGAACTGGAGGTGCCCACCAGTTTTTGTAAGACGCTGAACAGCTCATTCACAGCCTTGCGCTGAATTTTCAAGTCATTCATCTGTAATAAGTAAGAAACAAATGGAACAAAAGTCATGCCAAGAGCTATAATTGTTTACTGATCACAACCTGAAGAATACCCTGCTACCAGGACAAAACAGAAGGACATCTGCTATTTTCAATTCCCTGCTACCTGATTCCCACAACAAAGAGCCACTTTGTCACAGATTTTTGTTTTCCGCTTTCTGTGCTACTTTGCAACCTGCCACAGACCAGCCAAATTCTGTGAAACAGAGCTACCCTCTAGTAGTAAGCAGCTGATGCCACTGGGGCATTGTCTGCAGACCTCTGTGGAGGCTGATGGTTTGTGCCATTGGCACGAGCACCATGACCCCAGAGCTCCCACAGCCACAGAGCATTCCATAGCCAGGCACAGCTTCCCCAGCCAATTTCTATGCCACAAACGTCTGTGTCAGTGGTAGCTCTGGTGTACAGACTGTGTGACAGTGCTGCCGGCACCTCTGTGCCAGACTGCAGCAAAACTCAACACTACCCCACACTGTAGACCTGCAGCAGCCCCTGCAGCTGGAAATGTTTGGTTTCCCAGAGTGAGCTGAGCTAGACAGGGATTACCATATAGGTTACTGAAGTGTTATTGAATCACACTCAAATCACAATTGGAAAATATAACCTCATGAGCTTTGGAGGCAAAGGAAGAGCCTTACCTGAAGTTTCGTCAGGTCCTTGAGATCTTCTATCTTCTTTGAGCCATCAGAAAGGCTTTCTTTCAGAGTGTGGAGCTCCTCAGTTATGTTCCTGACATGAGCCTTTGACCTGTCAGTGTTTTCAAGCATTTTCAAGTACATGGAAATAATCTGACTCATGATGATCCTTTGTTCGTTTCTCTGTTGAAAAATGCAATCAAAAAGAAAGGTCTGTGAGTGCCAATCAGCAGGGAAAGGAAGGAAGATAAAACACAGCATACAGGGGTTCTCTGCTGCCTGAAACAGGATGATAAAGACGAAGTTGCAACCCATCTCCTAGGCTTGGCTGTGTCTCGGGGTCCGTTCATGGTGCAGTGTAAAGCTTTTCTGTGGGGATTTTTGTCTCGTTTCCAAGCTACCAAAGAGAACTCTGCTCATGTTCATTCTACCGCAGCTAATTACGCTGGTTCTGGGAGCTGCTTAGCACCAAAAGTGCCCTACAAAGCTCCTGAGATGCTTCATCATATCTGGTTTTGACTCACCTCTGTCCAGCTTGACAGCTTCTCTGTAAAAATAGGTCCACCATCAGCTACATCAGAATGACTCGAGTTCTGCAAAAAAGAACAAACACCTCTATTACACAAACAGTATTTATCACAAGGAAAATTTGTGTTCTTTATTCAAATGAATGACAAAATTCAGATTTTTGCATATCTGGCCTATAGCTATCACTCACAATGCTTTCATTTCTCTAACCACCAAATCCCATTGCTTGGCTGCCTGGTATCAGAAGTGGTATTACTCTACTTCTCAATGTCTTCTCCTGCTACAACTCATCTGAATAGACATGTTTAGCACATCTATTTTCCCAAATGCTCCCTCTAAGTTTTGCTATTGACAGATGAAAACACAAGCTCATAAGCACAGCAGCTAGCTAGAAAATCATTAGGTCTGATCTTGGTTTTCTGGTAAGTCAAAGTCCAGCAGTTTGTAATGTGTGACCTTAAATTCATACAATCTCAGTAAAATCTCATATGGAACAAGAATGAACTGGTTTTACTGTAAAACTACAATTTGCAGAACTGGAGAATATCCCAGTAGCCCACTGTCAGGCATGGGGATATGCAAGATGAGTGGGCTAATCTGAGAGGCTCACAGGGATGGAGTTTAACCATCAGATGTTGGCAACTGGTTCTAGGAAACAAAGAGCAATACAACTCTCCTACCAAGGAAAGGCAAATTGAATCATTTCCTCTTTCGTGTGTCTTTTTTTTTTCCTTTTTGTATACAACAGTGGCTATTTCCTTCTTTTGCCTGCACAGTAATTTAAATACAGTGAGTGCAAAGGGAAAACTTGCAGTCTGACAGAAATCTCCCAAGCTGATTGGCTCCCCACGCTGAGCACACTACCAAACTGATTTTTTTCTATTTCTGAAAGGAGGGGCGCACCTGCTGTGGAGCAAACTACTAATGTCAGTGCAAAAAGCTCACCATGGCTCAGGATCTTTTCAACAGAGTTGTATATATTCTAGTAAGACTCTCTCTGGTCTATGCTAATGACAAATTTAAGATAAAATGCCAATTTTACAGCCAGTTTCCTGCGAACACTGAAGTATCACACAAGTCTTTACCACTTCAGAGTGGTTCTCTGACTATTGAATTTCAACTGTCGTTTGCACAAAATTATGACAAAATCACAGAAAAATCAGAGCTGAAAATAGGAGCAAACTGTTGCAGTTTTTTTCCATGCATTAGAGGGAAAAAAAACCAACAAAAATATATTGAAAATAAAAGCTGTTAATTAAAAGTGACTCTATTGTAGATCTGCTGCCTCTGTGACTAATCTCTGCTGAATTCAGCTGTGCACTACTTTAATGCCTCCCAGATGAGGATTGATGAATTAACATTACAGGTATCAAGTTACCAAAATTCTCTTTGACAAGAAAGAATATCATGCCTGATGACATTCCCATGCCAGATCATAGCCACACATGTGGAAGTAAAATGACTGGAGGATGCAAAAGAATAAGAAGTAGGAATCACCTTTGAGCAACACACTACTAAAACTGAAAAGAAGTAGCAAATGCATTTGTCAAAACAAATGTTGTCTTCCAATTTGTTTCTATTGCTAACTAGTACTAAATCTCCCATTAACACTGCTAACATAAAATTTAAAAAGTCAGTAAATTGCATCTAGTCAGAACTGAATAAAGATTTCTATATTCACCATGAACTGCATTAAGATTCCTCGTTACAAAGTATTCCATGTAATTAAGGCTGAAATGAGCTAGGAGAAACTGTTGTGAAAGAAAGAATATCCCTGAAATAAATGCAGATTACTACAATAACTACCACTATTGAAAAACTGAATCAGGTTAATGAAATAGCTTAGTAAAACAAAAGAAATTATCCATATTCTTGTTAAAAAAAAGTACCATCAAGAAATTAGTTCTATGAATACCCTCCATTGGCACATATTGAGTATGTCAAGCAGTGCTCAAGTTTGCACTATATGTAAAGCACAAGCAGCAGGGGAAGAGAAATGCAGTAGAAGACTATACTTACAAAATCAGCTTTCAGTTGGTCTATATCATTTTGAAGTTGAAGAAGATTCAATCTATTTTCAACATGTCCAAAAGAAATCATGATGATAGACAGGACAAACAAGCTGTAGGTTTGGAAAGCCATTTTCTTGGTGAAGGTTCAGTTAAACTGCTCAGATAAGTTCTGGGAGAACAGGTCTAAGAGCAGAGAACTTCAACTTCTAATAGTTAAATCTTCTATTAGAAGCAAGTAGATGACTGAACTTCATCAGCCTGTCCGTGGTATTTATACCTGGTCTTGAAACTTTTTTATTTCGTCATATACATCATGTGTATATTTAAACAAGATAGTGTTAGATAAGAACTCATCATTTTTTCGCTAATCAAGGGAATCCCTCGAAAGCGTCTTTGTTAAAGCGTGGTCCTGGAAAAATCTTCAGTGGTTAATCAATGGGTAACGTTTACGTGGCAGATTCTGAAGTTTCTTTTACACGTGGTTGGGGAAAAGGGGGAAATTACAATACTGGTCGAGGAGTATGCATTGTGGCTCAAACCTATTCTTACACACCATCTGAAAAAAAAATCCTATCTTGTGGTTAAAGGGTCAATGCAACAGTCAACTCTTTTCTGGTATTCTTTTAAAGTAACCACTGCTTTTGCCATGGCGTTCTATACAGAGACTTAGAGATTTAAACATTCTTTGTACTGCTGTCCTTTTGTGAAACACTGTTTGCATCCTTTCCATGGTCTAAAGTGCACTTCTGCTGCTTTTGCATTCTTCACCTCCAGATTCAGAATAGGACAAACAAGGTTCCAACATGAATGCAATGCTGTATCTAAATATTAAATTCCTCTATGGTTTTCTACTATCTGTGGGAGCAGAGTTTTTAGTACTTAAGACACTCATTTCTACTTGGCAATGATTAAAATTCCCCAGTGCCATTTCACTTGCACTAATGTGTGTAGAATATGAAAAGAGAAGGACACGGATGAAAACAAACCCGTTGAAGAAGACAGACAGGCTAGTCTCCACATGCATACAGAACCCTGAAACAGCAGTATTGAGGATAGCTGGGAAAAATGTTTTTGTACAGGAGCTTGTTCTAGTTTGAAAACAAACTAGTGAGAGACTCCAAGTCAGAAATACAATTTAATAGGAAAAAAAAAATAAATGCAATAGTACAAAAAAACACCAACCCACTGGCAGAGTCAGAGTACAAACCTGATCCCCTGACAGTCCGGGGGTTGGTAGCAGTCTGATTAAATGGTGGCTGCAGTCCTCCTGGAGTGGTGGTTCTGTCGAAGTAGTGATTCACTCGAAGGGTCTGGTCTTCTCTGAAGGTCCAGTGGTGGTGTAGAAAGGTCTGGTTTCCTCTGGGAATCCAGTGGAAAAAGGCTGCTTGTAGTGTTCCAAACCCCAGATTATATCCAGGTAATGCTTCTCACAATGGGATGGTGAATCATGAGGCAAGGCATTGTTGGGCCCATTAACAGGAGATAGTCCGGAGGGAGGAGGCAAGGAACGTTGCTACACCTAGTTTGAACAGCTCATGAAGATGGTAATAGAATACACTGTAACCCAGGACAGAGCTAAACTCTGCTTTGATGGATATAATGAGAAAAGAGTCTTATGAAGAATCTTCTGAAGAAACCAGATAATTTTAAGCTGCAGTACATGAATAGAGGGTAGGTAGGGGCCTACAAGGGAAAGAAAGAAAGAAGGGGCCCATAGAGAAAAGAAGAGAGAGAATCAGGAAGAGGGCACTCACGGGCTCAGTTCACACAGGCTGCAATGGAAGATGTCTGTAGTTCATCAGAAACAGATGAAAATTAAAGTGGTTCCCAAAAGGTAAGATTAGAACTCTCCATCTCAGTCCCACATGACTCTGGATATCCCTTGGAAGAAACCCTCCCTTTCCCCAGCAGTTCCTTCCAGCTCAGCTAATGACCTCTGATGCCATCAAACCTTTTTCATTTGCTGCTTGAAAGAGGACCTCCACCTGTGGAATAGACCTAGACTACTACCACCAGGGAAATAGTCAGTTTTCAGGGAAAAGAACCAAATTTCACCAACAATGGCAGGCCCAAAAACTGCATGCTAGAACTCCCTGGGGAGTACAGACAGATGGGACACATCTCACAACAGACATGGTACTGCAGAACAATTAATGTTGTAATCTGCTTGAGGTAGTAACACTATGCAATGCACATCTTGGTTTTAGTTTAAGAAGTTAAAACTGGTTAAGCAATAACTTAATTGCTTTAAGTGTTGACACGAAGGTAAGGTAATAGTGCTGCTGAAGAGTGCTTCAAAGCACTTTAAACAAACGCAATGTTAACATGCCCACCCATGGCAGAGAGGCTGGACTAGATGGTATTCAAAAGTCCCTTCCAACTAAAACCTTTTTTTATTCTGTGATTCTGTGCTAGAAATTAGAATAATAGAATCATTTCCTTTGGAAAAGACCCTTAAGGTCATCGAGCGCGACTGCTAACCTAGCACTACTGAGTCCACCACTAAACCATGTTCCCAAGCACCACATTCACATGCCTTTTAATTACCTCCAGGGATGGTGACAAAATAGAGGTCCCACCAAAATTCAAAGTTGACTCACAATTCAAAGTGGACCCACAGTTCAAAGTGGAACTCAAAAATGTCAGCCCCCTGAACAAACCTATTGATTGAAACATTTGGATTGCTATGCAAGGCAAGCACACAGACATGTTACGGGTCAGCTAAATGTAGTCTTATGCACACAGGAAAATCAAGCATATTTTACAAGATGGGGACACCTGCTGAGGTTCATTGGCTGGCCATGAATCACTGGAGCAATTCTTTGGTGAAGTGTTGGAAAGGACATGTCAAGTGGGAGAGTGAAAATTATTCCTATTAAATATGGCACTCTTTATGCAGTCAGAAACATACAACTGGAAGAGAGACTGAGTCATGAAGCCCAATTTTTGCCATTACATGTTCTAATTTAAATGGTGCTTTTGTGCTGAATTACGAGAGAGAGTGAAAAGAAGAGATGAAAGAAGAGAGTTTGGGAAAGATTCTTTACTCAAACAGCTCAGTCTTCCTAACATATTAAGAACAAATCACAACTAAATTGAACACAACTAATTGCTGTAATTTTCCAGCCAAGCAGAAGATGTCATTCCGGGAGCTGAAATATTAAGTCAGGATTACTGCCTTCTACAGAGAACTATTCACCCAGCGTGACTGTGCTGCGTTAGGCTGCCTTGTTAAACTTGTCAGACACACATCTCATCCACAGCAAGCTGTGCCTCTCAGATGACCTCCCTTTGGTCTCACATTACAACTAAACTTCTAAGAACAGCAGGAAGATCAAGTATAGGAAGAAAAGGATTTTGCCAACTCACATTTTGTCAATACCGGTTATCGTTTTGGCAGGTTACTTGGATAATTTGATCACTAAATCTCCTCATACTTCAGAGAAGGCTGCTTGCGAAGCATCCAGTTTTGCAGGTAAGAGACTAGAAGCACAGAGCAATAGAATGATTCATGATCATTCAGTCCCTGAGAAAGGCAAATCTAGGAACATAAACAGGGTCTCCTAGTCCCACTGAAGTGCTTTGCCCACAATGCAGTGCTACAAGTATTTTATCATAAACTGAGGCAAGAAATTAAGCAAAAAGCAAAGAAAAAAGCCATGACATCTGTCTCTGTCATGCTATCTTCCAAGCGCAGGTCTGAATTTGAGGTACACTCTCCTGCCTGGAGAGGCTAAATTCAGACTTTTACTTATCTCCACACTCAAATTATCACACAAAGCATTAAATGCTCTGTGGTAAATCATCAGCTGCACAGAAATGTATTTTAATACAGAAACATAGTATCCCTTTTCCAAATCCCTTACATTTTAATAAATTAAATTTATTAACAATAATGTTGACATACTTGTCTCATAATATTCTCTTCTGTTGACACACAGTATCATGTCTCCAAATCATTTTGAAATTAGGCAACAGCCTACAGCAGATGGTTAGAATGAGGGTCTTGTGTCTCTTCCAGCCCTGTTTTGCTTCCCATTCCACCCAAAAGTGATGAATCAGATCACCATGATCCAGTGTATGTTTTGTTGCCCAAGAACTGTGTAGAGTCAGATTGTGAGGAAGAACCAGGTTCAGATGACTCCACTGCACTGCCTTTCCTGAAAATCAACATCATTACAAAAAATGCAGGAGGTATCCTGAAAATATCTGCACTTGCCAAGGGCCTAAGGGCATCCAGTGTTTGATCTGTGTTCTTTAGCAGGTATCTGTGGAGTGCATGCTGGAGAGGACTGAACACTCAACACTAACACAAATTCCTTGTCTGGACACTAGTCCTAATCTAGTCAAAAGACATGCAGAATAGGATTGGAAAAATCCTGTGCTGCATAGAATTGAAGTGGTCCTTCTGTGGGACTCCATAGTCACAGCTGGATTATCATCTGGTCCAAACACAGAAGGAAGTGAAACCAAAGCATTTTTTTCATTTTGCTGCCTGGAATTCATCTGACTCTTCATGCAAAGCAGAGGTTTCACACCCTTCTGTTGATGCAACACCTTACACCAAATACCTGAAGTTGCCCTTGCAAAGTCATGTCAGATTTCACTACAGCCGCTGGTTACAGCTTTTACCCTTTCATTTTTTGTTTTAAGCATACTCCTCAGAGTGCTGAGTGGTTTAGTGAGCAACTGCCTGTGCCAGTTCAGCAGATCTCTGCCTGACTTTCATTTCTCTAAAACACAGTGGCTTTCTCTATTATCACTGCCCAAGGAAAGCAGCCCATGGCTGGAAAACCCTGAGTTGTCATTTTGACCTTATATCACACTTCACCTCTTAGTCTCCCTTTCTCACAAAGCAGCAGAAATAATTCCCTGTTTCCTCCTTCGCAGTGCTGGGGCGGTGGAGGTGGGGTTGGTACGCTTGAGGGTGTTAAGTGATTACACTTTGCCCGCACATTGTACCAGTGCTATGTAATTACTAAACATTGTTATTCCTGTTGCTACGATTTGCAAAGCAGATGTCTTGATAATCAGGCTTCATGACTAAGGGGGACTTAAGGGGACTTACAAGAAAGCAGGAGAGGGACTTTTTACAAGGGCATGTAGATAGAACAGGGGGAATGGCTTCAGATTGTCAGAGGGAAGGTTTTTATTAGGCTTTAGAAAGAGATTCTTTACTGTGAAGGTGGTGAGACGCTGGAACATCGCCCAGAGATGCTGTGGATTCCCTGTCCTTGGAAGTGTTCAAGGCCTGGTTGGATGGGGCTCTGAGCAACCTGATCTAGTGGAAGGCCCACGTAGTTGGAACTACATTATCTTTAAAGTCTCTTCCAACCCAAACCTTTCTGTGATCCTGTGAATTTGCAACTGACCCTTACAAACATATTGTAACACTGTCATTTCCCCTGCCAAAAAAACCCAAAAAACCCGAAGACCAAAAACCCCCAAAACCAATAAATAACACAACAATCAAACCAAACAAAAATCAAAACCAAAAATAAAATAAAAATAACCAACCCACTACTCTCCTACAGATAAGGATATGCTTCATCAGTGCTATGCATCATGGAGGATGCAATTGTCTACTCCTTGTGATCACTGGATCTCTGTGATTTAGAGGATGTTTCCAGTGATTAGTAAGGATAATGCTGGCACAAATCCTCTACTTTGTTTTATAACACAAATTTTCAGGGTAGAGGGAAGTTCTGAAATGCTCAAAATTAACTGGTTTTGCATGTTTCTAAACAAAATTTCAGCCCATTCCAAGGATGCTTTGAAGATTATATTGTTTGAGAGAACTGGAAAACCAGTTTGTACCATCTAAAGCATGACACAAGGAAGGCCCTTTGGCCTCCATTACATACTCCTGGCTGCATGCAAATGGCAATGGGGAAAAGCATATTACTGATCCCTCTTTCCTCTTAAAAATTTCTCACACACCTTAGCTGCTGAGTCTTCCAAAGAAAGGGAAGGAAGAAGAACCTAACACTCGGTGGTATTAGACATCTAGAGAGACAAACGTCCAAATAGATAATGAGCTGATGGGTACGACTTGAAGTGATTACAGTGTAAGTTCAAAATTATTAAAATCTTGGTACTTTGACTCACACAAGACATCTGTTTCATATTTTCCTTCAGTTTTTTAATTTGGTAAGCCCATGCAGGAGTTCCCCACCAAACACTAATGATTCCTTTCTGAATTAGCAACAGGAAATAATTACCCCTCATGGTCTGAGTACTCATCTATCCTGTAAGTAAGAGTTCAAGATTTTGCTTTGCCCAGGATGTAGAGGATAGCCAGGAATAGCTGTTCTGGGCTGGCCTTTCTCAAACACTACCGTGGACTTTGTGGAAATTCCTAACTGTATTACTATCAGCTCTGTATTGTCTAAACACTCCAGTAATAACATAATATAAATATTCAAGACACATGTTAAAATAATTTTCTGGAGTTGACAACAAATATTTTCCTCAGAACATCTGTCCTCATTGATAGCTGTTCATGTCCCTGTTTCTAAAATAATGCTGTCTTCCTTTTCTTTTCCTTGAAAGACTGTTGAATTGATGTGTATGAGGAATTCTGAGCCTGGAAAGAGAGACCTAAAACATGTTTTCTCATTGCTAATTGTGCATGGACTGCAATATGTGATGGAGACCAAAGTTTCCATCTTGTTTCTTTTGCCGTATTTCCAGTTGGTACAAACTGGTTTCCCAGCTTTCCAAAGAAACATAGTCTGCATGTATGAATGATTTAGAAACTATGACCTACTACAGAGGTAACAATGAGAAAGGCAGGGGAAATTCCAAAATACTCCTTTTCTTGTAGTAAAGTATGGGGAAAATTATGCCAATGTAGAAGACAGTGATGGACAAACATGGCATAGATTTTTACTCTATATTTCTATTGTCTGGAATCTTTCCACATATCCAAATCCTGATTGAAATCTATTGCGTAAAATAGAATAAAATTCTAAATCTTATTCAATTTTAGTTTAAGTCCATGTCAATGGAAAAGCAGCACAACTGTCGGCACAGCAGCAGTCCAAAGTACGGCTGGTGTAATACCCATGGTGCTACAACCATAGTGTCTACAAGTTTTTCTACATAAAATCTTCCATTTTCACCTGCTCTTCTTCATTCTTCCAAAGGGAACAAAACACTCCTGAAAGTCTTCTGTTTTCAGCACCATAATATCCTTTGGAGGTACTGCCCATTTATGAGCATTATGTCATGAACCTTATAGTATTTGTTCCCACTTTAAAGCACCAGATTCTTGTTTTATATGATTTCATGAATCTTGGGATATATTTTAGAGTTTTGGGGTTGGGATTTTTTTTCCAATCATTTTTTAATCAGTATGGTTGCAGGGAAAGGATAGAAAACATGAACTTCTAAGCGCAGAATAAAACTAACAGAAAAAAATATTATTTAAACACGATAGCTTCAAAGCTTTTTCCTAATATTTTTGAAATAATTCTGCCTAGGCTTTTTAGACCTACAACATTCACACTGTTGATTTTTAATGTTAAGCAGGCAATGGTATCTATCCCATCCTACCAGTACAACCTACTGACTTCGGATAAGGTATTTGTGCCTTGGTGGGTGCGAAGCATTCTCCAAAATGAAGTTATATTTTATTAAAATGGTTCTCCCCAAAGTGACCTTCTAAGGTTTTTTTAAATATTCAGTTCCTTCCAGCTCAGGAAATTCTACGATTCTGTGATTCTCTAATAGCCCTGCTCGTCATAAGACCAGCACGCTAGTATTATGATAAGCTTTTCCACAAATACTTCCATTAGTTTCAAGGTAATATTTTAATTCACTTTGAGAGAGCTAATTCACGGAGAAAACAATTCCTCTGTAATTTGGCCTGACTGTGTTCTGTGGTTCTGACTTTCTGATATTTCCTGTAAGTATCTTTGTATATGTCAACCACTGCTGTATGGTACTGATAGAAAAAATATGTTTTACTCACAGTGTCCTTCCCCAATTCCCAGTAAATGACTTCATGTTTTTCTCTATACTTCAACTCTCCATACAGAGACCTCTGCTTTTTTCTCAGTTTGTTATTCGGTTTCATTTTCGTCGGATCAGATCCACCTTTGAAAGAAGCAAAAACCTGCTGGAACTTCTACATCCAAGTATCTGAGATAATAACCCAAGGCTCTTCTTCAGAAGGACTATGTCATTTTCAAAGAGAGAAGACCAAAGGATGCAAGTCTTGAATCAGCTGTTGGTTTCTGTATGTGCTAGGTCAATCCATTCAGGGATCTCCATTAACCTCATCAGAGGCCAGCTTGCAACCTCACAAAATAGCACGGACTCAGCTGAAAATCCATTGCAGATTGATAACAACCAAATACTTTTCATACTTTCTAAATACTATGTCAAAATGTGACTTTTCAGACTATCAACCTGTCAGTGAGCCAGTCCTGCTCATCTTCCTCTCATTCTATTTATAGAAATTTCTCCACGTGTTGGCTTTTGTTTTCTTTCTCCTTACGCTGATTTTCTCTGCTTTTCTGTTGGCTTTTATTTGCATTGGAGCTTTTTGAGCTCATTTTTAATGAGGAATTCAAGTGCCATTTGAGTTTTCATTGTACAGTTGCATTTGTTTTCACAGTTTAAGTACTTTATCTTACAGACGTATTTATTGCTGGAAATTAATACTCACGTTTACATTTCAAAATACGCAGTAGTGAAAACAATCCTGCTTTAATTTCTTATTGAATATTCTAAGTTGAAATGACAGCATTTGGGGGAAAAATCTGATCATTTTCTTGTTATCTCTTACACAATTTATAATTGTTAATTATCAGGTATATACATGGAAACACAAGTGCGCAGCAGTGGGCGCGTGTTGGAGGCCAAGTCAATGAGCTGTTTCAAGCATCAGTAAGAAAATATCCATGAAATGTTTCAAACCAGCCTAGAGAGTGGACATTTTCTGTCATAATCATTTGGAAACCTCCACAGGACGTTTCTTAGAAGAAATCTACTACGTGGAGCAATCTTTTCTTCTAAAACAATCCAGAAGACGGTTTGGTGGGGATTCCCCTCATCTGCCAGTCTCTTTAGTGCCATTCATAATTGTGTGACTAAGCAAGCCTGTCATCTTTACTCACAGAAAAAAAAAGCAAATCAGTACGCAGATTTGGTCCTACCTGTTTCTGTCCAGCCTCCAGGACACAAACGAGAACATCACAAAGTCAGGCTTACAAGCAATTCATCCACAGACAACATTTTACTTAGAAATGGACTTCTTGAGAGGAGTTTGCTTGCAAAGACTTTTCAGTTCGATTCAGAATTTAAAGTGAAAGGAGAAATACGCAAGACCTTTGCTTTTTACTAGTTTAAAAATGAAGAAGGTGCTTCACACCCTAAGTACATTTCCTCTTCATCCCCACAGGAAGTAAGGCTGCCTGTAGAAGAGCTACTGTGGGTCGAGTTTAGATGCACTTCATTTTAAAGCTGTGCATCTTGCTTTTTCAAAGGCCCAAACTAACAACTGTGAAGTGCTCTGAATGAACGTATTCTAACTCTCTTTAGGAAACTAAAAGATTTAATTAGTTAGTAATAAATACTTTTTAAAAACCCCAAACCCAAGAAATTAGAAACTGAATTTCTGTTGCTTTTTTGAAGAGACTATTGAGTTTCTGACCCCAACCTAAAATAAAACAAGTTTTTGAAAGGACAGTAAAATAAACAAATATTGCTCTTTCTTTCCCCTCAAACTGCAAAAACCACTCTTTTCAAAAAGAACAAAATACAGTTTCAAGTAGCATACTTTTAAGTAATCAAAATGTAGCTACTGGGGCAGGTTGAGTTCTTAATCTATTCCTAAGGAAATGAAACTTATGCAGTTTTTTATCTGTCAGTTCCTTCCTTGTCAGTAACTTTTGAGCAGAGTCAGCAGTTTCTTCTGATTTTGAGAGATTCAAAAATCTCACAGCTAATTTAACTCCTGTCACCTTCATTGAATTTGACAGCTAAGCAATAGCAAGATTGATCTACTAATGATGGACCATGTGTTGATACTTTAAAGTGTCTGTATGAGTTAGTTACCATAAGGAGGGGAATACCTTTCCTAGCACTGCTATTTAGTTGTTGTGAAAGAATATTAATTTCACCAATTATTCAAGAGTTATTAATCATTTAGGAAATTATTAATTTTATGGATATCCCTATTAAGTCTACAGGGCAATTATGAAAAACTTCCAAAACTTATGAAAAAGAGTAGTGAAAGGAACCTTCCCCTGCCACTTAAATTGATAATTCTGCTTTGTAATAATGTGTACAGGGCTCTGGACTCTCACTTTATCCTTTTTCAGTACCTCTGGTTTGCCACACCAGCCTATTCTGTGCATATCTATGCAGCACAATTGAAGGAGAAACTCAAGCAACAAGCAAAACTTGCCACAACAGCTTGGGTGAGTTTATTTTAATCTAGCTAGTGTGGATATCAGTAGCAGAGGAGCTGTGATACTCCAGGCTTTAACTGTGGTGTTCTACCTCTGCCTCTGCATGCACAAGCAGAGTACAGCAGTCCTTCCACAGCTTTGCAAAAGTACACAGACAAGTTGAGTATTAGTTGCAAAGAGCTCAGAATTCAGGCACACCCACTCTGGTTTCCATCAGCACACTTGAACCGCTCTGCCCTTTCCATAAGAGAATTTTCTTCTGGAAAACCATCAGTTCTGGTTCAACAATTGCCAGAAAGAAAATCCCAAAGACATTTTAAACTGACTTATAATTTTTTTTTCCTGCCCATATAAGGCAAAATGGCATATCAGTGAGATCCTCCATGTTTGTGTGCCAGTTGTTCTACACATGGGAACTTAAAACCGGTCTCCTGATCACCATTCATTTTACTTAGGCTTGCATTTGGGAGCACTCTGGGGGCCAGCAAAAATTAGTTCCTTTCAGATACAATAAAACTGGAAAGTGTTTTCAGAAACTCTCTTGATGTTACCCAGTTGTTAACAGGAACTCAGGCCACAGGACCAGGCTAGAGCTAGTTCAAAACAAACTCAAAACAAGCACAGTGTAGAAGGTGGGTCCTCAATGCCAATTTTTGTAACCTACTAATCTGCTCCTATAGAATTGCTTCTTTTGCTAACAATGACATAAGTTATCTTGCAACGATTTCTGATCTTACGTGAAATGTTTAAGCACCAAAGACGAATGGTCTAAACAATGGGAAGCATGAAATTAAAATGTTCCTTGTACTAGGCCCTGAACCAGAATAATCGGACGTACAAGTAGACAGATAAGTGTACAGCAATAAATATTTGTGGAAGAAGCAATTAAATATTGGAAAGATGTCATGGATCTTCTCATTCATAGGTAGACACGTAAACACATTAGAAATCCCTCTAATTTATGGCATTTCAGCTTGAATTGCATTTAAAAGAGCCTGTGGTGGGATGCATCAGTTCTTCCTCTGCTTCCAAGGAAGACTTTGTGGGAAGTGTGTGTCTAGGAGTCAGGGATAATGAAATGTTGGTTAGCTGAAAGAGTGGATTCATTTTGTTTTTCAACTCATCCCAAATCAGAAGGTTATGCTTTGCTGATATTCACAGATTTAGGATGTGTGTGGGTCTTTTCGACAGAAGGTTAGTACTACTGCAAAAGGTATCATTACAGCAGATGCTCATTCTCTGAATAAGACCAGATGTTGTCATGTGAGTTGTAACTTTTCAATTAAAACGACTACATTTTCATTTCAAAAGGAAACATTTTGTTTCAAACTAATATTTCCAAAACAAACATTAGTTAAAGGAACTAATCAGTGGGCCAGAAGGTAAAGATAAACATAAAGTAAGACTGTGGTTTCTGCAAGTCATAAGTGCAAAATTATTTAGAATTTGCCTCAAAAGTAAACAAGAAAAATACGACAGAGAGGACGGTAAGTCTGCTGTTGAGGACCTGGAAATGCTGGTGCATGACTGAATGGGAGTGGGTTTCATCTGTGCAGCTGTGAAGGCAAATGGTATCCTGGGCTGCATCAGAAGAACTGCAGCCAGTGGGTCACGGGACATTCTCTCTCCCATTCTGCTTTGCACTTCCCAGTACACACCCAGTATAGTGCAACCAGCTTTGGTCCCCCCAGCTCAAGAAAGACTCTGAAAAATGTGAGAATGTTCTGCCAATAGCCTCCAATGGGATGAGAGGGTTGAAGATCTCTACTTATGAAGGAATTTGATTTGTTCAGCCACAAGACAAGCAGGCTCAGGGGTATCTAACTGCAGTTTTCCACTACCCGAAAGGTAGTTAAAAGGAAGGTGGAGGTACTCTTTTCACACAGGGCATAGTGAATGGACGTGGTGCACACGGCTTAAATTGCTTCAGCATAAGAAACACTGAATGTCAGAGTGAGTTGCCTGAAGAACTGGTAGAACCTACCTTCAATTATTCAACACTGAGCTTGACAGAATCTTAAATAACTAACCCACGGTCACGCTCACGGAAAGAAGCCCTTTCAACCTGGGCTTTTCTGTGATTCTCTTCTCATGAGAGCAGCCAACCCATCCACTTTTTCAAGAGCAACAGGAAGATAGCAGGATCACGAGGGTCAGAAATAAGACCTGATCTGCAGTGATAACTGCATATCAGATGTGAAAAAGGTGTGTGAAGGAACTTCCCAAATTCACACCAAATCAGCCCATGTAAAAATGGAAGCAGCAAATCATGTCAGGACAATGTAAAAAAGAGCATAAGGAGAGGGGGAAGAAGAGGGGTTAGTGCAGGGACTGGGCTGGATGTTTGTCTGCATTCTAGCCCCAAAATCAAATAGACAATTCATCCAAATTTTTAATGTGGCTGAGTACACTAAGAAGCATTGAATGTAATAAGTGCACAAGATAATTTTGAGAGCTGTTGACAGAAAACACAGAGGTAAAGTCAAGATGAACAACTGCAAGAGGAATGGAATCAATCTCTAAGACAAAAGCACAAGCAGGAAGGTATAGTTAAAGGTTCTTCCACCAAGTAAACAAATGGAACAAATGGGCACAAAAAATTGCAGTTGCAGTACTGAGACATTTTAATCCATCCGTCAGATGAGTGGCAGCACTTTCAGATTGAGGAACGCCACATGTAGTAGCTGCCACTAAGAAAGGAAGAAATAACAAGCAAGGCAGAAAGAGATATGTTATCTGACAAGAGTGGTGTGCAAAGCTTTAGAACAAATTATGAAATAAAGAACCATTAAAGACAAGGAGGGTAAAGAATAAAACGCAGCCTTGAGTCGATCAAAGGCAGAACAAAGGGAGAAGAATTTGGTTTACACAAAGATGGAATGAATAAAATAGGGAGAAATGTGGCTGTATAAAAGTCACTCTGGGTGTGTGGCTTATAGTCAGAAGAAGATGGGAGGACACCCTTTGGAGGAGGAGAATGAATCCGTGGTGCCATTGCTCATCACAGGAACCATCAAGGCAATGCTGCAATGGAAATGGATGCTGTGAAGGTTAACTGAGCGAGGTGTTTCCAGAAGACTGAGGGGAGCAATGCCAGTGTATACTTGTGGGTTAGCCCTGTGCTATAGGGATTAGTTCAAAATAGAAATGGCCCAGAAAAAAAATGGAGAGCTCCTGTTTTATGAAAGAAGACTATAAGAGTTGTGATTGTTCATCTTTAGGAAAAAAAAATGCTGAGAGAAGACTCGGTTGTTGTCTGAACTATATTGCAGTGAGAAAACAGCAAATTCAGTTAGTCATGTAGGCTAACAGAATAAGCTGACACTAGACAAAATGTCTGTAAACTGTCCATGAGTAAACTCAGGACAGAAAATGAAAGACTTCTGGCAATCAGAATGTGAAACTCTGAAACAGTCTTCCTAAAAAAGAAACAGAGATGGGTTCATAGGTTAAACATTTCAGAGGCACTCATTCCACTCCTGTGCTCAGTATCTGGAGGATGTAACTTATAAAATACTTAGAGATTCCATTTAGAGTCTTACAAGTGATCATTTATACCAGTTGGCTTGGTCAGTATCTGTCTTACTGCTAGTCCCAGCCTAACTGAATTTCCTGGATTTAGTACTGAAGAGTACAACTTTGCTGTGCTTTCTTCCATCTAACTGAGGAAACATGGAGTTTCTTATGAAGTCATGTCTGTAGATGAACTGCAATTGGCTGAATATTTATCTTCCCTCTCATGGGTGGGATTGAACCAATATCTTTAATGTCTTGTACCAGAGGGCAAATTTTCTTATAACTCTTCTTTAAATATCCTTTGCAATATTCCAACATTTCAAAGAAAGGAAAACTTGGAGCAGACTCAGAATACCAGTGGTGAAATCACACACAAAATTTACCTCCTTCTGCTTCCTCTCAGTAGTCCTCACTCATGGAGGAGCTGAGCACATTTATCCACTCTTTTTGCCGTACTACAACACATGCAGCTTGTAACAATTCTTAAATCTTTTTACTCTCAGTGAAACTCTAATTCTAGGGTTTAGGCCAGGGATGTGCTCTTTAATAGATTGCCACTAGATTAGTATGGCCTCTTCCCTTCCTTCTATAAAACCTCCCCAAAGATTCACTTGTCTTTTCTCTACACAGAGGAACAAGCACCAGGATCTTGCTTCAGATGGTCTGAAATCAGATTGTGCTGAACTTATCCATCTGCTGAGCGCAGATCATATCAGTCAGATACGTGCCACAATCACCCTCTGGTACCAGCAGGCTTTTTTAGGGATACAGGGCATGCAAGCTCGGTTTGCTGGTCTCAAAGAGGCCAATCCACTGACTCAAACTCCCACCCTGCACCTGAGGCTGCAAGCCCTTTTTGTGTCCTTCTGCAACCCCGCAATTTTCTCCAAGCTTTGAACTTCTCCTTCTGCACTGCAGTTGTGCTCCTTCTTGGGATTCACATCTGCGGCCCTCGTGGGCATCGCTGTATGTGAAGCACTCTTTCCCCTACTGCGGATAGAAAAACAGGTTGTCTTTTCCACTGACAACCTGTGGTTTCTCATTCACAAAAAATTTTTTTTCCTCACATCTAAGCGGCTCGCTTGTAAATAGCTTTATCAAATGACTAATTCAAGGCACCTGTGGGTAATGTCTGTGAGCTTCCTTCTTCACTTGGAAATTGCTACTGGTTATTCCTTAGTCACTACACAGGAAGAGAGAAAACATTTAGACTGAATGACAAAATTTGCCTAGGAGACGTCAGCGGGTTCTTCACGCGTGGTTAGGGACAATGAGCCGGGCTGGCACAAACCACTTCATCTTTCATGCGGGGAGGGAAAAATCAGAAAATAATTTATGATGCTCAATTAATGATGGACGTGGGCTACAAGTTTCACCTACAGCAAAAAATCCACCACGGTGTGTTCTGCTGTTAACTACTGCTCATTGAATCTTTAGAAGAAACAAGCAAACAAAAGCTCCCCCTGCACCATAGCTACTTCAAGGAAGTTACTTCCTTCTCATCAGCTCGTCTGAAAGCATGGCCGAAACAACTTAAATAAGCAGCACTGGGAGAAAGTGGAAGAAAAAGCATCCATTGGTTAATATTAACAAGAGATGTACATCATTAACCCCAAACTCTATTATTATATCAAGAGTGTGAAAGCCTTTTTGAGGTCTTAAATGGAAGAAAAATAAGGTTTCATTAAATATAAAGAAACATAATTGATTAAAGGGCTGTTTGAAAAGCAAAACCAAACCTGTTAACACTTAGATATCTTAGTATCTATAGTATCTACAATACCTACATGCACCTTAATATCTATATATAACCTCATTCATCATTTCTGTTTAAGTTTCATTCTTTTCTCTGCAACTCCAGCTGCTAGAAACTTTGCATCCAGCTTTCTTTAAGTAGATGATTTTTTATGTGCAAAATACAGCAACATGCTGAAGCAGGTAGAGAAGACCCAAACACCCCAGGCTCCTCGACTCACACACGCTCACTCCTCTTCTACACTCTTCTTCCTCAGGTTGTCTCTACCTCTATACACCTTCTTTCACTAAACAGAACTAAATTTGTATTTTCTTAGGTTTCTATCTCTGATGATTGAAAAATCAGGGAATGGTAATCAGATAGCTGATATTATCCTAATATCACAGTGTCACATGTCCTTCTGCTGTTTTGCCAGTTTGCTGCTGCAGAAAACCTACCTGAAGCCAACAAAACTCTAAAAAGGGCATGATAACCTGGGATGAGAAGGTGAGGCACTCTGGGCATATCCAGAGTCAATGGCCGAGGAGCAGGGACATCTGCATGACCCTTTTAAGGGCTACACAACAAAACCTCCCTGGCAATGCCCATGCTGCAAGGAGAGGAGCCAGGAGCCAGGTCAGGAGTGGGCTGGTTTCCATCTGCAGGGCTTTGGACCAAAAACCTCAGTATGAATTGTGAGGGGCCTGCAAATTTCAGAAATAATTTACCAGAAGTGAAACATCTTCTGCCTTAATTCTGTTTCAAAATTCATCAACCCTTTCCTCTCAAAGGACTTGACGCTTGTCTGCAATTTGTCATTCACCTCACACAAACACTTTGAGACCAGGCAGTTCTCACAGGTTTCCTTTCAACCATGGAAACAAAGCCCCTGATTCTTCAGCTGTGGCTCCATTCAGCTCTGTAATGCTTTAGAGAACTAGAAATGATGCGACGTACCCTCAAAGTCAGCCTTCCATGGCTCCTATTAGAGATTTTTCAAGATCCAACTGGATAAAGCCCTAAGCAGCCTGGTTTTTATGCCCTGCTTTGAGCAGGAAATTAGGCCAGAAGTCTCCAGAGTCCCTCAACAGCCTCATTTATCCTGTGGACCCTGTGGCTTTATGATTATTGATACCTTTCATCAACCCACTTCATCCAAAGGACTGAAAAAAAACCCATTATTCATAATGTTTTGCAATTCAAACCTACTCCTGACATATGCAACAAGCATCTTTTTTCCACTGTAATCTCCACCTTCAATCGATGGTATTCCATTGCCTCCCTTTTCCCTCTGGCAATGCTCCTTTAGAGCAATCTGCCTACTGACTGCCTTTACGTTTCCAAATCACTCTTCCACTGAAGCCAACAGAATAGGAATGTCAATCTAAATACTGATTTTTCAATGAAAACAGATTTGAGGTGAGACCATTCTCCACACGTGTTCTTGGAAAGTGAGTATTCCACAGCTCAGCAGTTCCTGGCAGTATTTAGGCAGCGGTAGCCCCGGGGCACTCATGATTTGCAATATTAAGAATGTTGGCTAAAGATGAGAGAAGCTGTAAGGTGGCCACTGCAACAGCTGTACAGGGACTGCTGTATCCCTCCCATTCCTGTAACACCCTGCCTTGGCACCCCTTCTTTTGGCAGCCCCACAATTGCTGAGGGGAAGATGACTTGACTTGAGTATCTGGGCTCACTGGCTACTAGAGGCTACTTGAGGAGCATCTCATTAATCACTAGACCAAAAGTCCATGCGTTTCACCTTCGGCCACACACCTTTGCAGTGAAGAGTCTGCTACTGCAGTCTCTAGGAATCGGTGTATGTTGTGGGCACAAGAAAGAGTGACCAAACAGCCAAGTCCAACACAAGTTGCATCATTGTCCAAATCCCATTGTTATTTCAAAGAAACAGTCTTCTAATCTTGTAATCTTTCTAATGCTCTCTGAGGAAAACTATCCCAGCATTTGCCAGGACTTGTTTAGATTGGAGATTAGGAAATATTCTTCTCTGAAAGGGTCAAGCACCGGAACAGACTGCCCAGGGAAGCGGTTGAGTCACCACCCCTGAAGTTGGGTAAAAGACCTGTGGGTTTGGCACCTGGGGACATGATTTTATGGTGGACTTGGCAGTGCTGAGTTAATGGCTGGAGTCGATGATCTGAAAAGTCTTTTCCAACCTGCACCATTCTATGATGTCGTGATTCCATGAATCTATGACTACATTTTAACACCAGGGCTGCAGATGAGATCAGGAATTTGCTGTAGATGTTTAAGCGTACAGCAGAAATTATTTATTAAGTTATAACCTCTGCTCTGAAGATTTTGCACTTCAGAGAATAAAAACACTTCAGGGAAACCAGAAAATTGTATATGATCTTGT
The DNA here is from genome assembly GCA_013397975.1 of Machaerirhynchus nigripectus. Taxonomy (NCBI): domain Eukaryota; kingdom Metazoa; phylum Chordata; class Aves; order Passeriformes; family Dicruridae; genus Machaerirhynchus; species Machaerirhynchus nigripectus. The sequence continues at coordinate 125,104 of VZRQ01007202.1, forward strand.
CTGTGATGGAAATTGTCTTTACTGACTATTGCTGTACTATTTACATAACACCAAAACTGCCTGTGCAGCTGCTACTTTCCACTAGATCAGTGTTTTTCAAGAAGATGTGATCTAGTGACAATTTTAATGCACAGCCACATATTTTTCATTCTTGCTTTTGCAGTGACTGTCCTAAAATATCTTTTTTTTCCATGTAATAAGAGTCACTGCTTCAAAAAGATCAAAACACTGTGATAAGACAAGCCACGCTAAGCAACAGTGACAACAATTAACTACGTGGGAAATAATTTCCTTCTGAGGATTTCTGTACACTAAGCAACGATGAATTAACTTGAAAAAATAATTGATAGACAGTTTTTCCATTTGTCAAAGGAGAACAGTACCTTAATAAAGGAACTCGTCTATAGTCACATAAGAATTATGTAGTAAAACTAGGGACTGAATTCATATTCAATCAGTTTTTGGCTATGTGCCCATCGTTCTTACCCTGCATTTTTTATTTCAAGTCTACATTTGTGGCAATTGAATTTAAATAATTCAGTCTTTCTAGCCCAACTGCATATCTATTTCAGTTTCCATCCAAGGAAACTACTTATAAAATATTCTCTTTCTCCATCAACTGAAGTCGGCAGTTAACTGGGATTAACTTGAGTCTTGTTTTCTAAGAGTGACACCTAGAGTCTCGTCTGTAAAATTAAAATGCACTCCTTCACCAGTCCGGTTTTAAAAGGCAGCAAGCTTTTGTCCATACTTATTTCTTTGAATTGACAGCTGAATATTTTTTAATGCCAATTATTTTGCTATGTTTTTGTGAAGATTCAAAGCAATATTTGTTGTTTAGTAGCCTGCATATGGCACGTATCACTTACCACAACACTTTTGCATTAAGTAAAGTCCTTTATTTTGCAGGTGCTGTATTTTGCCTTTCATTCAGGAGTGTTTAACTGGTTTGCAAATGTGATTTTCATTACCATATGAAGGGATACATCATGCCCAGAGGTAGTCGCATTTTATAGACAAGGCAAAGCGTCCCAAGCCACATGGAAAATGAGGGCTGAAATATGCAAATCCTAAGCTTGTATGCCATAAAATAACTTGATTTCCTTGTCAGATGAATGGAGGCTGAGCCTCCTGCTGTGGGAGGTCTGCTGGCTGCCCGGACCCACTGCAGGGCTGACCCTAGGAATGCAGCATGGCAGAGAAGGTGTTATTTGCCCTTTTCAAAGTTCATCTGTCTCGTCATGCCTTCACATGTCACCCACTGACTGGATGTGTGAAATTTCCACAAGAAAAGTCTTTGGCAACCTGAATCACCTGAAACCATTACTCATGGATCTTCCCAATTAAACGTGGCAGTTTTTCTGTTTGCAGGTGTCACTGTCTCTCTTCTGAGGCAGAGAAGCAGCAATCCCTCCAACTCCCACAGACACAGGGCTCCCAGATTCCTGCTCCCTGCCAACAGCAAGTACTGGACAGTTCAGTCTGATGAAGGCTGGGGAAGCCATGCCCATGGTCAATTTTCTATTGCATACACCAGAGTTTGGACAAAAACCATTAAAATTGAAAGCAAACCTGAATTTCAAAAACAAAAGGGTGAGCTGTGTGAAAAATCCATGAAAAAGGACATTGTGTTAATTAAAAATTAAATTACATGCTCAAAAAAGACCGTGACATCAAATTTTCCACTGTCCCTCTAATTAGCCATTTTGTCTTCAAATGAAAAAAAAATGTGTTTTTCATAGCAGTCCCCTTGTATTAGTTAGACATTTGTCATGATGCTGCAAGCTGATGTTGAATATTGACTCCACAGGTTGGTGGGACTGTGATGTAGTTGAAAGACATTTTGGAAGCCTCTACCATCAACTTCCATGAACCTCTCCCAAATAATTTTATAATCCTAGTCAAAGCACTCCATTTATTATGTTTTCTGAATGTCTCATCTCATGTAGATCATGTGACATCTAAAGGTCATGCATGCATTCTAAAACAAAGCTTTTACATTAATTGTGCATTTTTAATAGGGATCAGTTATTACCTTAAATTAATAATAAAGATAATCAGTATATAATTATTTTTCCTATTTACATGTAGATTGGCTTGTGTATACAGTTACATACCTACAGCCACAAACCCCAAAAGAAATACAGCTTAGGGGTGGGATTTTCTGAAGTGATCCTCGTTGCTTTGAACTGTACCCACACAGGGTGGCACAAGCCGTGGCCAGCTCATGCCCACTGCACACAGGACATTGTGTCTAATCCACAGGGTAGCAGATTCCACGTTCTGCTGGCGCGGCGTGTTTGGGGACTGCCTGCGGGACACCAGGCGGGCAGGCAGGATGGGAAGCTCAGCAGGCTGCTGTAACTGCTCCACAGGCAGAACAGGCAAAGCTGCTGTGCCAAGCCAACCGTGAAAGCTTACGGAAACCCCTCTTTATGCCACTGTGTTACAGAGGGTGTCCTTCTGTGGGATGGGGTTACTGCCAGACACATTGTGCATCCAGCTCTCAGTTCATTTTCAGGCCTTTCAGGTATTGATCTGCTCTTAGCACAGAAGCAGCACGTTGTCTGTCACCTCCTCATTCCTCATATGATGGTTTGTATGTAGGCCTGAATCCAGGGAAGGAGAATGTCCAGCTCATGGATGGCCTTGTAGATTCCCTCATCTCCAAGCTGTTGAGAAGACAAAGGCATTAGAAAGGAAACTAGCTACAGCCCTTGAACAGTGCAGTGGGGAGCCAGCACCTCCTGTTCTTACCTTGCGAAACATTCTCTTTAACTTTCTGACTGCAGAAGTTAACCTTGTGGATGGAGCACACGGAAGCTGAAGGATGAAAAAACCCAAAGATGCTGATATAAAGACGTAGTGATGAGGAAGAGTCCAGCCCACAGTGTGGCGCTGTAGGGCTACCAGTAAAACGTATGATCTCAGCATCCTTTCAGCATCTCCCCGTACTTCAAATGTGTTCTTTTACCTGTGTGCTTCCTGCCAAGTTGATTTCACAACACACAAAATTGGTGCTATGAGTACCTCTAAGTTTTCTTATGAAACACCTTCTACTTACCTCCGGAATCTTTACTTAAGTTGCCTTTACACCTTTTGCACGTTGTAGCCTAGCTCTAAGATTCAGGTCCTTTAAACCCTCAGAACCTCTGAAGCTGAGAGAGGGCAAGGCTAAGGACCAACGACCACTGCAAAGTACAGGGAGCAATTTTGCACATTTCTACAAGACCTTCAAATATGTTTATAAATTTAATTTATGTTTTTCTCTGTTTCCCTGCCCATTTCTCCACTGTCTGACTAATTACAGGCTGGAGGGTTTAGTTCTCTCCTCACCATCTATCTCTGGCTGCTCAGCACTGGCCATCCAAATCTGTTCCAGCTAGGTTTTTTTAGAGCTGCCAGACTAAGCTTTCTGAGCAACGTGGCTTGCTGATCCTCATCTACCTGGGTTTTCAAGGGGAAAGAGACATTCTTCCAGAGAAAAAAAAATTGAAAAACCGGATGTTTTCCAATCTACAAACAAGGGGAACCATGTTTGAAAAGGAAAAAGGTAAAGGTCCTCACCTCAACTCATGGAAGGAAATTACTCCACTGAAATGAATGGTTAGTCCTTCTGTATCTCACACACAGTACTTTAAAAAAGAGTACTAACATTTTCAGGTTACCTTTGTGCTTCCCAAAGTCACCTCACATGATGAAAGTAGAAAAAAAAAAAAGCAAATCTTTAAAAGAGAGGGTAAATAAAAGTATATTTTAAAAATTTTTCTAACCAGGGCACTTCTTTCTGACTTGGACCTCTTTTTTTTTTTTTTTTTTTTTTTTTTTT